>CM077223.1:23672757-24037757 GCA_039654775.1 Spinibarbus caldwelli | reverse complement strand
TACAGAAAGGCGCTGCAAATACTCACAACATGATCAAATACAGAAACGCGCTGCAAATACTCAAAACACAACCAAATACAGAAAGGCGCTGCAAATACTCACAACATGATCAAATACAGAAACGCGCTGCAAATACTCAAAACACAACCAAATACAGAAAGGCGCTGCAAATACTCAAAACACGACCAAATACAGAAAGGCGCTGCAAATACTCAAAACACAACCAAATACAGAAAGGCGCTGCAAATACTCAAAACACAACCAAATACAGAAACGTGCTGCAAATATTCAAAACACAACCAAATACAGAAAGGCGCTGCAAATATTCAAAACACAGCCAAATACAGAAACGTGCTGCAAATATTCAAAACACAACCAAATACAGAAAGGCGCTGCAAATATTCAAAACACAACCAAATACAGAAAGGCGCTGCAAATATTCAAAACACAACCAAATACAGAAACGTGCTGCAAATATTCAAAACACAACCAAATACAGAAAGGCGCTGCAAATATTCAAAACACAACCAAATACAGAAAGGCGCTGCAAATACTCACAACACAACCAAATACAGAAACGCGCTGCAAATATTCAAAGCACAACCAAATACAGAAAGGTGCTGCAAATACTCACAACACAACCAAATACAGAAACGCGCTGCAAATATTCAAAACACAACCAAATACAGAAAGGCGCTGCAAATATTCAAAACACAACCAAATACAGAAACGTGCTGCAAATATTCAAAACACAACCAAATACAGAAAGGCGCTGCAAATACTCACAACACAACCAAATACAGAAACGCGCTGCAAATATTCAAAACACAACCAAATACAGAAAGGCGCTGCAAATATTCAAAACACAACCAAATACAGAAACGTGCTGCAAATATTGAAAACACAACCAAATACAGAAAGGCGCTGCAAATATTCAAAACACAACCAAATACAGAAAGGCGCTGCAAATATTCAAAACACAACCAAATACAGAAACGTGCTGCAAATATTCAAAACACAACCAAATACAGAAAGGCGCTGCAAATATTCAAAACACAACCAAATACAGAAAGGCGGTGCAAATACTCACAACACAACCAAATACAGAAACGCGCTGCAAATATTCAAAGCACAACCAAATACAGAAAGGTGCTGCAAATACTCACAACACAACCAAATACAGAAATGCGCTGCAAATATTCAAAACACAACCAAATACAGAAAGGCGCTGCAAATACTCACAACACAACCAATTACAGAAAGGCGCTGCAAATATTCAAAACACAACCAAATACAGAAAGGCGCTGCAAATACTCGCAACACAACCAAATACAGAAAGGCGCTGCAAATACTCGCAACACAACCAAATATAGAAATGTGCTGCAAATACTCACACTGAAAATATTTAAGCGAAGTTCAATGGCTGGGACTTGCTTATCAATGTCTACTCTGAAAGGTGAGATTATTGTTTATTTTTAACACCCTGATCATATGATTCCTTAGCTTTTTTGGATATTATTAGCCTAAATAAGCTTATGAAATACACAAGTACTGTAACTGTGTAAGGTTATGTAAGCTGGCTAACTTACTTTTACAATTTCCCTTACGAAAATTAACCATGGTTTTACTATTAAAATAATAATAATAAATGAAACATGGTTACTACTATAGTTAAACCATGGTTAATTTTCGTAAGGGTTACATTGTGGTCTGTGCTACTTGTAACGTGTTTCTGTATTTGTTTGTGTTGTATTTGCAGCACGTTTCTGTATTTGGTCGCCTTGTGCGTATTTACAGTGACTTTCTGGATTTGTTTGTGTTGTGAGTATTTGCAGCACGTTTCTTTATTTGGTTGTGTTGTGAGTATTTGCAGTACATGTGTTGTCGAACTGATGAAGATGTTTTCGTAATTTGCTGGTGCTTTTTCTATTTGAATTTGTTGTTTTATTAAGTTGCGGCACATTGAGCTCTCTCGGCTACCTTAGTAGTATTTATTTGTTGAAAATTACAATAAAAAAGAAATATTGTGAATATTATTTTAAAATGTCATTTTAAAATTTATGTTGTCTATGTGAATATATTTTAAGATGAAATTTATTAATGACAAAGCTGAATTTTCAGAGCCATTACCCCAGTGTCACATGATCCTTCAGAAATCATTCTAATATGCTTATTTGGAGATCAAGAAGCATTTCTTATTATTAGCAATGTTGAAATGTTTTTTTGTGTGGAAAGTCTGATGCATTTATTTTTATCAGGATTCTTTGATAAATAGAAAGTTCGATAGAACAGAATTAATTTGAAATAGAAATCTTTTGTAACATTAGAAATTTGTTTACTGTCACGTTTGATCGATTCAGTCTGTATTTAAAAAAACATAAACAACTTTTGCAAAACTTTTGAACGGTAGTATATATTTAAATATTTTTTGGTAACATATATCATTTGAATCTCGACCCATAGTTTAAATGATTGTTGATTCATATTCAATAATTGTTAGATGGATTTTGATCTCATTCATTATAATGAACATCAGTGATGAAATGTACATTCTGCTCTCCTGTGATGTCATGCTACATAAAACATTTGGGTCACCAGAATCCAGGTACAAGAGCTCTTCAGTGACTGACATTTAATTACCCAACCCAGTAATAATCCACTTTTAAGCATGATGATCTTTCTGTTTTTGGATTGTGGATGTATTAAAAAACTAAAGTCAATTATTCTAAAGGCATGTTGTGACTATTGGAAACATTCCCTCATGACTGGCTCAATAGCTGGATGTAAAATGAAACTGAAAGAGTTTCAGTAGAAGAGCGAGATACGTACTGTAAGCGATAACTCAGCAAACAGAGCTGTGGGGGGAAAGCAACCTGGCATTTCAATAATGATACCATTTCCACCCGATTCACATGCATTTTGCAATAATCGTGGGTGAGAAGAGAAATATGACTGTAAGACTCCCGAGTCCTCAGTAACATAACTGAACGTTCACACCCTGAGGCAATCAGGAAACAATGAGATGTGTGGAGAATTTCCTTATTGTCCTCATCAGTGCCAATTAGTTATCTCAATTCCGCAGCATTGTTTTGCAAATTTACATTTAATCAAAGTGTGTTCCATAATCCTGTCTAATTTACAAAGTACCATGTTACGACAAAGGCCACAATTAAAAGATGTTAAGAACAATCATGAACTCGTTTTTATGTGTTTTGGGACACACTGTTTTTGTAATGCAAAAAAATCTGTCACCCTTTGAATGAAGACTTTAAACTCCAAATACAAGGGTTTGAACTGTTTGTGTGTGTGTGGCATGAAAGTTGCGTAGAGCTGAGAGACCTATAAAAGGAAATACGATGAAATGGACGTTCCCTTGGCCGTTCTGTGGTCCTACATAAAACACAACATACACCCCACTCAGATCATTTCAGACTCTCAGCAATCATTTGGCCTGTCATCTCGCCGCAGACATCTAAGCATATGCATGAAACAGAAAAAAGTATGTCTCTGCTGAAATGCTAGTTAGATCTAGCACAAAGAGATGGGAATGACAGGAAGATGCTTTTAGCCCCAGAGTAACCTGAGTGGAGAGTTTGAGCTGTCAGCTTCAGTCAAGGGATTCGTCAGAGTTCAAGACATCTTTATTTCATTCTTATTTCACATCTCTCGTAACTAGCTTTACCTTCAAGCTTCTCAGCGGAAAACGTGCACCGTCCCAATTTTAAACACCTCCTTTGATCTTTTCTCTGCAGACTGTTCCAAGCCCAGTGTCTCCAAGGGCTCCTCAGCCATGAACATGCCCCAGTCATTTGGCACTGCGATGAGTTTCTCTCTGTCAGAGACCCTGCCTGCTGCCAGCCTGCCTAATGTGCCCCAGAACGGTTCGGATCAAGCATCTCTGTTAACTGCTGAAGACAGCATCACTTACTTAGCACCCACGGCAGACACGAATAAATGCTGGCCCATCCGGCCAACGCTGCGGAATGAACTGGACACATTTTCAGTTCATTTCTACATCTTCTTTGGACCCAACATCTCCATCCCTCCAGACCGGGCAGCAATATTTGCCATCAACCTAATGCCGGTGCTGGATAGCGGAGGTGTCCTCAACATGGAGCTCAAACTCAATGTGGTGAGTTGAAATGGTTTAAATCTTACCAAAGGAGTTGTTTCTATCTAGTGCAAAAAAATTAAATGATAAACTATATAAAATATTTATTTATTTGATAAATGCCACAATTTTAATTGTAATTTTATTTAAATGGAAAGGTTTTATAAGTTCTGTAGTTTTTTTTTTTTCACATACAGTGATGATTGAGAAATGTTCCTCAAAAGCTTGATGTACCATACTCAAATTTTAACAGGATTTTTCTAAAAAAAATTATCTATGGATTATCAACTTAAGTTGATTCAGTCCAGAAATTTTTCATATTGAAATATTACTAACAATATCAAATGTATTGTAACATCTACTTTCTAAAAATCAGTAAAGATTTCACAACAAAACGACACTGACATTTTATAATGATACTGAAAGACCTTTAACTTGCTAAAAAAAAGTATACAATTTTCACACAACAAAAGGCATGTAGTAGATTGTGTACAACATATTTTTCAGCAAAGTTTTGATCATGTTAGAAGCCTTGGAATATCAAATGTTACAGGGTTAAAACTGGAAATATGTAGTGGTGTTACTGTAGTTCCTCTTCAGGAACTCGAGCTGCGTCGAAACGCTCTGGGGAACGCCTTCAGCGTGATCGCGCTCTGAACACGTGTGAAATCTGTCCAAAGGATGGGCGAGACGTCACGGGCGGGTGACGTCAGAGACCAGGAAGCTATAAAAGCACGTGCGGTGGAACCGGCGTCAGCTTTTGTCATTCAGCAATCGCTACTCTGTGTGTGTCTGTCGATCTCTGTTGTGAGTCTTATTTACTGTTGTTTGTCCTGAGTCAATAAGCTCCATAAAGAAAAATGAAAAGTGCTGGCAAGTCAAAGCACTTGGGCGAGAGCAGATCACATTACAGGCGGTGTGTTCCTCCCTGCAATCGTTATATCACTGCTGGGGACACACACAGCCTGTGTGTGGTCTGCTTGGGAGCGAGTCACGCAGAGTCGGCTCTCGAGGGAGCCGACTGCTCACACTGCGAGCGTCTCTCACTGCGTGTACTTCGCTCCCGGAAGGCTCTCTTTTGCGAGGGAGCCTTCGCCAGCGTTCCCCGCGGTGCCGGTCCCGCGTCCGCCGAGGCGGAGCGGGGGCTGCACTCGTGGGGTTCGCAGATGGATCTGGTGGAGGGAATGGAGACGGGCGAGTCCCTATCTTCTTCCTCACCCGCCAGATCCAGCGGCCGCTCGCTGGGATCGGAAGCCCGCTCTGCGGTCTCTTCCCCCCGGCGGTGCGGCTCGACGCTTCACCTATCTTCCTCCGAGGAGGTGGATGTGGTGAGCGTCGATGAGGTTTCGCACCCTCAATCGCCCCAATATGAGGAGCTAGTGGAGGTGGTCACTCGTGCTGTGGCCAAGTTGAATATCGATTGGCCCGCCGAGAAAAAGGCTGAACCGCAGAGAAGCAAATTAGATGAACGCTTCCTGCGAACTAAGCCGCCACCTCCACGTCGGAGCCTACCGTTCTTCCCCGATCTCCACACCGAGGTGTCGAGATCGTGGGCTAGACCTTTTTCTTCCCGCCTCTTCATCCCCTCCTCTTCTTACTACGGTAATGTGGGGGGATTGAATGAGCGCGGGTATAGAGCGATGCCCCGGGTGGAACAGACGCTGGCGAGCTATTTGTCCCCCGGCGCGGCATCGTCTCTAAAGGCTCCAACCTTGCCCTCCAAGCCGTTGCGTACAACGTCAGCGCTGGTGGGCAAGGGGTACGCGGCTGCAGGTCAGGCTGGTGCGTGTCTGCACACCATGGCGGTGTTACAGGCGTACCAAGCTGACCTGCTAAAAGAGCTGGATGAGGGAGAGGAGCTCAGATCTTATGACATCACTGAGCTCCGTAGAACCGCTGATTTGTCTCTCCGCGCTACCAAAGAGACCGCCCGTGCCATCGGCAGGTCTATGGCAGCGCTGGTGGCGGCGGAGAGACATCTCTGGTTGACCCTATCTGACATGAAAGAGAAAGATAGGGTCTTCCTCATGGATGCCCCGCTTGCGCCTTCTGGCCTGTTTGGCGACGCCGTCAATTCCGTCGTTGACAGGTACCAGGAGGCCCGTAAACAAGCGGCGGCATTCCAGCGGTTCCTCCCTCGCCGATCTCTAGCTCAGGGGGCTGCTGGGCGGGAGCAGCCCTCGCCGCATACCAGCTCCTCATATAGAGAGGCTCAAAGAGAGAGCGTTGCCACTCGCGCTCCCCCGCGTCGGGACCGAGGTGGCAAACGCTCGGGGTCGGGGGCTTCTAAGGCTAAGCCGGATCTGCGGACCGTTCTTCAGTCTAAGAGGCCCTCGACCAAGAAGCCCTGACGGGCGTGGCCCAGGGCTTATGAGGGTAGGCCCCTCTGGGGAAGAGCGGGCTACACCGCTCTACACGGTGTCCGTCTCTCCTCAGTGCCCTCAGGAGATCAGTCTGCTAACCCTGCCAGAGTTCCAGGGCGCAGCGGTCTCCGGCGAGCGCTTCTCTCAGTTTTTCCGCCCGGAGACGTAGCGGAGCTGAGGAGCTCGCCACCCCTTCGGGGGTCTCTAGAGCAGTTGGTTCGGTCGTCCCCTGCCGGTCCTCCGCTTCAGGGCACCGAGCTAGCAGCTCTGAGTACACCAGAGGCCAGTCTCGAGAGACTGGTTCCCTTAGTAGACTATTTTGCAGCGTGGAAACTACTGCCGAATGTGTCTCAGTGGGTCCTGCACACTGTAGAGAGAGGTAGAAAAAGAATCCAGTTCGGTTCTCCTCCGCCTCGATTCAACGGGGTGAATCCCACTCTGGTGGGTCCCGAGCAGGCTCTGGTAATGGAACAAGAAGTAGACACTCTCTTGAGGAAGGAGGCCATCGAGGTGGTCCCTCCTCACGAACGAGAGTCCGGGTTCTACAGCCGGTACTTTGTAGTTCCAAAGAAGGATGGAGGGTTGCATCCCATTTTTGATCTGCGTCTTTTGAACCGCTCAGTCATGCGACTGAAGTTCAAGATGCTCACACTCAGACAGGTCGTGTCTCAGATCAGGTCCGAGGACTGGTTTGTCACGATCGATCTAAAGGACGCATACTTCCATGTCTCCATCCTTCCCTCTCACAGGAAGTTTCTGAGGTTTGCTTTCAGGGGCAAAGCATACCAATACCGGGTTCTTCCTTTCGGCCTTGCACTCTCACCCCACACTTTTACAAAGTGTGTGGATGCTGCTCTGGCTCCTCTGCGACTCCAGGGCATCCGCATACTGAACTATATCGACGATTGGTTGATTCTGGCTCAATCGGAGCTGGTGGCGATCCGACATCAAGATGTCGTTCTCGCCCACATGAAAGAGCTGGGGTTAAGACTAAACGCCAAGAAGAGTGTGCTTTCTCCATTACAGAGAACCACTTATCTGGGCGTGGTGTGGGATTCGACCACGATGCAGGCACGTATGTCTCCTGCTCGGATCGAGTCGATCCTCATGTCGGTCAAGAGAGTGAGAGAAGGCCGGTCACTCACTGTCAAGCAGTTTCAGAAACTGCTGGGTCTGATGGCAGCTGCGTCCAACGTGATACCTTTTGGCCTGCTGTACATGAGACCCCTACAGTGGTGGCTCAAGACCAAGGGGTTCTCCCCGAGGGGAAACCCGCTTCGCATGATCAAGGTCACGCGGCGATGCCTACGTGCCTTAGACATGTGGAGACAACCTTGGTTCTTGTCTCAGGGCCCGGCGTTGGGAGCTCCTTGTCGCCGCATGACGCTAGCGACGGACGCATCCCTCACCGGTTGGGGAGCGGTCATGGATGGCCACCCTGCCCACGGTCTGTGGAGCGGCCGCCATCTCACGTGGCACATCAACTGCCTGGAGATGCTGGCCGTGTTTCGAGCGCTGAAACACTTTCTCCCAGACCTGAGAGACTGTCATGTGTTGGTGCGCACCGACAACACAGCGGTGGTCTCTTACATCAACCACCAGGGAGGTCTGCGTTCGCGCCCCTTGTACAAGCTGGCGCACCAGATCCTTGTGTGGTCCCAGGACAGACTCCTCTCGCTGAGAGCCGTCTACGTTTCTGGGTATCTCAATGTCGGAGCAGACGTCCTGTCGAGACAGGGGCTGAGGCCCGGGGAATGGATGCTTCACCCCTTGGTAGTGAAGCGGATCTGGAGAGTGTTTGGCCAGGCTCAGGTGGACCTCTTTGCGACTCAGGAGACATCGCAATGTCCCCTCTGGTTCTCTCTGACTCATCCAGCTCCGCTGGGGCTGGATGCCATGGCACAGGCTTGGCCGAGGCTTCGCCTGTACGCCTTTCCCCCGATCGCTCTGCTCCCGGGAGTTCTGGCGAGAGTGCGCCGGGATGGGGTCAGTCTACTTCTGGTAGCACCATTCTGGCCGGGCCGAGTATGGTTCTCGGACCTGATTTCTCTCCTCGACGGCTCTCCATGGGAGATTCCCGTCAGGAGGGATCTCCTCTCACAGGCAGGGGGCACTATCGTCCACCCTTGCCCGGAGCTGTGGAAGCTGTGGGTGTGGCCGTTGAGGGGGCACAACTCATAGCTTCCGGTCTCTCAACCGAGGTTGTTGAGACCATACTCCAATCCAGAGCTCCCTCTACGAGGAAACTGTACGCCCTGAAGTGGAAGCTTTTCACTTCATGGTGCGGAGACCTCCGGCTCGACCCAGTTAACTGCCCGATTGGTACAGTGCTGGAGTTCCTGCAGGCCCGTTTCTCCGCAGGGTTGACCCACTCCACCTTGAAGGTCTACGTGGCGGCTTTATCGGCCTACCACGCCCCTCTCGGCGGCCAGCCAGTGGGCAGACACCCCCTAGTTACACGTTTCCTCCGCGGTGCACTGAGGCTTTTGTCCTCCTCCCTTCAGGGAGCCCGACCAGCAGAAGCTTTAAACACATATGTCCACAGAACTGCCCTGTGGAGAAGGGCGGACCAGCTGCTGGTATGCTATGGTCCCCCCAAGAGGGGTCTGTCGGCTTCTAAGCAGACCCTCAGTCGGTGGATCGTGGATGCCATTTGCCTTGCCTACGAGTCCTCTGATCTCCCCTCACCTCTGGGGGTCAAGGCTCACTCGACCCGGAGTGTGGCGGCCTCCAAGGCCTTCTTTGCAGGTGTTCCGATGCAGGACATCTGCAACGCTGCGGGATGGTCCACGCCCCTGACTTTTGTCAGGTTCTATGGCCTCGATATGCGGGCCACTCCAGGCGCTTCCGTTCTCTCGCCCTCGTTGTGCTCCTAGGGATACACACAGGGCAGGGACTTGGAAGTCTGGCGGCGTGGGCACCTCGTTCCCCAGAGCGTTTCGACGCAGCTCGAGTTCCTGAAGAGGAACGCCTCTAGGTTACGTATGTAACCCTAGTTCCTCGAGGGAACGAGACGCTGCGTCTCGAAGCCATACTTCCGGCATCCCTGCGAGCGTTTGCTTCATTCCTGGAAGCTGACGCCGGTTCCACCGCACGTGCTTTTATAGCTTCCTGGTCTCTGACGTCACCCGCCCGTGACGTCTCGCCCATCCTTTGGACAGATTTCACACGTGTTCAGAGCGCGATCACGCTGAAGGCGTTCCCCAGAGCGTTTCGACGCAGCGTCTCGTTCCCTCGAGGAACTAGGGTTACATACGTAACCTTGAGGCGTTACTTTTTACATTTATTTACATTAGAGATGCAATTTTACTTGCCCGACCAGACAAAAAGCCTGATTAAAACGTTAATAGCAAAAATAGCTAGAGAAGCACTGAAACAAAAAATTGTGCGAGAATGGTTCTGATATTATTACATTCAGTGTAAACAGAGACTGATAATGTATTAATGTGCCAGATGAGGTTTGTGCAGCATGTCTGAATGAGAGAGAGACTGAAATCAAAACAAATGAACACAACAGCACACACAAAATAACTAGCAGACAGTTATAGATGCATTATGCAGAAGATAAAAATGATATTTATAATATATAATATAGATAAGCAACATTGCATGACCAATATGTTTCCCCGAATATCAGCACAATTGCAGTGTGACATTGATTTTATTCAATAGTAGACCAAGTGACTTACATTACTAAATGAATCCACTCTTGATTGAGTGAGTCAGTGATTCAGTGACCCATTCATAAAGACAGTCACTTGCCTCATTTCTGAACGAATCAGCTGTTTGAACGAATAGGTTAAATGAATGACTAAATGACTCACTCATTAAAACAGTCATTTGCTGCCATCTACTGGTGGTTTGGTTTCATATTTAAAAGTATCATTGCATTTTTCCCAACATTCCTCATCTCTGTGTTCAAAACAATTATTTAAAACATTAATCTTATGACATTATTTATGAATTTGCAATTTTGTGGTGTCAATTAATTTATGGCACCGCTAAGCTTCATTAAACAGTCTGTGTAAATGCAACTAATGCCGCTTCAGATGCAGCTTCTGTGCTTCTTCTGCAGTGGAAATATGGAGTTTGTTGATACTGATTTCATTTGAATTATAACAGCTCTACAGTTTCTACAGTTTGAAAGATGGCACATACATTTAATAAATTTATGGGGAAAAATGCCTATTTATGAACATAGTTGGAAAGTAGATTTTTGTTTGTATATGCTGTCATTTATAGCTCTTAGAAAGAAAATCGGAATCGGCAAGAAACTGTATTGGCATGTCACACTTACAAAAAAAAAAAAGAAAAAAGAAAAAAAAAATCAGTAATTGGAATGATTTTACATTTACATTTATGTATTTGGCAGGCACTTTTATCTAAAACAACTCTCTTTACATTGCATTAAAGGTATTCATTTAATTAATTCAGGCATTCCTTGGGAATTGAAGCCATGCCCTTAAGCTACAAGAATACTGTACATACACTCCTTTACATTTTTATTTAGTTTATATCCAGGTAAACATTCAAAGAGCATTATTATTATTATTATTTATTTTTTACCTTCTGAAATGTGTCTACTTTATGTTAGAACGGATTACCTTGTACCAGCCAGCATGGTTCTTGTCAGAGCGAATGCATTTGTAATCTGTAATACCATTAAATCTGTGATGGTATTACATATACTCGCCTAGAATCCATCAAAAAAACATGATACCTCCACTTACAAATGGTAGTATAGCAGAGATTTTGCTTTATTATTTATTGTCCTAAATCTTTCTTTTTCATTAACATAAATTTTTACAATTATTATCTTGCAAGTCTCTGTAAACTTCAGTTGTAGAAAGTAGTAGTATAATTTCAGCTTCAGCAAAATCCATATATAATAATTTGGTACCTTGTCTACATTCTGTTTATATATATTTTTTATGTTTTTGTTGAAAGAATATCTTTAATGCAGTGTTCTTCCATCTGCTGGAAAGATCAGGCGGTCGGTGAAATACCCATCGGGACTCTGGTACCCAAATACCTTTGATGGAGTCACGCAGGCACTTCTAAGGTGTTTGACGGATTATGAATAATTCAGATCCTTATATTTCTCCTGAAACCGAGAGCCCATATGGCATTTAACTGACTCAGGGTTACGACTCTGGAGCTCTTCAGCTAAATTTTTGTGGGTGACAGAGACTTGATGCACCATAGCCTGATTAATATCAAATATTAGCAAGTGTCAGCCTGTTCTCACAGCATGAGAGATGTAAAACTAAAAGAGGGATGGTTGCAAATGTCACCATGCTTGTTCGTCTCAGGTGCTTGGTAAAAGTGTTGGCTTCTAGTTGTTGATAATGTGTATCCACCTTAATTTGTGCATCACTAAAAAGCCCTTAAAAGTGACTATGCCAAGTCCACACGTCCAAACAAACAGAAGACGAACGTGGACCTATTTATTAGTTGATATCTCACGCCTCCACTGAAACCGTGTTGAAGGCCACAGCTCTCTCGACAGCCTCCATTTCTCTCAGATTGTATTGATGCATTATTGGATGTTTCCTAGAGTGGCACTGAACAGGAAAAGGAGAGAAGAATGAGCTCTCGGTGGCAAAGGTTATTTTAAAAAGCCACATATGAGGCTTTCAGTAGCTGAAAGGTGGGATGTTTGGCAGTGAGAGTGAATGCTGTGAGATGCCTGAGCGGTTATGACTGTATTGTTGAGGAGGGAGTGGATGATAGCTGGTGATGAAGAAGGGAGAGTGAGTGCTTGGTAACAGGTTTCTTGACAGCTTAAATGCCTGCGACTGCATTGGTGTGAAGAGTCATCACATAATGGCTCCATTTCCATTTCCCAGAGTAGGTGATTCTTATCAAAAATTCAGTCCCTGAGAGCATAATATGACTTTTATTGAGGAGCTCTTGACTTGTTAAATATTTAAGTTCAAACAGCTAAACAAAGTATGAAATTGTTTATCTTTACTGTCTTGAAGTAATATTCTGGGTTCAATGCAAGTTAAGCTCAGTTGACAGCATTTGTGGTATAATGTTGATTTCAACACAAAAATAAAAAATGAAATAAATACAATACAATTGGCTTGTCTCTTGTTTGTTTTAAAAATGGAGGTTATAAAAGGAACTTGCAAGTATGTGCCTTTCAAAGGTGCGGTGGATGTAAATGGGGCCAATATTTAGAGGATTTAAAAGCATAAATGTCAAGTTTATAGTTTTATAAAAGCACCTACATTTTCACATTTAATCATTTTTGCATTCATTTTAGGGTTTATGACATTACAGTGTTATGATGACTGAGTTGTAAAATTGGATATACACAACCGTACAAAACTTTGGAGTTTGTAAGATTTTTTACTTTTTTTTTTTTTTTTTAAAGAAGTCTCTTACGGTATGCTATACAGTAAAATTGTAATATTATGAAATATTATTACTATTTTAAAATAACGGTTTTCTATTTAAATATATTTTAAAATCCCCAAATTTTTGAGCAGTAGTGTAACTTTACATAGATTTTCACAGTGAAATCATGTTAATTGTGTATGCATTGTGACTGTAATACTGAAATAGTATGTATTTTCGTATTTATGCAATTGGCCCAATCTACTATTACTATTTTTATATACTACTATTTTTTTTATTCTTTTTTAGGAAAAAGGGATTTTTTGTTGTAATCAACATTAAGCCACAAATGCTGTTGACTGAGCTTTTTTTTTTTTGGCAAGGAACTATACTTCAAAAAATTTCAGTCTGTTATTGATTATCAAAGTCCAGTTAACTACATTTTTTAAAAAAAAATAAAAAATAAAAAAGAAGAAGAAGAAAAAAGGTAGTTTGCTGTTTTTCGAGATTGTCTTGACTTTCTCTGCTCCACCATTTCAGCTAAAATGGTTTGGATTATGAAGGAGAAGATTCAATTTCTATAATCAGCACTTTGGAAGGCAGATGAAGATTGGTGGTATTTTTGTCTTTTACTGGCCGGCCAGGGTATTTTAAAGGGTTTTTTAAAGGTAGACTGAAGACCAACCCTGTGAGTGGGTGCCATGGTCATAAAGTAAATGATTTCTCTCTTCTAGCCATATGCTGCCATCAGGGAAATATCTTGATAAGACGGCTAGATGATGGATGTCTGCTCCATTGACATATCTCAGGTTTATGAGCACCGCGCTTAATAGGAGCCATTCCTGTTTCTACCGGCAGGCACCTGGCCTCTCCTGGACTCAGGGCAAGTCATCAGAAAGTTGGATAGAGCAGACAATGGAAAAGTGAATTGTAGCACAAAGTATATTATGGAAGAATAGTTCCCGACTGAGTTTTCCTCAAACAGAAGTCAGTAGGGGGGAAATGACATGGCTGCACTATCGGAAAGGCACACGACAGGTAAATGACCTCAGGTTTGCATTATTTCTCTCGGTTTGTTAGAAAAGGTCCATCTGATCAGTCCTAGATTCACCTCACTGCCCTTCAGATTCCAGTTTCCACTCCTGATTGCATCATTAAGGGAAAGCATGCACTCACCTCAACACATAACTCAAAGGGAAGAACGAAACAAGAATTCTTTATGAGTCACTACATGTGGGATTTGAACTAACAACCTCCCGACCTCTAGCAACAAGCACATCACACTTCCACAACTTTGACATTTGCCGAAAAGAAATACCACATTGAGTCAGCACAGCCCAGTATAGCTGTAGCTGTGACAGCATGGTTTTGAATACAAAAAAATCCACTCAATTATATTTTGTCATAGTGGTCTTAAGGTCAGGAGCCAAATTTGGTGAGAGTTTGTAGAAGGAGTAGCTCCCAAACTATGCTAAGAGCATGGAGTGTAGGACCACTGAAATGGTTCACTTTAATAGGCTGAAGTATTGTCATGGTACATTGGCTGAGAATTATAAATTGGGTATTGCTGGAATTCTCATATCCCAAAACAGAATCCTGGGTTATCTTGTTTTGCATTTTGCAATGCTTATATGTTAACCGGGGTTAACAATTACTCCTGGGTATTCGTAAGCAGCCATTTCAAACTGTACATTCCTAAATCCTGAGTTAATGTTATCGTATATTTGCAGATCAGTCTCACTGATCGGATGAACATGGCACTTGACCCATTTACATACAGGTAACCTTAAGCCAATTTGACCAATTTTGCCAATTTTACCAAAATCTGACAATTTATAATTTTTTACAAAACTTTAAAGGGATAGGTCACCCAAAAATGAAAATTCTGTCATTAATTACCCACCCTCATGTCGTTCCAAACCCGTAAGAACTTTGTTCATCTTCAGAACACAAATTAAGATTTTGGATTAAATCTGAGAGCTCCATAGAGAGCAACACAACTATCACGTTCAAGGTCCAGAAAGGTAGTAAGGATATTGTTAAAATAGTCCATGTGACATCAGTGGTTCAACCTCAATTTTACAAAGCTACGAGAATATTTATTGTGGACAAAGAAAACAAAAATAATGACTTTATTCAGCATTCTTGCATTCTTCTGTTCATAAACATGGTGCAGTGCATTCGTGTTCTCTGTCAGTACCACCACACACACATCGTGGTACTCTCGTGACAAGCGGCGGCGGAGGAAAGAATTGTTGAATAAAGTCATTATTATGTTTTCTTTCCGCACAAAAAGTATTCTTGTAGCTTTGTAAAATTACGGTTGAACCACTGATGTTACATTAATGATGTCCTTACTACGTTTCTGGGCCTGGGAATATTTTAGTAACATTGCTGTCTATGCAGTGTCAAAAATATCTTAATTTGAGTTCTGAAGATGAATGAAGGTCTTACGGGTTTGGAAGGACATGAGGGTGAGTAATTGACAGAATTTTTCACATTTTTGGGTGAACTAACCCTTTAAGGGGTTCATTAAAATCATCATCAGAAGAAAAAAGGTAGTATAAATAGTATAAAAATAGTGAATTTTTAAAACCACTATTGGGTTTAATTGGAAGACCACAAGGTTGGTGTGGGGATTTTTCAGGACCTTACCAGTCAGCCAAATATCACAACAAACTCCTAAATGGTTCCCCATTGGGCAGTATAACAATAATATGAGTACTAGTGGATGAGATGGATGAGACGTTAAACCGAGGTCCTGACTCTCTGTGGTCATTAAAAATCCCATGGCACTTCTCGTAAAGAGTAGGGGTGTAACCCTGGTGTCCTGGCCAAATTCCCTCCACAGCCCTTGTCAATCATGGCCTCCTAATAATCCCCATTCATTGAATTGGCTCTATCACTCTCTCTCCTCTCTGCCTGTAGCTGGTGTGTGGTGAGCGCACTGGCGCCATTGTACTTTAGCTGTCGTCGCATCATCCAAGTAGATGCTGCACACTGGGTGTGGTTGAGGAGAGACCCCCGTATGATTGTAAAGCGCTTTGGGTGTACAGCAATACACAATAAAAGCGCTATATAAATTGCCTCATTCATTCATTCGTTGTGAATGCAGTAGCTGTCATAGCAGCTTCATTGCTCGACCCCTAATGATGAAGTAATGGCTTATCCTCATGTCAGGATCCACTCAGAGTGGCAGCTTTGAAAAAGTCTCAGAAAATGGAATTTTCTTTTAATGAAATGAAAGTGACAATTACTCAGGGAGCCAAAGAAATCAGCAACAGCACAAGTGGCATTACAGGCTTGTTTGATGAAATGTCTCAATTTTAAAAACCGATATAATAGCACTGATGCCCTGTACTGCCGAGATAATGGTTTAAGATATGATGTGCCTGAAGGCATTGCATGGAGATTTCCCAAGTCGCTGTGTCTGCTCACAATATAGCAAGCCTCTAGCCCGTAAGAAGTTGAATATATGGTCACTCAAATGCTATTTGAATCAAATACTAAATTTAGACTTTAATTTCATCAATAGATTCAAATTCTCAAAACAGCAAGAACTGTTATTACATTTCCATACAAAAAACAGCAATGGTTAATAAAACAAGACAGTACTGTTATTTAGTGGTATTTATAGACCTTCGATGAATGACATCCTTGAGTTAAATCTCATATGACTTGTCGTTTTTGTTATGAGTGTCATCACTTTTGATCATATTGCACAAGAACAAGTATTCTTTTCATGTATCTAGCATTTACTACTGGTAAAAAGTTGGGGGTCAGTAAGTTTTTTTTTTTTTTAATGTTTTTAAAGAAGCTTCTTATGTTCTCAAAGGCTGTGTGTATTTAATCAAAAATACAGTTAAAACTGTAATATTTTGAAATGTTATTACATTTTAAATGTTGCTACATTACCATCTGTGATGACAAAACTAAATTTTTAGCAACCATTACTCCAGTCTTAAGTGTAAAAAAATCAGTCTATTATGCTGATTTGGTGCTCAAGAAACATTTATTATTATCACCAATGTTGAAATCAGTTGTGCTGCTTAATATTTTTTTTCAGTATCCTTTTATGAATAGAATGTTCAAAAGAACATTTTTATTTGGGGAGAAAGTCTGTCTCTTTTGTTCAGTTACTGACTTACTGAACCCATACTTTTGAATGGTAATTTGCATAAATAGCTTTTTTTAACCTCTGAATTTTTGGACCTGCTTAATAGTAATTGGTTTAGCCCACCGTTTTGCCAGTTTTTCTGACATATACACATACACAGAGTCTCTTCAGCTCATGAGTTTGTCCTCAAGCAGACATGTACGGCTGACAGAAAGCCAAGAGGTGAGAGCTGAGCCAGTGTGTTGGGCTAATGAGCTGCAGTACAGGCCAGAGGATAGGAAAAGTGTGTATGTTTGTGTGTGAAGAAGCCCACCCTTCCTGAAGGTGAGTCTGTGTATCTCTGAGTGTGTGTGTGTTGAATTGTCCCCCCCCCCCTCCGGCTGCTCTGAGTGGCTCTCATGGACAGTTTGAGGTCAAGTCGGACTCAGGCCTGCCGTCAGGTCTTAAGTGATTTCTGCAGGCACCAAGTGCTCATTGCTCCCGAGGTAATTACGTCCTTCAAGTCTGAAGGCAGTCTGTGAATGTACCGGGTCCCTCAGAAGACATTTTAAAAACAAAGCCTGACAAACAAAAAATGTCAACCTTAGGAGGACAAACAAAATAACGTATTTGTAATCAGTAAGTAGGGCTATAATATTGCAAACAGAATGTGAATTGGATAGCATTTCAGTGAAAATTCAGTACAGGAAAAATCAATTGTTGCAAGACATACAGATAATGTTACAAATGACTCTTTGAAGATGATTTTAACTTCTTATTTTACAATGGAACGACAACCAACATGTAGACTGATTAAGTAGCAGTTAATGTATGTTGGACACTTGTAGGTTGTACTGTATGTGTGTGCACTTATTTAAATAATTAAATTAAATTAACATTTTTACTGAAGAAGAACATTATTATTATTATTATTATTATTATTATTATTATTAATAATAATAATAATAATTTTTCATCCCACTATTTCTAATAGGTTAGTTATGATTAGGCTGATGCAAATGTACACCCTTTTGTATTTATGCAAAAATTTAAACCTGTGACATACGCAGACTGTGAATTATTGCTTTAAAAAGCCATTTTTTATACCAACGCTTTATTCATGCTTATATTGTACAATAGCTTTGCAAAAATAAAGATGCATTAATAGTGTTTATTATGTGTCCCTTTTCCCTAATAAACTGCAAAAGTAAGTGGAAAAGTTCCAAGTTGTAATGGGTTACGAGTAGTCAGAGGCTCTTATCAATTTACAAACATTTTCACGCATCGCTTAGATAACTACGCTATTGGGATACTTGCCATAGAGATTAAGTACTTACGTGCAACTAACGTCTTCTTAGTGCTTTGGGAAGACAGCCTGATTCTAATGGCACTGCAGTTGAAAGACTTTGCAGTTAAAAGACTTTTTTTCTTTTTATACTCCATTGACTAAAGATGAAAAGTTGAAAAAAGTTCAGAGTACTGTCACATGAAAAGATCTGAAACAGATCTAAATAACTGGACCCCATCAGCTTTAAAGGAGAGCAGAGAAACAGAGTATTTTTTTTTTTTTTTATCCGATTTACCTCGATTTTCCTCCCATCTGGGTGTCGTTTTTCCTTTCTTGTTCTTCAGTTTATTTAGCTCTCTGTGCTTCCCTAAATTAGATGTAATTCAGACATTTTATATAAAGGCAGCATAAAATGCTTTCAGTTTGGCTAGTGTTTAAGCACAGTCAATTAAATAAAATGTGCTACCTAATTTTATGTTTATATTGATATTTTATACAGTTTTATTGATATTTAAGTATTATCACAAGAGTGCTGATATTTGAGAAAACAACATAATTGTGAGTGTGATATTGTCTTTATACAGCAGTTCAATAAACAGGAAATTAAATATTGAGTAACTTAGATTTTAGACTTGCCAGTTTCTTTGTCTATTTGCCAATGAAAATAGTTTCAAACAAAGTCACAGCATAGATGTTGAATGTCTATTAGTGAAAGCATTAGTAGTGTTTTGTTATTGAATGAATCAGCATTTTTTAAATGAATCAGTGTGTATGATTCAGCGACTCACTCATAAAGACGTGTTTAATTTCTAAAGTAATTAGTGTTTTTGAACGAGTCAGTATGAACAGTGACTGTATCAATTTTCTAAATGCATCTTAATGATCTTATGTAAACAATTCATCTATGCATATGTTTAATTTAACTTTTTTGCCTCATTATTTAATCAAAATATCATAACTTGATCTTGTGGTGAAACAGACTTCTCATTCAGATCTGCCTCCATCCAATCAACAACCGACAAATTGAACCAAGCCCGTCCCTACATTTGTTTGTCTTTTTTGATAATCCACTTCACGTGGATGTACGTCATAACAAAAAACAAAAGATCAGTAAAGATCAACAAGTATGTTTCCAAACGGCCACAAAAAAAAAAACAAAAAAAAAACGCATTCTGTCCCAGTTATTGGCAGAATATTCATTCTTAACAGCAAACACTGCTCATCATTGCTTCTCTTACTGTTGCAATCAATTCTTTCCACTCATCAGGCGTTGCCCTGTCTAATGAATGCCGATACTGCGGTAGATGTGGCTTTTACATTTGACAGCAGACGTGTCAACTGTTTTGTGGTCACTACAGTTTTGAAATGCATGGAAGAAACTTTTGTGGGCTGTTCATTTTTAAACCATCTTGAATGACAGCCAAGAGTTGCCTTGAGTGAACCCAGCTGGTCATCTGTCATTGTTAAAAACTTACATCCCTGATTGGGGTCTGGTTTGAGGCCAGCTCAACACAGGTGCTTGGCACAGCATTGACATTAAGGCACTCCACGCTGAATATCAAGCAAAAGAGAAGCCAGGAAATTTACTACTACAGGAAATTTATTACTAAAAACACTGGCTTGATAAAAGCCTGTGGTTGAGGCACTCTTGGTTCATTTAGATTACATGGTTGCAGACAGTCTATGTCACAGATAGTGGCTCTTATTCTTTATTTTCTATTTTCTACAGCTGTCAGGCCTTATGCAGGAAGAGACAATGTCAGAGATTTACAAATATGGATGACTAAAGCTTGCTAAAACAGACACAATACCCTAGATATTACGAATGTGAATAGTATGGAAATTTTAAGGCTTATTATGAGTTATTTTGTATGTATTTAATTTTAAATTATAATATATGTATATATATAATGCGTGTCTGCACTAAAGTACTGTATATAGACTGCCTGGCCAAAAAAGGTTGTCATTTGGATTTAAATAAGCAAATACTGAAGAGTTTAGGATTGAATCATTATTGCAACATGTTTCCGGCAAGTTTTGCAATGATTCTTTTAACCCTAACTGATACAGTGCGTAGCTTTTCACTTCTTAAAGGGGTCATCGGATGCAAAATTCACTTTACAAGTTGTTTGAACATAAATGTGTGTTGGAAGTGTGTGTATACATCCATCCTATAATGATAAAAATCCACCCAGTGTTTTTTTTTTAAATCCCTATTTTAAAATCCCCTTTCTCAAATCAGACTGTTCTGAGATTCCTGTCAGAATGACGTAGTTCTGCACAGGCCCCTCCCACGATAGTTGATTGACAAGACTGTCTTACCTTAGACCCGCCCCGAGTGAGCTGAGAACTGTCCGCCATTGAGTCAGCTCCGGTGCAGGGGAAGACAAGATGTCTCAGATTAAGCGACTGAAGTGTTTAGTTGTTAGATGTAATAATGAATGTAGCAGTCATCATTTACTCCCGACATCTGAGCCGCTGAAGACGCAGAGGATTAACGTTACTTTCGCTTTGAAGTGAATGCACCGATCCTGATACGCCTAAATGCGTCTATGTTCACCCGAATCATTCGTGATACAGCTTTATCTACAGAAGAAGTGAGTATAAGGGTTTTTATGAATCTTTGCAAATCGACTTTCCTAATAAATAATAATGTGCTAGTTAGCCAGTTTCGTGGCTGAAGTTTAGTATGCTCCATAGATATATATACCTAGATGCCTCGTTATGGACTGTTTCTATGGGCCGCGATATGTAAGCCATCCGCCATTTTTGGAGCAGTCTGCGAATCTTTGAGCGCACTGACTGTGTGCATCTACAACAGCAAGTTATACGCTTGTATATCTTTGAATATTCATTGATTATTATGGTGAATGTGAGATGGCTGACGTGTCAATGTATCTGGAGCGGTCGAATTCGGAATCTACACATATCTATGGTCTGCTCATCACTCCACAGAAGAGAGGGGCGGAGTCAGCAGAGCTCACTAGCATTTAAAGAAACGTGGACCAGATCAGCGTGCTGAAAACAGAGCTGATTTTGACAGGGTAAAGAAGATGTTTTTTACACTACCATTGAGAAATTTTAACCAAAGTATGTTATAGACTTTTCATTAAGACCCTAAAGAATCATATCAACTTGTGTAAAATGGGCATCTGATGACCCCTTTAAACAACCATGTCATATTCCAGGATGACAATACCAAGATTCACCAGACTTAAAATGTGAAATAGTGGTTTATTAAGCATGAAGAATCATTTACTTATATGAATTGGCCACTGCATTGTGACCTTAACCCAATTTAAAGTGTTTGGGATGTGCTGGAGACAAGTTTACAGAGTGGTTTGACTCTCCCATTGTCAATACAAGATCTCAGTCAAAAATTGATGCAACTCTTAATGGTAATAAATGCTGGAATTTTGCATGACAATGCCACAATGAATGTACAATATAATCAAAGCTAAAGGCAGTCCATTCAAATATTAGGGTGTTCAACCGTTTTTGGACAGGCAGTGTAAAGTTGACTCTAGCACATCCCAAAGGTTTTTCAATGGGGTTAAGGTCAGGACTCTGTGGTGGCCAATCTTTCACAATTTGAGCCTGGTGAATCTTGGTATTGTCATCCTGGAATATATACATTGGTATGTCTTTCAAAGATAGGGATAAAAGAATTGTCGCAAAACATACAACATGCCAGAAACCCATTAATCACTGCAATAATGATTCAATCTTAAAATTTGACATATTTGCTTATTTAAATCCAGATGGTGACTTTTTTTTTTTTTTGGACCATGCAGTGTATGTGTGTCTATATACACAGATTATATATAAATATTATAATATGTATATGCATATGTAAAATAATTAAATATCACCAGACTGTTTCTACAAGTTCAGTTCTGTTTGGTGAACTCTGAAATTATACACTTCACCTTTAAATATGAACACAACTGTTTACATTCAGACTTTTGAGCACCATTATTTCTTGAAGTTCAGTTTAAGGTTGAGTTTTTGGAGCCCTCAGAGGGCATGTATGTATATGCTATCTTTAGGGTTGAGATAGCACCAAAAACATGACATGTCATTGAATTATTAACCTATATCACTGCTATCCGACTGCTTGCTTGTCATAAAATGTAATGAAAAATGATTAGTCAGAGAACATGATACTTTGCTTCAAAGTGTTATTTTTCCTCTCTCTCTCTCTCTCCCACAATTTGAGCATGTGAGAGAGATCACTAATTTGCCTCATGTCCTGGATTCGCTTATTCATCAGGCCTCTCTGTATTATTTATGAACGGGGTGAAAGGCAAGGGTGAACATCTTTATTTTCCTTTGCCCGCCAAACCCTTGTTTGACCTGCTTTGTGTCACCCACTGTCTGTGTTTCAAAGTAACTTAATTAACTTTGATGTTCACTTATCTTTAACAGGATTCAGATCTATTTTGTCTTTTTTTCCCCCTCAGTCTTCAGTGAGAGGAGAGAATATTACAATCTTTGGCTGCCTGAATCATGGGATGCCGCTGTCCCTTCACGACAACACGTCAGTCTCGTGTGAATCTGGTAGGACATATGATTTAAACTAAGAGAAAGCTCTTTAAGCATCACATTTTGCAATATCGTTTGCAATTTTAATAAAAAAGGAATGCTAATAGTAAAAACTTTTATTCTTACTATTAAAAAATAAATAATAGTAATAATAGGCTAATTATAAGTTATCTTACCATACAGTATACAGTGAAAAATTACTAAATTAATAAATATATATTTATAGTGGCATATTGATTAGTTGATAATATATTAAAGTACTGGTAATTATAAGTAAAAAATATATCTACTTGCAGTACCTCTTATTATTTTTTACCTTATAATTTATAGTGAAAAAATATTGTGACACACCAAATTTGATTAGATTCTATTAAAATAGTAGAAAAAATGTGTAAGGGCAGACAATGTTTAAATTTATTTCCGATTGGCTTTTAAATCGCTTTAGGCCAGTGCCCTTTGCTGTAATGTTCATGAAGACAACTCACGTTCCCTAGGGCTTTCATCCAAAATCATGGCAATAAAAACAATGAAGTGCCTTTTTTGGAAACAATTCAGGTGAAACAAAGAAAGATGTCACCATTTCTATGCAAATGCAACATAAATTGCATCGCATGGTTGCAGGTGAGATGTGGTAAACTTACTTCCACCACATGAATTTTCTTTTATGGTCCATTTTATGGTTGAGCACATCACTCAGATATGCACTTACCAGGGTTTTCTTTAGAACGCTCACAATAATAATTGTATATAATCCACCATCTGGATTTAAATTATCTATAACTTCAGTCATAGATAATGGTGGCACTAGGTTTTCTTGTCTTTTACCTGTTTGTGCTCTTTCTTTATCAGAATCGGTTTCAGGATTTCATCTCTCCATTAACACCACTGCAAATATCACCAAGCTGAGGATTCCCTACCCACAAACGGGCACTTGGTATCTGAGCCTGCGATCCCTGTGTGCCACTGAACACGGGTGAGCACGTTTGCATGTCTTTCTGTTTGTGTTTCTGCACTAAATTAGCAGACTGCAGTTGCTGAGAAAATGATGTAAAATATTCGTAGCACTCCATATATTTACCTTCTTCAACATTTAGCAAGTGCTGTAGTAGCAGCATGTTTACTGTGGGTTGTTTCCTATTTGCTTCTCTGAATTACAGCACTTGTGAAACAATTCACTTTTATGTTGACCTAGACTCTCGTAACCTTACTTTATCTCATTCAAAATGAAAATGAATTATGACAGTGAGAGAAGTTTGATATCTTCATTTAAAATTGCACACAGAGGCTATATGTAGGAATAAGGAAAAGGAATAGTTCACCCGAATTAAGGTTCTGTTATGTACTCAACTTTGTGTTGTTCCAAACTTTTTCTTTCTTCCACTGAACACAAAAGGAGTTATTTACTGTGCTGCTTTGTATTTTCTATGAAAGTACAATGAATGGGACTGAGGAGTTCAACCTCAAGAAAAGGACACAAAAGCACCATAACAATATCGTAAAAGCGATCTATGCAACTTATGAACTATAACTCTTGTACTATAGCTGTTTGTGAGAAACACAGAAGATAACATCTCTAATTTTGGGCTGTTTCTCACATAAAGCTTGAAAGCTTTTGCAACCCTAAAAGCTTCAGTCCCTGTTTATTGTAAGTGCATTTTCAGAATTCTTAGAATTCACAGAATGTTCAAAGAAATTTCAGACTGTTCATTGTTGGTAGTTTTCCTAAAAGCTTATTTTCAACTTTTCACTTTTTTCTTACCATCTCCATGCTCTTGTATAGGTTTGAGATGTGTACTAATGTGACAGCTGAGGTGTACCTTCGCTCTTACCTGACCCCCTGCATCAATGACTGTGGCACCTATGGCCAGTGCAAACTCCTGCGGACCAACAACTACCTGTATGCTGCATGCGAGTGTAAAGCAGGTGAGCACCCAAAGCCTTTCTTAACCAATGTGTTCTCTTTTGTAAAATCATTGGTATAAATTAATCATAATTTTAAGAACAATAATTAAATGCATTGTCATTGAATTTTTTGGTGTGTGTACTAAATAAATAAATAAATAAAAATCATATATATGTTTTTATCACTTATATATTTTTCATTTGTTATTATGCCATACTTAATTTTATGTCGTACTTGATTTAAAGTACAAACATTAAAAAAGATTTTCAAGCTCACCAAGGCTGCATTTATTTGATCAAAAACACTGTGAAATATTCTTACAATTAAACTTATTTGTTTATCGTTTTATTATAGTTTAGCATGTAATTTATTCAAGGCTGAATTGTTAGCAGCCATTACTCTAATCCTTCAGAAATCATTCTAATATGCTGATTTAGTGCTCAAGAAACATTTATTATTATTATTATTATTATTATTATTATTATTAGCACTATTTGTTCTATTTATTTTAAATTGAAATCTTTTGTAACATTATAAATGTTTTTACTGGCACTTTTGATCAGTTAAATGCTTCTTGCTGAAGAAACTAAAAAATAAAAATCAATCAGTCAATCAGTCAATCAATCAATCAATCAATCAATCAATCAATCAATCAATCAATCAATCAATCAAATCTTACTGACTTAAAATTTTTGAAAGGTAGTGCATTAATGCTACAATTTGTTTTGCTTCCTTTTGTTTTGTTTTGTCAAGAATAAACTTGCCATATTAGAAGTAATAGATGTAATTATGTGTCACAAATCAAAAGTGGTGCCGAAGTCCCCCAGTAGTCCTTAGAAGTGGCATGCAATTTTTGGTTCCTACACTTATAATGTGTTATGTGTGCTTGACAACTCCTTGAAACTTTATCTTTCAGGAAATAAAGGAGCAGGAATTCTGTGTCATTTAGCTAAGTCTGTCCCCCCTCTTATCACCCTTGTGGTTAATATGATGATAATCACAGTAATATTTTATAATTCCATTTATTATCTTTCTCCTCTGCTGTCAGATGCCAATCAAAGTTAATTGGGATGTTAAATGCTTCAATTACACATGTGCCAATCATGTTGCTGTATAACTATGAGATCACAAATCAAGTGGTTTTTAATTAGAGGACATTTGATGATCCTGAGAAATATGCTAATCACAACCTCTCAATTACGGCACCATTATAAAGCTCTGGTGCCTCGTTTCCCCTCTCCCCCTGGATTCCTACCCATAGTTTCTTTTGTCATTAGCATAGACAAATTTACCCTTTTAATGAATGTTTTCTGGCAAACAGCTGAGTGCTCTGATACAGCACGCATGCAAAGCTCTTCTCTGTTCTCGAGTGTCTGGTAAAGCTCAATTGACCGTCTTTGTCGACACTCAGCGAGACTTCAGTCACGACATGCCTTTGAGGATTTTTGTTTGGGGTTTGGCTAATTAAGGCTTCGTAATCAGAGAGATTTGTGGTATGTTTTCTAGAATTTTCTATGAGAGGTTAGAGGTGCAGTACATCTATTTCCTTCATGGTGTTTATATAACAGTAGGCTGCCCGAATCCAATCTATATTTATGAAGCTGTTTACAACAGCTGACAGATGAGGAGCAGAATGTGTGTGTGAATGAGGAAGAAAGTACATGTGTATTTCTGTGATGTTGTTTTTTCTTTGTTAGCTTTACATGCATTGCCAATGTGTGTGTTTTATTATTTTGATTTTCGCTTGCTTAGTTTGCTTTGAGGATATGGACAGGAGTATGTTTTATGTACACTACCTTTCAAAAGTTTGGGGTTGCAATACAATAAAAACAGTAATATTATAAAATATTATTACCATTTAGAATAGCTGTTTTCTGCTTGAATATATTTAAAAATGTAATTTATTCTTGTGATGGCAAAGCTAAATTTTCAGCATCATTACTTCAGTCTTCAGTGTCACGTGATCCTTCAGAAATCATTCTAATATGCTGATTTGCTGCTCAAGAAACATTTCTTCTTATTATCAATATTGAAAAAAGGTGTGCGCCTTAATATTTTGGTGGAAAGCATGATGCATGTTTTTTTCCCCCCAGGATTCTTTGATGAAAAGTAAGTTCAAATGAACAGCATTTACTTGAAATAGAAATCTTTTTTTAACCACTTTTGATCAATTTAATCAAAGTCCTTACATAAAAAAGATAAATAAAAATCTTACTGACCCCAAACGTTTGAACAGTAGTGTGCCTGTTTTGAAACGCATGGTGCATCCAAAAATTAAAATTCGGTCATCATTTGCTCAAATTCAATGCCATTCCAAACTTACATGACTTTCTTTCTTCTGCAGAACATACAAGAAATTTTGAAGACATGTTTTCCACATTCTTTTCCATGTAATTACAGTGAACTGGGACCGAAGCTTTCAAGATTTATGCTTAAAACTGTATCTGTAAAACTGTTAGCAACGTGTGTGTGTGTTTTTCTAGGTTGGGATGGCTGGGGTTGCACGGACAACACAGAGGCATACTCATACGGCTTCCAGCTGCTCTCAACTCTCCTTCTGTGCCTCAGCAACCTGATGTTCGTCCCACCTGTGACCATCGCTATCCGCAGTCATTACCTGCTGGAAGCATCTGTCTATATTTTCACCATGTTCTTTTCCACTGTGAGTTTAAAGGCCTGGTTTAAACCTATCAAAAATCATATACCCAAAATGGGGCTAGCATAAACATTTCAGTTGCTAGTTGCGTGTTGACATTAACAGGCAATACTCCTCTGTCTTCATGAATCACCTAAAATGAAATGCAGATAGCTTCAAACAAAGTAAAAAGGAATAATCCTAACTCTAAATTCTGACTGAATGAGTAATGTTCAAAGCCATTGTAACTTGTAAATCAACTTAATGGACCAATCAGTTGAAAGAACTGGAACTAACTGTTGTATAATTTATATTTTATACTAGATTTGCATTCTGTTCCAGTTTTGAACAAATATGCCTAATTAACGCAATAAGTGCTTGAAGACCTGCTGACTATCTCACAAACCCATCATGAGTCCTAATTCAGCGTATCAGTAGCAGCTGAAGTATTACGGTTAGGGAACAGTGACATGTCTGAGTGTCATATTTTATTCATGCTTCCTCTGACCTTTTGTTTTCTTCTTTCACCCCTGAACAGTTTTATCATGCTTGTGACCAGCCAGGCATTGTGGTCTTCTGCATCATGGAGTATGACGTGCTGCAGTTCTGTGACTTCCTCGGCTCGCTCATGTCTGTATGGGTCACTGTTATTGCCATGGCCAGACTCAAATCCATTATCAAACAGGTAAAAATCATTCAGATGCAAACTCAGAATACATTCAATTTCCATAAACCTTGTGGTTCTTCACTCTGTGCTTCCAAATGTTTTGTAAGTGTGGCTAATATTCAGTGAGCTCAAAAAATGTATGAATGTGTTTGCATTGAATAAAGAAGAAAAATATCAAACCAAGTTGAACCATTCAAAAAGTTTGTGGTCAGTATGATTTTTAAAGCAATTAATTTAAATTAAAATAATCTTTTGTTCAGCAAGGATGCATTAAATTGATAAAAAAGTGACAGTAAATCAAATGTCAAATTATTTCAATTTTAAATAAATATTAATAATATTGAACTTTCTATTCACTAAAGAATCCTGAAAAATTGTATCATAGTTTCTAGAAAAATATTAAGCAGCACAACTGTTTTTAGCATTGATAATAATAAATGTTCTTGAGCACCAAATCAGCATATTAGAATGATTTCTGAGCAATCGGGTGACATAGAAGACTGAAGTAAAGGCTGCTGAAAATTCAGCTTTGCCATCACAAGAATAAATTACATTTTAAAATATATTAAAATAGAAAAATTATTTAAAATATTTCAGAATATTACTGATTTACTGTATTTTATATTAAATAAATGCAGCCTTGATGAGCATAAGAGACTCCTTTCAAAAGCATTACATATATTACCGACCTCAAACTTTTGAAAAGTAGTGTATATGCCCAAAATTCTATTTTTAGGGCCACTGTATATAAGAACCACAATCAGATTTTTTAAAATTACATACGAAGGCCCTTGGGCCCAGAAATGCTGTATATTTCCTGTGTCATCAATTTCTATAAATTCATTTTGTGTGATTCATAGAGGCCAGTAGTTTTTCATGGACTTTATTGCCAAGAAAAGAGCTTTCCAAGATGTGCAAAATTTTGTCCACCTCAGTAAAGCGCTTACACAGAGTGTAAATATACGAATGTCAGCAGTCTGTCATGTGCTGTCATAATGATGGTGACATTTCGCTGTGGAGCTGAGTAAATATAGGTGGACACTTTCAGGTGTGTGTAGTTCAGTCTTCAGCTGCTCGAGCGCAGAGGGGAAGACTGAGATTTAAGGAAAGGAGCACAGGGAGAAAGACAGTAAGAATGTGATTAACTTTATATTTGAGTAATTTAGAATCAGAGAAATAAAGTGAGAAGACTGCTGTTTGTGATGAAAGCGTCTAATGGAAAGAACAAGAAAAAATAGCTCTCCTCTAGGGAGAACGTTTCTATATGCGTTAGGTGATTGTGTGTGCGTGCCTGTGAATGTGTTTTGCTGAGTGCTGCAGTTTGCAGACACTAATCAAATCACCCATGTCACAACAGTTCTGAACTTTAGGAGGGAAGGAAAGAGAGTGAGAGAGACATTTTTAGCACCACCACTCTTTACTTACAGTCTGTCTGGCAGAGGGTGGCCGATGCAAGATTGTCCTAATTGGACTGGGGATTCACTTTCGCCTCTAGACATGATGAGTTGTCGATGTTTGAACTAATATTTTTTCTCTTTGCGCCTCTCCTACCAGGTGCTGTACTTGCTGGGGGCGATGGCTCTGTCAATGGCCTTACAGCTGGACCGCCATGGCCTGTGGAACCTGCTGGGCCCCAGTCTTTTTGCTTTAGGCATCATGGCCATCGCTTGGGTAAGTAGCATTGTGCAAATTCATAGATTCCATGTGTTTAGGACTGTAATGCATCCTTATTAAATGTTTAATATATCAATAAAACATGTCAGAATGGATGTCAGTTATACTAGACATGGCTCAGAGCATAAAAAAATTAACAGATGTTGGAGTTTGGTTGCAAGATAGAGGCATTTTTGTGTGTCACGAATGATTGTTACCATATTTTTTTGTCTTCTAAACCTACACCTACTGAAACTCCTGACGTAAACCAGCAAATGCTGGTGTGCTGGACTTTAATAGTCTTATTTAAGTTGGTCTTCCAGCCTGGCCTAGCAGGTCTTTAGATAGTTTAACTGGATTGCCAGTTGATCTCCCAGCTGATTGATCAATGCCTTAGCTGGTTTAGGCTTGGCTTAAACTGGTCTAGCTGATCCTCCAGCCAAGCCAAGCAGGCTTTTAGATAATTTAACTGGACAGCAGGTCTCCCAGCTAGTTTAGGCAGGTCTTAACTGATTTAAATTAGACCCTCCAGCCTGGCCAAGCTGTTATTTAGCTGGTTTAGCTAGACAGCCAAGTGTTCTCCCAGCTGGTTTAAAAGCAGGTCTTAAGCCCAAAGTATACTTCACTTTTTACGTGTATGCAAGGGACAGCATACAATGTGCGTGATGCAAATTTCATCATCAGAATAGTACGTACTTTGTACACACAGGTCGCACATGCCACAATGCAGCAACACTGGACTGGGCCGTTGTTTCATAGGAGAAAGTGAAACTAAAGAGACGGAACAACAACAACAAAATAGCGGAGACTGCAACACCAACAGACAGCTGTATAGACAAAAGTGCTTGTGAGCAAGAGGGTATGTTACCGGTCATAAATTACGGGGAAAAATAGAGCAGACACTGGACATGGATGAAGCTTTTAAGAGCGCATGTGTCGACTGCTCACGTTCGCGCACAACATCAAATGAAGTATACTTTGAAAGGCTACACGTTCGACTGTACGCACACGCTAGCGTATGCATACAAAAACGTAGTATACTTTGGGCTTTAACTGGTTTAAACTTGTCTTGAGCTGGTCCAGTTGGTCTCAAAGCCTTGCCAAGAAGATACTGGTGACATTTTATTTTAAGATCCAATTCTCGCTAATAACAAACCATTAACTATGACTTTTGCCTCAGTAAACTCCTAATTTGCTGCTTATTAATAGTTAGTAAGGTAGTTGTTAAGTTTAGGTATTGGGTAGGATTAGGGATGTAGAATATGGTCATACAGAATATGTGCTTTATAATTACTAATAAACAGCAAATATGTTAATAATAGGCAAGCTAATAAGTAACTAGTTAATAGTGAGAATTGGTCCCTATATTAAAGTGTTACCAAGATATTTAGCTTTGCTGGACAGCCAGTTGGTCTCTCAGCCTGACTAGGCCCTAAATCCTTTTAAAACCAGCCGACAAACCAAAACTTTTGCTGTTTTAAGATATATTTTTCAACGGGAAAACACAAAGCTTTTCAGCTTTGTAAGTGGATAAAATCAATTTTATGATTGTTTGTAAATGTAATAGAAATATCATATTATAAGGCAATGTGCCTGTGTGTCCAAAAATAACCTTGTTCTTTCAGTCTGATGGATCCGGCAGTTAAATGCCAGCGCTATTTTTTTTCTTTGGCTGTTGAGTGACAACAAAGCACCTTTTCAATATCTATAATTTATGAAGGCATTTCACGTTACCTGGTCCAGCACGCGCCCCCTTGTTTAAGGCTGCATTTATCTATGCATTAGCATGGTGTGGCATTAAAAGTTTTTCTGTTCTGTCAGTATTAGAGACGCCCTTGCTGTTCCATTACCAGGCAGCTTGTACTTTATGCTAATTCTTCAAGCGACCACACTGCTTTCCTGAAGTGAGATGATAAAAAAATAATGGGTGTTGGACAAGGAAAAGTCTTTGCCAGAGCCTCTGGCAAATTACAGTTGAGTGTGAGAAGCACGTCCTCCCTTGAGTCGAATGTGCTGCTGGATATATGTATATATGCAGAGAGAAGAGGAGCCAATGAACTTCTACTGCAGCTACAAAGATATACTGTATTGTGTGAGAGAGAAATAACGAGAGAGAATAGCAAACGTTCAACAAGACTACAACGAACAGAAATCATTTCTTCATCCAGTGACCTAAACTCACATCTGAAGGCACTAATAATGCTTCTGGAGAAAATCACATCTGAACAGAATTAAAGACATGTTTGGTTTTTGTTATTTTGGTTTCGAGGTGCTACATATTTGCTACGCTCAAATGTGATGTTTGATGCACATTTATGACAACTGGTGATGCAAAAGAATAGTGTTCAAATTTTAGTTAATCTTATTAACTAAATAACTATTATTAACACAGCACTGCAGACACTTTTAACATAAGCACTACAGACTAAATAGGCTGAAATGTTCTTGCATTTCTGAATGTCATATTGAAAGACAAGTACAGATTACTGTAATTCTGTCTAAAATTCATTGAATGTGACATTGACTGTCAAATACACACGTCTATCATCTCCATGGCACATAATGGCTTTGTACTTAAAACATGTCAGTTGACACCTCTATTTCAAAGCTCCCCAAGCCTACGCAAACACAGTACAAAGCGTCCCACTGTGTGATTCTCACATCCTTTTTAGCAATGAGGAAAAAGCTACAATTTATCAAGCTTGTGACATGCTACATCCACACAATTTGTTTACAGTGCAGTTTATCATTATCTTCTGTGATCCTCTTGTTGTGTTTTTTGTGATATTTGTATAAAAGTTATATTTTTTTCCTAGTTTTTTTCTCCGTAGGCATTTAAAATTCTTAAGAGTTTTACACCTGATCCAAACCAACAACATTATATCATACTATTGTTACAAAAAAAAGTATAATTTCATCAGTTCTTTTCTTTTTTTATGAAGAAAAATATATAAAAATCTCTGAGAAAAAAAATCTGAAATCATGGTAGGTCCGTCTTCTTGAATGGTTTGTTATTGTTAAAAATCTATTTCTTTGGAAAATGAATGAGATTTTTATTTCCAGAACACTCCTGTTGCTGTCTATTGAGAGACAAAGCAGAATTCATAAACAGAGAGAGAGAAAGAAAAACATATTGTCTGGATGGGTCTTCTCTCTTTCCCTTGCAGTGAGATGTGAGTTTCATTTGGTATATCCAATAACAGCCACAATTTGAATTCTAACACTTAAAATCAAATTACACCTGCTAGAGGAATACACATTTTATTTTTACAGTAGAATAATGCTTGAGATATCGCCTACAAACCAAATAAAGGCACATGATGTTTAAAACATAGCGTTGTGAGGGGAAGAATGAGAACCCTTTGGAATTCTCTGCATTTCTGTATGAACGTTTCTAAAGTGTGATTGATGTCAGAACATTTTCTGTAAAGCTTTCTGTTGTGATGATACCACTCATTGTAGTTAGGTATTTTAACTGGTGTTTTAATTGTTAATTGTTTAATTTCTAAAATGTTTTGCTAAAATTGCCTGCTTTGATTATGGCACAGCAGTTTATTGGAGGTCAGCGTTCTGGCTAAGCCATAATAAGAATGTATTTGATGTGGATATACAGCTACTTTTGGACTGTCATGTTGCATGACCCTTCTGGGTTTCAGATTTAGGGTCAAATACCTTCTGGTGTGAAATTTCCTGCTACAACTTTAGTGCAGCCAGGCCCTGAAGCTGACAAATTTCATTACACTTCCCCATGCTTCACATACAGGATAAGGTTTCTTTCTCCTCAAATATAAAATATTTCATTGTTTCAGTGATGTTTTGGAAACTGGGGGAGGTCTTTGCAAACTTTCTGTGGTCATCAGCAGTAATGTTTCAAAAGAATTTTGTTTTTCTCTCTGTGGTGACCTCCCATGGCTCTGTTTCATATACATTGATCCATGACTCAAGCATTTTATTGTTATGAGCCTCAACAACTCCACTTTATAAATTCTCTGACACATATTATGAAATAGTACCTACTGTATATACTGTAAACCGATGACATGAATATCTGGGAAATGTTTTGACAGATTTCAAACAGAAATGATATGATGTAAAATTAAAAGGAAATATTTATGATTCCCCCACTAATTGAAAAGACTAAAAGAAATTTGTCTGGGAGGCCCATAATACTGCATAAAGTATCAAATGACATAAATGTGTGTGTGTGTGTGTGTATGTGTGTATATATATATATATATATATATATATATATATATATATATATATATATATATATATATAGTATTTGTTAATATTTTGAATTAGCTATTATTTTTTACATTTTCAGTTTTCATTGTTTACATTTAATTTTAGTGGTTTTTGTTTTATTTGTAACAGTTTTTTGACATTTGTATTTTTTATTTCTATTTAGCTTAAATTTATTTTTATGTCAGTTTTAGTTTTAGTAATTTTAGTACTTTACTACATAGCTAATTTCAGTTAATAAATAATAAATAAATTAAAAATGTCAATGAATTATTAATAAAAATAGATTTAAAAAATGTAATTAATATTTGTTCATATTTGTTTTCATCTAATATTCATACTCATTTTTTCAGCTTTATTTCAATAAAGAAAATGATATTTAACAGTTTTATTTAACAGTGACAGCTGTGATGATTTACTGTGTATGTTGCTTGGATAAATGGGATTTTGTCAGAATACATGGATATTTTTGAATAGCTTGAATAGAAAAAGATACTCTTTTTGGCCGTATGGTGTAATTACAGCATCTACCAACAGGGGCTTCTGTAACTGAACCATGCTAACTAGTTTCAAGTTAATACGCTTCTATTCTGTGCTGTGAATATATTGACTGAGCTTCATGCATGATGCAGCATCTCACAGACAGAATGATAAATAACTGCTGAAAACATAAACAATAATGCCGAGTAGCTTGTGGGCTAATAATACGTTTTGCTTTGCATTTCAATGCTCCAAAAGCATGCTAACCAGATTTGAGGCATGAAGTGCCATGTTTCAGCTTGTGTCCAGGCATCATTGATTCATGTGTCATCCAATCAATATCTGAAGGTATATCCTGCTTGACTGATGAATTCTTTGAAATGTATTAGTGCGTATTCCTCAGAGGTGGTTAAATAAGTGTGATTCATCGCAGGAGCAGCCTGTACTGTTTAAGGATGTGGTCAGGACCGTCGGTGTTGGATTCCAACCCTACTGTCAAAACAACGGTATATTAGGAGATATAAATGACGATCAATTTCAGTGTAAGTCAAAAGTAACATATGGAGTCAAGCACATTTTGAGAATAATCCTCATCAATAAACAGTATGTGACATGAAGACCAGGACATCTGGGGTTTGCCGTGATGTACACCAGTATGAAGTGTTGTTTTGTTGTTGTGTGGTTGGGTTGGTTCAGACTAGGCCCATCAGTTAAGTGTCATATTTAGAGCTCATTCATTTTCCATTCTGTCTTTTTGCAACATGCACCTGTTATGTGCCTGGAGATTAATGAGTGGGAAAATGTTGACAGAGGGCGGGATGTTTCTTTCTCATAATGGTATAAGCTGTAGAACTCATTATAAACTCATAATGATACTGATATTTGCATACACTGTAAAAATGATTTGTCATCTGTCTAAATTAACTGTTTTTATTAATTTTGTTATTATTATGTATTATTGTATTTATTTTTATTAGATAAAAATATTTAATATGATTGAACGAATGTAATTGCACTAGGTTACACCAAAGAAAGTTATTTTTAAGGGTCAGCACAGGTAGAAATACCACCATAATGTAACAAAGGCACATTTTAAGTAAGGATAGATAGATAGATAGATAGATAGATAGATAGATAGATAGATAGATAGATAGATAGATAAGGTTCTACCTGAGCTGACCCTTAAAGTAATATTAATAATATTTATTTTATTTATATTTATATGTAATGTACATTTAAAATAAAATGTGCCTTTGTTACATTAAGAGACGGTTTCTACTTGAGATGACCATTAATGTAATAATAATAGTAATAATAATAATGTGTGATTGTTATTATTATTATTATTATTATTATTTTCTTTAAAAAATTAGTTTGTATATATATTTTTTTTTTTAAATTCTCATTTAGAGGAAAACATGGATAAGTTTTAGCACTGTAAAAGAGAACAGTGAATCTGAGGAATGTTTCTGCCTCTTCAGTATCTTTAAAGACAAAACGTTAATAAAATGAATGGGTGTTGGCATAAACACAGGTTGAATCACAGCTGAATTGTCACCAGAAAATCCATCAAAAGCATTTTTGACAGAGAGATACATGTAAAATAACCGTCAAGGCCACTCGAGCAGTAAATTCAATAAACTTGCACAATCTGCGTAAGAAAGGATTCAGTGAGCACTCTTCCCAATGTATGGAAATGACAAAATATACATAATGGCTTTGAAGGCTTTCCGGGACATTTTCAGATAAGCATCTTCTGAAGTATCTGACTGTAATGTGAAAAGAAATGAGGACAAGAAATGGAATTCCTCAGCAGTTATAAAGTTTCACAAACTTTAGTAACTTCAGTTTTGAAATTGCACAGGAAGCCGGCAAAAGCTGGAGTTGAATCAGTAATCAGAGGGAATATGAGATTTGCAATGTCTCGGAGGACCCACACCTTCCTATATGCAGGAGAAATGTGATTGAGTCGTCAGCAGTCACCTGAGTGTGTGTGTGTTTGATTGACTGCTGCACATGCTTGACAGCAGTAACAATGTAGAATCGTGAGATTTAAAGTGTCTCGGCCATTTCGGGCCCTTGCTTTCAATCCTGGGGTTGTTATACTGTCATAGGATATTAAGCATCGGCTTTGAGTGTGTGCTAGAGCTCCCATTGTATATTCCCTTAGCTGCACAGGACAGTTTTTCACAGTTAAAATTCATGCCATGCCTATAAAATTGTAACCTGGGGCAAAGTTCTAGTCTACATGTCATCAACCAGTGGAACATTATAATTGAAATGTCATGACAGACAGGGAGAAAAGCATTTCATTCTCTCTGCACTGTCAGGACAGGAGGAAGGTTAATAATGACTTGGAGAACATCTATAGGTGGTAGAGCAAAGCTGATGGACACAAACTAGTGACAACTGTGCAAAAGAGCCTCTCCAGTTCTAACCGTTTATATTTTGTTAATCTGTACTGTTCCACATCTGTTAAACATTGTTTCTCTACACTCAGATATAGATTAATACCGTGTAATGGCATTAGTAGAAGCATGAGTGGTGTGAAGAGAGTGTGGTGTGAAGTGTGGGAGGACAGCGTGCTTTACAGTCTTCATAAATATCAGGATCCCTACAAGCTGGAGAATTGAATTCCTATGAAGTCTGTAAATTGTATGTCCAACTTTATAACTGTGTGCATTCGGATCCAGCTCTAATAGCAGCGACTCGTATATATCAAAGCATCTTTATGGGTCTGCAGAAGCATCATGGGCATTAAATCTAATGGGGCCAGCTCAGATATCTGAGCCAGCTGGATTTTAAAAATTATTATGTTGCACCATTATTGCAAGTAAAAAAAAGGGTGTTTTAAATACTGTTAAAATATAGTCATATTTGGGTCAGTCAGTCTTATTTTGGCAACCTGGTCTCATGAAGAAAACATACCTCTGGGAAATTTTTCGCAAGATGTTAAATACGATACCAAACACTCTTTTTGCGCCACCCAGTGGACATTTCACATCGAATGTGTCACGAAACTTACATGGCAGTCATGTGCGTTTCATGACACATTCAATGTGAAATGTCCACTGGGTGGCGCAAAAAGAGTGTTCGGGTTTTTTTCCCCGGAACAGATGAACGTACATATGGTACGTTTTATGTGATATTGGTTTTGTACGTGTCACCGCAGTTCTGACTTGAAATGTCCATTGAGTGGCACTATAAGTCTAATGCTCTGTGACATTTTAAAATAACGTCCCATCTGCACTACACCTAAACCTACCCGAAAGTTTGAACAAATGCGAATGTGACTTAAAAGCACAATCGCAAGCATGTTCATTTCTGTTGGAAACTGCTGTGATATGTACTTATTGGTAAGTATTTCGCGCATTGTGGAAAAGTCCCCAGAGGAACGTTTTCGTCATGCGATCAGGTGGCATTTTGGTCATTCCACTTGTTTTTTTTTTAATTTTTTTCCTCAATGAAGTGAAAATCAATACTGGCTGTTAAGTTCCATTGCAAATGTGTTTGGTTTATTAAATACAAATTAAATATTAGGTTCAAGATTCATTGTGAATAACAGCAATGTGAAATTAAACATTTGTTGACTGAGTTTTTGCTACTCCCACACTGGCTTAAATCAAGTTACCTAATTATGTAAACCTATTTGTAACACATTAAAAAAAAGCTATATAAAAGTGTTATATTTTTGACAAAAAAGTCGAAATTTTGACAGCTGGAATTGTGAGACAAAATGTCATAAATATGACAGTCAAAATTATGACATAAAAAGTTTAAATAATGGCAGTCAAAACAGATAAAAAATCATAACTGAGCAAAAAGTCGAAATTATGAAAAAAAAAGTCACAATTATGTTTACATTAACACAATTAATTACATAAAAGACAAAATTTTGACAAGTTGAAGTTGAGCTAAAGTTTTTAGCTTATAATTATAACTTTCTAGCTTATAATTTTAACCTTTTTCCTCATGACTTAGTATCTCAACTATACTTGTTTGTCATAATTAAGACTATTTATGTCACAATTAAGATTTACCAAAGCAGTGGAAAAAATGGGCTTCCAGAAGTGTGTTCAGTAACTGACTCAGAATAGCAATTTTATGTATAGAATAATCTCAGTTTTAATACTTCTAAAAAGTTATTTAAATTAGTTTTAAGTAAAAACAGTGATACTTTAATCATTTGAGTTACATCTGCTGCATCTAGTTAACTGTACTTAATTGATTAAGTTCAGTCTTTGAGACGACCACAATCGTTGAACTTGATGATACAAGTGCTACTGGTGTCTTAAAACCCAGTTGGTTTGTGTCTTATTAATTCATGCATGTATCTCATGCGTTTTAGAGCATGCTGATTTATTCATGACTGACTGTGTCTCCCGGTTTGTGTTCTTCAGACTGTGCGCACCATCCGCCGGCGCCGCTGTTACCCGCCGACCTGGAAGCGCTGGGTCTTTTTCCTCTTCCCTGGCACCACCATTGCCACATCAGCGGTGGCCTTATACGCCTTCGTGGAGACGGAGGAGAACTACTTCTACATCCACAGCATCTGGCACATGCTCATCGCCGGAAGCGTCGGCTTCCTTCTGCCACCACGTGCCAAGCCTGATGTGAAAGTCACTCCCCTGAAGCGGCGGCGAGGCTGCGGCTACCAGCTCTGTGTGAACGAGCACGAGGAGATGGGACTGGTGGACCCAGCAATCATTACCATCAACAGCATATGCACCAGCTGATGATGTTTAGCAACATGGACTTTTATTTGCCTTTCTTCTCCTTCCTTTGGATTATAAAAACACGGAAAACAAAGCCAGAGAACTTACTGATGCACTGTAAATAACTTTTGACCGAAACACACCCATACACTCACACACACTCGCATATACGTACACGTTTTTTTGTCATCGTTATTTGGATTACTATTATCGTTAATAATATGGTTTGCATTATTAGTATCTGGGAATGGTTTGTGTCAGTACAGCGATGCACTGTTATTAGTGCATTATTTAAACCGTCTGAGCTGATTTTTCTGCTGCTATTGACAGTGACTGTAAAATTGAAAAATGTGTCATGTAATTTATTCATTGTTTTCTGGCACTCAAATGACCAAATGTTTTATTGTGTTTAGAGGATGCAAAGGAAGAACATTACGTGGATGTATCAAGGGCACTGCTTTTTTAGTTTTCTTTCTAAACATCTTTTGCACTGAGACACAAAAATGTGATACTGTACATTTTTTAAATATAAGTATAGCTATGATCCAGTCACAATGTGTACATGTATAGTATAGTTGTTTTCAGTGGAATGTCTGATTGTACTTTGGATTGCATTGTATTGCCTTTGCAGCATAATTGATTGTCGATTTATAGAGGATTTAGGAAAGTGTCCAATTGCCAAGACCAGGTTTTAATACGAAACCTCAGATAAATAACCTCATATTTCCTGTTGTATTTACCTAGTGAGGATCAGAGGGAGACATTTTAAAGCAAAAGCAAATGATAAAGCAAATAAACGTTTTATTTTTTCGGTATCAAATCGGATTCTTTATTTGGCTCTGTGTAAAAAGTAATGTGTTGCTACTAGAAATTGACACACCAGACTGCTGTCATACTCTGATATATTGAAGAGATGAGAAATCGCAAGCAGGGGCCTCTGGGATTCGAAACCCCGTTTTTAAATAAATCGTTTCCTCCTAACTTCATATCATGACATCATCCTCTGTATGTCATTTGTTACGAGGATGTGCGTCTTAAAGTATCCTACATATGTGCTTTCATATCTGCCTTTGACTGGGGATGACTCATGTGTCATGCTACTTGTTAATGAATAATTCTCATCCTTCTCCAAACTGAGCATTTGTGCAGTTTGTAGAACAAAGTAACCCCTTTTAATTGAAAGGACATCCAGTGATTCTGCCTGAAATCCTAATATGGACAAAGTTACTGTAAAGAAAAAACATTAATGCCCGGTCATGAAGTTTATTTGCTCAGAAACAAACTGTACTTAATTTAGATGTACTTAAAATTGTTTTTGTAATAATATTCCATAAACCTTAGTGTGCTCATTGTATATACTATGCCCTCCCACATCCACAAACAAATCAAGGCATCTCTAAACTTGATCTTGTGTAATTTAGCAGTTTGTGTTGATATTCAGCTTTTTGCCAATGGGCACTATGCTCATTTCTCCTCACATAACATATTCGCTAAGGCCCTGTCATGTGTCGGAGCAATCTTTGCAATTTTTCTAGTCAAAATGGGAATGGATGACAGATGTCACGCTGAGATGGGGGACACGGTGAGATTGGCTGCGGTTTCTAGATGGTGAGTAGGTAAACGATTTAGGCCTCTGAGATAATGAAAACCATTTATTTCACTCATTTAAAATAATTTTCGATTCACAAAATGTCCTTTAACTGTACCACGATTTGCAGTGTAATTAGGACATGGTATTAAAATTATGATCTAATCCATGCACTTTCAGTAAATGTCTGAGTATCTGTTATGCAAAGAAAGTGGCTCAGCAGGAGTCTGGACTGACAGCAGCATTGCAAATGGGAGGAGCAGCGTAACGTGTTTTAATTAAGATATGCATATGAATTTGTTTGCAGCCACTGAGGGCAGAATGACAGCACATGAATTAGTCCAATGAATGAGCGACACTTAAGCCTGACACCCGCTCTGAAACATGAAGTAAAGTGGTTGAACAGGAAATATGACTAACAATCCAGAAAAACAGAAAAGCAGTTTAATGCAATCAATTCAACACATACAGTAGGAATAAAGTCATTTTAAAAAATTCACCAGTGAAATACAAAGTGTAGTGTCTTTCTATTAATAATTTACATTTTATTAGACAAGCATGTTATTCAAGTCTTGCATTTTTGGCATCAGTGCATTTTATAGTATGTATATAGAGAAATCATCAAAACCTGCTGGTTTGCCTCATGTTTGTGCATTTTAAAAGTTACATTAAAACCTGTCATCAAACGGAACTGCAAAAACAATGATTGTAATCTAACAGGTTTCCTGACACTCCCCTTGTCTGCTACTGGTTGAATAAACTGATGGTCCTGCCCAAATCTAATCACATTGGTTGAGCCAGCGTTACTGTTGTTGGGCTGGTTGGGATGCGCAAAAACAAATAGTTTTAAAAGCAGCATAGTATTCAAACTTTCTTGGCGGGAATTAACTTATGACTTACAGTTGACACAACTGCATAATAAGCTGGGCTAGGAAAAAGTATTTTAAAACAGAAAATGAACACACTCCAGCATTAAACAATAATGACAGATTCTGAAACAAAAATGGAGGAGTCTTGATGTATTCTTCCCATAATTCCTGGCTTCATAACTCAAGGGATAAGGGGAACACCAAAAGAACTTAAATTAAAACTGACAGTGCAGCAAGTCCGCACAACTCTCACACAAATCATAAAAATCTCACATTAATTCATCTAAATAATCACATAATTCTGACATCAGCAAGTCCAGAAGCAAATAACCTTCACATACACAAACTAGTCAAGAATTTAAAAAAGTCCATATAACTACATAAAACATTTGTTGGTAACTGACCTTTATCAAAACAACGTTATAAAGCGCCAGTCCTTCACTCATCAGGTTCATCAAATCGATTAACCTGTTAGGGTTTGTGCGCACTGCATAGGCTATGATTCACAAGATTAAACAAAAAAATCAATACAAAGACATCTCAGGAAGGCATTTGAGAACAAGCTGCTTTTTGAAAAGGAGAGAACATTTAGGATATAACTTGATTGGGGGAAAAAAATATTGAAACACCAGTAAACATTTTCATTCCAAGTATTGTGAGTCTGGACATATCGTAAGTCATGTGGAGTATGAGTTCAATGCTCTTAAAGTGCGTAAAGTATATATTTTAACATGATATGTCATTACTGTCCAGATCTTTTTTTGCATTAGTACCCATTAGCATGGACCACAGTAGCAGGGGCTCCGTAGGCCCCCACATGTTCTGCATTCAGTCGCAGCAGCATGGACAAAAAGCAATCTGAACACTCGCCCACCTCCTGTACAGGCCTGTCTCCATCTGAAAACCGGAAGACAACAGAGCTGTTTGTGACACCAGAAATACAGCCAGACAGAGGCCCCGAACCCCCCTGCTCTATATGGAGCAGAGGGCTGCTCACAGTCTCACGGGCAGAGAGTCCAACGTCAGCCAGGTTTCTCAGCATAACCACAGAATGAAGCAGGGCAGAAAGCCCTCCGGTCACAGCAACAAACTGCTTCTCCTCAGGATCATCCACCCCATCTTCAGTTATATTTAGCACTAGAGGGAAACTAAAATAAGGCTCCTGAGTGATGTCTGAGGTAAAGTCATTGAGAATCACTCCACTACTTGGTAAGAATTGCCCGGATCCCCACGTGCTGTTGAGCGAGGTGGAGATTACTATGAAATTGCCTTGACTATCGAGGACTCCTACATGACTGCTTGTGGTATTTAATGTGAACATCTCTCTCTGACTTGTGCTGAAGAATTCATTTGTCAAATTTAGGAGGGCATTATAAGAAGCAAAGGCATTACCGAGATCTCCGTGGCACGGAAAAGTGAGGTTTTGCTCTCGGACTCTATCTAATATATTGGATACCATTCTACCTGTGAGCTGGTTGGGGGCTGAAAGAATGCTGTATGTCTCCTTTGCCACGATAAGGGGCTCATTGATTTCTCCGCTGCCGGCCTGAGCGGCAGCAAGGAAAGCTGGTCTCTCTGCTTCAGAAATGTCTTGAGCCAATTTTACGGCCAGGTTTTCCGGGAAATGGGAGCTATTTAGGCTGACGCTCAGCAAAAGTTCTGATAGATTCCCGTTGGCGACATGCTCGCCCTCTAATTTCACACGGCCGGTATCGCAGAACAGATCGCACAGTCTTGACTGGAGTATTTTGTCCTTGTGGGTTTCTAAAGCCCTGGAGAGGATTCTGTCGATAAGGAAACCCTCTTTAGCGAGTTTCGTGGCGCCCTCAAAAAGACGACTCCATTCTAAACGGCCGTAGTTGGAATGCAGCAGTTGAAGGCCCTGCAATAATGAGGGAGCACCATATGTAGGCCATTTCTGAGAGGTGTCATGTATCGCTTTAAATGATCTTGTAGTGTGATTGTACAAAATTGCAGAAAACACTCCACCTTGAAGAAAAGGGAAGCACGAATGAATCATTCAGCAGCCTCAAAAAGTATTTTATGCTTTTAGTAACCTTGTGAAAGCCAAATGCGCCGCTAATTAGTTGTAGATATTAACAACAAACAGTATGCATTTGAGAGTCTAAACTGCTCAAATATTCATGTAGGAGTGATTTTGTTATTGCTAATGGGCTTTTTCCATGCTTAATTTCTATAACCTTTCATAAACATTATTTTACATCTAAAGAGCTAGTCTTAAAAAAACCCTTATTAAAACCATTTGAAATGCATAACACTTCAACATAACTTTCTCATGGTATTTTTAGAGAATTACACTGAATATTGCAAGTTAAACATTAAAACCGCAGATTTCAGGAAATTACATCATGCTTCAGAAAGAGCTAGAAATCAATGATTAATCTCAAAATCCATTATGAATGTAAATAACACTGGCGGTGTTGTAGTCAAGACCAACTCATTCAAGCCTAAGTCAAGACCAAGACCAGAAATGGATCATATTTGAGTCAAGACCGACTTCAAGACCATATGTTCATGGTTTTGTCATGGAATCAGAAGCATGTGGACTTATTCTTGACTCAGACTTAACAATTTTCTGGTCTCTGTCTTGGCTCAGACTCTAATGAGCTGGTTTCGACTACAACACTTGAGAACTGTACTTTTTGTTTTAACCAACCAAGAATTTGGCACTGAAACATTTCATTTGAAGAAGTGAATTGATGAAAAGTGCTTGATACTATACTGACCTAATCCAGCAGAGTGTGGATGAACAACTCCTAGGCAGAGTAAAGCAGCAATCCCTGCATCGACCACATTCCCTCTCTCCTGAAGAATCTCCTTACCAATACTGGAGCAGTTTGCTATAATAAGTCACACAGAAGACATTAAATAAATCTGATACATATTTATGGATTTTCTGCCACAATACACATATTTGTTTGTATTATAATTATTATTTAAAAAAACAGTCTTGCCAGAGTCTGTGATGATAGCAGCATTGTGGTACAGCGATTGACTGTGCTCATGAGCGTGATTATCATCATCATGATCATCATGATGATGATGATCATGATCATGACCATCTCCATCTTTGTGGTCGTGTTCATGGTCATTGTGGTCACCATCATCTTGATGATGTTCATGGTGGTGTTTGTGGTCTTCATCCTCAGCAATCTTGTGTGTCTTGTTAGTGCCTTGATGATCTGACAGGTCCAGATGCTCCTCAACTCCAGGCCAATCGCCATTCCACTCATAGATCATAAATCCGAAAACAATTCCCAGAAGAATCACAGCCACTGTGACCCTGATACAGGTGTCTCTTTTCCTTGTCCTACTTGACTGATTGATGAAGGGCCTGTATATTGTAAGAACAGTAACAATGTGGAGTCTGCAGGGGCAGTATTCACAAAGCACAAAAATAAAGGAGTTTTTGCTTTTCTGTGATGCTGCTCTGAATCAGTCTGAGTATATCATCAGCTGACTTATCACTTTGTTCTGGTGGCTTATAACAAGAATACAATGCATAGTTGAACACTGAATAGTTCACCCAAAAATGAAAATTCTGTTAAACTCATGCTCACGTTGTTCAGACGCATACAAAAACAAGCAGCATTTGCTATGACTTCTTCAGTCTGAATGCAGATGCAAATTAAAAATTTTCAAGAATAGATGAGGGGAATTTTATAAATTCCTGTCTGTTTCTCACACAACATTTTTGTATGACTTCACATGACTTGTGATATAGCACAAAAGCTACTTTTATGATACAATTATCAAGTTTCCCCGCATTTTGGACAAAACATTTCCCTGACTTGCCAATGATCATTTGGACCATTTTGTGAACTGGTTGGACTTATTCCTTGTAAACATTTTTGTTGTTGTTGCTTTTATATTTAAGAGTATAACACTGCGTGGTTGGCATGACTGAAAAAGATAAAAGAGCACTTTAAATAATTATTTATAAAATTAATTTTTAAAGGAAACTAATCACAACTCTTCACGGGCAAGAACGACATAACATTGATTATATTTATACCGGAATCTACACTTCTAGCGACGCGACAAAAGGTGAAAGATCACATTACACCGTGCAGCTGTGTGCACTGCAGGTGTTTTGCGATAGCTTGTCGCGTCGCGTCGCGTCGCGTCTTTAGAAGGCTAGATTGAGCACCTGAAAGAACATAGCAGCCACGACATAGGAGAAAATGCACTTGACATTAAAGCAGATTATTTTGAAATTACATTTAACCTGCGCAACAGACGTCATGCAAATTTTACTTTCATTTTGTCACTTACGAGTGGAAATCTATCGTAATTTCATCGTCCTCATCTTCGGTACAATCGTTGTCGTTTTCATCTCGCACATCGCTTGCAAGTACTTTATATTTAACAGTGCTCTGCATCATTTTCCCCGTGTGCATTTTGGCTCTGTCGTTAAAACATTGATTCCAGTAACCTAGAAATCTCCTACTTCCTGTTTGTCCTGACAGTCAGGCCAGGTAGAAACTGCACAAACCCTTCTGATGGGCGTGCACATCAAAGTGTTTCAAGACAACACACTTTTGTTTCACCAAAAATTGTCTATTCAAACTGTGTGTAGTTAACTGTGCAGTGCAATTAAAAGCCAAAACTTTACAACATAAATAAATAAAGCCAAGACTAGAAATGACCTTCATAAATAAACCCACAATGAGAAATATTCACTGGAGTACAGCAACTGACAACTAGCATTCTAGTTTCCCTGATTCCTTCTCAAAGGCACATATATTATCACAAAGGCATAATCTACTTTAAAAAAGCTTTGTAGATGTTTTTAACGTCTGTGGAAGTCAGTGAAAGTGTGTTCACAAAGGCAGATGCTCAGGGTGAAGCAGTGGGGCTGGTCTGTGCTGATTCTCAATGTTCCAGTGACCTGGAAGCGAGCTGAGAGCATAAGCCTCAATATTCCTTTCAAAGTAGCCTGTGACTCCAAATCTCCATCTTCAAGGGAATCATGGTGCACGGCTTCCCACCTTATTTACTTTTTGACATTTACTGGAAGGTTTTCAAACATGCAGAGTGTAATTGAATATAAAATTCCCACAGAGATGGTGAGAACCGCTGTCTTATCAAGATACAGCGAGAGATTGAGAATCTCAGCAATACCGGCTTAAATGTCACTCATGTGGCTATGACTTTATTTGTTTATACCCTCTGTTCTCCACTTGCCCCCCTCTATTCCACATGTAGTTTCCATGGAGTACAATCTCTTTGATCAAATTTATGTGTGTTTGAATAGACTTTGAAGCTAGGTGGTTTGTAAGATATACTGTCTGGCACCAGTTCCTTTGTGAGGTTTGTCTCTTTTTATATTGCCTGCTTGCTTTATTTATTTATTAGAAACATGCCATTATTATCCCTGTGGAGGGGGTTTAGGAGATTTGCATCTTTATACATAAGACTATTTATATTGAAAAACAAAAAATAGTTCTCAAGAGGCACAATTAAAAGGCAAAGATATTGTCAACAGACTCGATCAAACTTTCTCACTCGTATTTGTTCATTTGAAACAACTGTTCCAATATTGTGAACATGAAGTTTGTTTGCATATCATTAATATTCTGCAAAACATAAGAATTGTATAAAGGATCATACTGTATTGCATGCACATTTCTTGATTGTCTTGCTTCGGGTTTACATTTTAGCATAACCAATATTTTAATTATAGTCCTTTTGCTATAAGGCTGTGTTGTAAATTAACTGAATATCAACAAAATACCTAAAAATGCAGTTGTAATATGAGTCCCAAGAATGAGGATGTAAATGCAGCATTACCACAAGAAACCAGGAACAAGAAACCATGGGGAAGAACTACCCACAGCCAGTATGGAACAAGACAAAAGAAACATAAATGCACAAGACAACCTAAGAAAAGCTGACAAAATTAATTTTTGGCGGGTAGATGAATAAGGGCAAAATTAAAAAAGACAATCACTACAGCAAGGACACTAAACTTTAAAATTAGAGATATTAAAGAAAAAGAAACAAAGATGCCTGAAAACAAAGAAACAAAAGCAACCAACCCTGTGCCAGCAGCATGAATTCCAAACCTACGACAGAAACATTTGCAAATATATATCGCCTACCTATGACAAAGTAGCTAAGTAGTTATATTCCATGAGTTAAATGAAGGCAGGAAGAAAAAGCATGAGGGGAATGAACGTAGATCTAATAATAAATAGGCTACTGTCAGAATTTGTAATTGCTTCTGGTCCTTGAAGTCAGGATTCTGTATCCCCTCTTAATTGGATGGATTTGAAGGCCTCCTCGGCAGTTTATCATATCAGAACCCATGGACAGCCCAGAATGGCCTGTTTAAAGCCCACTGATTCGACCTGCTGTTGCTCCTAAAGCTTTGTGTGGATGCATATGGTAAGTCAAGAGGAATAAGCTCCATATGCTACTGGTCCAAATGGGGAATAAGGATTTGAAAATTATTGATGGGAAAAAGGTTCTGCAGTTATACGTATTAAAAAATGTATTTTATTGGGGTTGCTTATTTGAAAAGCACTCAATTTTAAAAGGTTACTATGCTCTTCTGTGATAAGCTATGTTTTTTTTTTCTTTTTTCTTTTGGATAACGCTATTAATGTGGTGGCAGGCTGTGAAAATAAAGGGGCAGTTTGGCATTTGACAGCATTTTTTCAAACTACTAGAGCGATGCTACAATATTTTGATTGAGTTCTGGCTATATTTGAGAGAAACAGAGAGCAGATACTTACTTTATAGATACAGACAGACAGACAGTCTACTAGTCTAATGCAGTAGCAAAACCAATAAAATGTATCTTCTATATAGACAGAGGGGCCAAATGTAAACATAATTGGTTGTGTATTGTGCTTATAGACTGAGTTATTTCCCCTTACCACTGTATAAACTTAATACTATTTACCCACTAATATTTTATCAAATGCTGTTTTTATTCTCATATAAACTAAAATTTGACAATTGATTTCATTATATTGAGGAGATACACAATGAGCTATATTGGCTATATTTGTTTTGATGTTTATTCTTTTTGAAAGAAGTCTCTTATGCTCACCAAGGCTGCATTTATTTGATTTATTTGAAATACTGTTTGATGTTGTAAAATATTATTACAATTTTAAATAACAGTTTTTTTTTCCTTTTAATATATTGTAATTTATTCTTATGAAGGCAAAGCTGCCATTACTCCAGTCTTCAGTGTGACAAGATCTTTCAGATCTTTTCAGTAATCTCTGATAAATAAAACAGCATTTATTTAAAATAGAAATCTTTTGTAACATACTGTTTTGCATACCAAAAGGGGAAACTGAATGAAATGTCATCATGATGCACTTTTTGGCAAAGCTGATGTTTGGGTCCAAAAAAACAACAACATCTATCCTTAGAATATAGATAAAGACAATTAAAAGAAAAAAAAAATTAAATAAAAATCTAAAATTAAATCTTTTTAAACTAAATTTATGTTTGTTCCACCTTCATCAGTGGCCCAAATATAGAGGGCCATATTGAGCAGGGATGGAGTATGGGTTATGTCCTAGATTTTTTGTTTGTTTTGTTTTTTCTCCAATCTGGCACCTGTGTTTTCAGCTTCAGCACATTTGTTAAGTGCTGACATAGTCCAGTCTTCTTTTGCAGAATAAATTTTATTCTGAAACCGACTTTATTGTAGAGTCACTAAGAAAATGTCAAGTCTCCATGTAGAATACCAAAAGAACACTGACCCATTCAGGTCACATATTTATTATATTCTTTCACAAGCTACAACACAACACTCTACACACTCCATTATACACAGAATTCTCTGCTCATAGACACTTTGACATTGTCACTAAAGCAAATCACATAAATAAAACATATATTTAAAAACTTGGCATTGTCGGCTGTCCTATTTACAGAAAGAATTCCTCTACCCCTGTATTCTTACACCGTATGGTCTTGCTGACTGCAGTTTCTGCAGGTGGATCTTCATGTCAGTGCAGTTGTGAGTCCATGAGACTGTGGTGCCCATGTACATCATTATGATCAGAAGTCAGAGGCAAGATAGCATTGAATGATGAGTGAAGCAATTATCTGTTCCTATATTTCCATATTTTATGAAGAATCTCATCTCAGATGTATTTCAACCCACCTGATCATTACAGCTACAAGTCACAAAGCTTAGTTTTTGTACAATCCCATCCCAGAACTAATTGTAAGCCTTAAAATCAGATTGTGTAGACCTCTAAGTAGCAGTTAATCACCTTTCATTCCGCAACTATCGAGATTTCCTCAGAGAATCATTCAATTTCAGTTCAAGTTTTATTTGGGGAGAGTTCTTTGTCTCAAAGCAATTACTAAATCACACAGACTTGTCTATCAAACTGTTACTTAGCAATGCGAATTTTAACCAGTTTCCCTTAAGGATAAACAACCCTTAATAATCATTTATTGTTGTTTGGATGTTTATTGGTGTTTTTCAGTTGAAAGAGAAAGTTTTTGTACCATTTCAGTAGGAAATAAGATGGCACCATGGGTTAGAAGGCAATTTTAGTGGATGAGAAATATGCTGAAGGATATTGATAAAGTAACCTTGCCCCACACCCCAGCAAAAGAGCACCATAATTAACTTCATGACACACTATGTAACTGTTGAGCGTGCCTCATAGCTGTATGCAATGAAATCAATATTTCTATCCCGGTCTTCACTGCACTTATTTTCGTACTTCATTGACCTTCCTATTGATTCTTAAACTATTTACCTCTACAAGCAACAAATATGTCTCCACCATAAGAATAAACAGTGCCATCTAAACTAGATTTAACTAAAATGTCAAATAGAAAATGGGAATACAATACTGAGAGTGGGCACAAAACTCTGAAACAATTTGTAATGATTGTCTCAGTGAACGGACTACTAACAATTAATACACAATCAGTGTGGATGATACACTGAATAAATGTAACACTGCACAGACAAGACTACTGTTGTTCCAAATTACTGCAAATTACCTATGGCTGAATCACAGCAGTGGCAATTTTATTGGCAGTTACTTGAATGATGAATCAGCATTTATGAACAAATCAGTTGAGTGAATGAATCAGTGACTCACTTATAATTGTTTAATTCCTGAAGGAATTAGTGTTATTGAACAAATATGTTCAGTTGAATGAATAAATGATTCACTCATAATTGTTTAATTCCTGAATGAATCAGCGATTCTGAACAAATCAGTTGAGTGAATGAATCAGTGACTCATTTATAATTGTTTAATTCCTGAATGAATCAGTGTTATTGAACAAATATGTTCAGTTGAATGAATAAATGATTCACTCATAATTGTTTAATTCCTGAATGAATCAGCGATTCTGAACAAATCAGTTGAGTGAATGAATCAGTGACTCATTTATAATTGTTTAATTCCTGAATGAATCAGTGTTATTGAACAAATATGTTCAGTTGAATGAATAAACGATTCACTCATAATTGTTTAATTCCAGAATGAATCAGTGTATTGGAACAAAATCGTTGAGTGAATGAATCAGTGACTCAATTTGAGTCATTCATTTGTTCTTGAATGTATCAGTGTTTTTGAGCTAATAAGTAATAAAAAAAAGAGTCACTGAAAATTCCCACTAGTAAAGCACAGAATCTGCATGGAGCATGCGAACACAGACAAGCTGAGTGATACAAACAAAGTTATTAACAACAACAACAACAATACTGTATTTCATATGAGATAATTTGAACAAAATATTGGATACATTCTTGTTATGGAATTATACAATGTATCTTCTCTTTACAAAATCTAATTCTGAAAGAAGAGCATTTATGTGGCCATTTTATTTTCCTTGTTTCTTAAAAGATAACAGCGAATAAATAATCAGCATGAACAAGCAAACAAGGTTTGATTCCCCACTGCGATAACTGCCCATTTTTTCTCCATAAATCATTTTCATATTATCAGAGAGCACAGTAAGACCCAGGTATTCCAGGGAAGAGGGAGAGGGTATAGTATAACACATTTCTCATGAACTTATTCAGGTAGCTGCTCTAAATAAATGATTGTCCAGTTCTTATCTGGCAGCTCAGTCTGTCAGCCACACTTGCTGAGGTGGAGCCAAATGATTTGAGCCTCAGAACTTGACGCCATGATATCTTCACAAAAGAACATGGAGGCTGGTTCAGATTCTGCCTCTGCCATCACGAGATTAGACTCCCGTCCCACTGCCTGCACCGGGGGATCTATGTCACCTATTGTGAAGGCCTGCCATTTTGTATAACGTATAGGTCATTGAAGTACTATCATTTGAGAGAACCCTGCAACATTACTACAGTAATATTAATACTGATGTGAATATTTTTTCACTTCAATCAATAACTGACACTCAGGATGCCACCAGTTTCATTTGTATGAAATAAGAGAGTGCAAATTTCCGTCGTGATACCAGAGACATGAACATGGATGACAGTAAATATTAGGAAATCTGTCGGCTAAATGCCATGATTGATCAGAATTCATTATTTTAAACACCTTATATTCAGCATTAGCTCCTTTCACTCAAACAGCAGAGTAGGACGCTACCTATTATCTTCCTTTCACCAAAACTGTTACTGACCCCTATAGGTAGCATCATGACCTCACCCTACCGGAAAGAATTTTGTGCTGAAATAGCTCTGTTAACACAGTCCATGTCAGACTCTGACAAATACATTTATCAGGTCTGCAGCAGTGCTCATTTTTCACGGCTTTGCTAATTAGAGCACAAAGGGCATCCATGTCTGCCACACTGGACACTCAATCAATACAAACTCACAGTTCACGCCAGCATAAGACTGCTGGCAGAAATGCAAGTGGAAAGGTTATTGTGCTCCACTTTTAGCTCAGTGTGTCAAAACAGTGTAGCCCTCCTCAACAGTGCTATCATGGGGAAAAATTAATGATAATAATAATAATAATAATAATAATAATAATAATAATAATAAATGTAAAACACTCTTTAAGTGTACTATTAAAATGCAGTATCTTGTAATTCTGTTATATCCTTCATCAGACTCTACATTTTAATATCCCATGAAAGTACTTCAGATATAAAAGGCACTGTAAAAATAAACGTGTTATTCCTAATGATTTGTTTCACAGGTAATATCAATGCATCAAATGACGAGGGCTTGTTTGGTTTGTGGAACATGACCTTCAACAAAACAGGCATCTGTTGAGTGTTCATTTTGTTCCAGCAGACTGCCTGGCTCATTGATAAGATGCTACAATTTCAGAGGCTTGTGATATGTGATGTTCATTAAGGGCCTTACAGGTCAATTATGTTTTGAGTCACGATCAGGAGGGGGAGAAAAGCTTTTAACGATGCCGGGCCATTAAAAGGAAAGTGATCCATGGCACCCTGTGGCATTTTTTTCCTCTGCTAGCCACTTCCCATTTCCTCAAATTCCTCTAATGGTTAATCTTTCAGAGCCAAGGAGAGCACCGTTATCCCCTTGCAATTAAACTCTCAATGTCTTTCCTCACTAAAAACACTTCGGCAAAGGCTACAATGGAGGAAAGTGCCCCTTATCGAGATTGCAAGGCTTTTCACCGCATTTGCGGGGGTTGAATGTGTGTCAATGATGAAATACTTCGTTGCCTTAAAGGAAATGGAGTCGTATTGGGGTAAACTTGAACTGATGTGTTGCTGATGAAGCATTCCCGCACACAGCCGGCCCAGCGGCTGAGGATTGTAATGCATTAGGTTTATATAATGGAAAATGTGTTTCAGTCATATTACCAAGAATATTCATGGCTGAATTTCATGCATGTCAACTAAAACAATTTACAACTGCAAATAAGTGTGCCTGAAATTTTTGCCATTATTTATGGCTGCAGCAAACAGGAAAATCATAAATACATTTTTTGACTTTGAAAAAACTATAATACTGACTGGTGTTAAACCTCAAAACAGTAATGGTGAAAAAAAAAAAAAAAAGTTTCTTCCATTTAATGTTGTATTATTTATTAGTAGCCTTATTGTATTGTTCAGATCAGGCTTTTTTGTCTAGATTGTGATTATTCTGATCAGTATGTATACCGATAAATTTATGTAGATACATAAGCTTTTGTATTTGAAATTACATAAAATAACATAACTGATTTTTGAAAAAAAGAAAAAAAGCAAGAAAGAAAATTATTTTTTTTTTTTTACTTTTTTTTTTTTTTAATTTTTATTAATGTACAGTATGGTTTGTGAAAGTATTCATACAAACAAAGCAACAAAACATAATGTAATTTTATTAAATTGAAGAAAAAAAAAAGCTTATGTATATACTCAAAAGATAAAACTCTTCAAAGTTTTCCATGGTATATTAGGGCATCTGTGGGTTTGCTGTGAGCTAGTCTGATGATATCAGTCTCCGTCACTCATCTGTGAAAGACACAGGCCACAAAGAGAGCAGCCACAGGGTTTGACACTTGACAGAGGAGTCTGTGCCAAATCCATTGGCCTGTCAGCTTGTCTCCCTTTAGTCCTCATTTATTGAAACCTGGGCTATGAAACACAAGTGCTTTTTTTTATTTCACTAAATGTGATGCATTCATATACAACAGTCCTCGTCCTTCAACACTCATAAAATCTATATGAAATATAACAAGGCAAATCTTTATATTTTGCCTTGTGCACATTCAATCAATGCCAACATAGGGGTGACACTTGAAAGGTTAATTAGGCCATTTCATAGCTTTCTTTCACGGGAGATCACTTCCTGGTTCGCATCACCAGTGTGGGAACATAATCTGTCTGTCTGTTTGGTCAATAACACAAGTCTATTTTAAAGTGTGTTTAATTTGACATGGGGTCAGCTGCCTGACCTTGAGACCACTGTTTGGTTAAAAGCAGCTGTTCACATACAGCAGAAAATGGGAAAATAGTTACTAATCAAAACATCATAATATTCAATATATCCCCATTCTATATTTTCAGTTGGCTTGACTTTGTCCTAAACACGTCTGCACTAAACACACTGGATTAAGTATTAGATCTTTAGTCAACTGCTTTTGTAATTAAAAAGTGTCTCACTCTTCACCTAATGTGATGTAGAGGCCACTGGACCAGCCAGAAAATCAATTAACAAATTCTAATTCATCACTTTGAGACTTTAGATTTCTCACACATCAACTGCGTCATTCTGCAGCCATCAGCACTGATGGCCAAATGAATAATAATGATGGTCTGCTCACATCTGAGTCAAGAAGTAATATCGCTTCTTAAAGAATTCCACTGATGTGTGATAATCACAGTCATCTTAACTTGGTACATTCATTTTTCAGTCCATCAATCTTCCCTGTACTGAATATAATATGATCCCTGTATATGTACAGTGGCCCAAAAATGTTTATAAATGCCAGTCCATCAGAATGGAAAATATCAAAGCAAGTAACAAAAATATTAATAGTGATGAATATTAATATAGCCTGTAGAAGTAATCAGAAAATATTTAGACACGTTTGGTTGACAAACACAGCTGTGGTGAACTTCTCTGCTGGGACACCTTTGTAAATTTGGGGGGAACTGACATACACCCACTAAAAAAACCAATGTGATACCATGCAGCTGGTTTATTATTTTTGTTAAAATGCATTTTTCTGAGATTAGTTACAGGAGATGTCATTTTCTGTCCTGTCAAGACTGCTTGGTGCTTTTGTGTAGAAAAAGCAATGATTTGAGCAGGATGTGATTATGATTAGAAGTTTCATTACTCTACATTTCAAAGCAATCACATTTCATTCTCAAAAAAGTTCCCACGGTGGGGCTTTCAAAATGCTCTCATTACCAGTTCACCAACAGTAATACAATAGCAAGTATATTTCAAGCCTGTCTCATTGGTGGTTTGAAAAGCATAACAGATGCACCAGATGTATTCTATTTCGATGCATTGTACCACATCATTGCCAAACGATAAGAGTGGCTGTAAGTGGAAAGTTATTCATCTGTCCAGAGAACACAAAATTTGAGAAAATTGGAACTTCTTAGACACTTTTGTTAGATGTCATTATTGACACCTCTTTTCAGTCCAACAGCAGGATATGTTGGTGCACATTTAAAGTTGATTTGAGGACTGCAGACCAATGAAATCCAACATGGAGAAAGAACTAATTGTGTTTTTGACAGTTCATGCCAAAAGGCTCTTCTGCTTGACATATTGATGGCAGCTATTAAAGGGTGATACACTTAGACCCTCAGCACAATACAGCCAATTAGTGCAATTCAGGTTTTGAACAACCTCACGCTGAAGAATGAAGGGCTCTAAAGTACTCAATATTACTGCAATAGAACTGAATGGCTTTTGAATTGTAGATTGATTGCTGTTTCAAGCAAAATATTGCTCTCCACACCAGACTAAACACCTTCAGAAACAAATAATAGAGACGGGGAATCAGTGGTCAAGACACAATATGACCAGTTGGGGCTGAAGTCATTAAAAGTGTTGATTATCTACTTTTGCAGCACCTGAGAGATGTGGATAATCTTTATGTGACTTTTAGGATACCTTTGTTTATTTCATAGGACGTTTGAACAATTTGAATAAGAACTGTGGCGTATGTTTATCAGCCAGTCTGTTTCCTGCATCTGAGGTCTGAATAATTAAGACCTGTCACAACTTTGGCTCTATTATTAATCTCTGACACTAAGCTGTCAAGAAACTGTAATGGAAATCTGAAGCGTACACCTGAGCCAAAGGAATTTCTTTATCAAAACGGCCTGATAAGAAATTCAAACACACACAATCTGACTAAAAAGTGGTTTTTAATAGACTAAAATTTTAAATTATTCTTTGCTGAACTGGTTGGGATGTCTGGAACATTTCATTACAATTAAATTAGAAAGATTCCTGTTATTTAAACTGTACATTCATAATTAGATGTTTATTTAGCTGTTGTTTATAATCAGACCACACAGTTGCCCACTGATAAAATAACCTAATAATTCAATATAATTTACATACTTTGCTAAAATGTGTGATGACAATTACCTGAGATTGATTAACAAATCAACATGGTGTTTCATCATTTCGGAATCTATGATAAATTAAATCTACAATACATTCTGCAGGATTTGTTAAACAAAGAATTAAATAGCTTCATTTAATGAAATTGTTTCACATTAATCAGTTACTATTAAAAAAAATTGCACAGTCACAAATGTAGCTGATTAATTGACTTGGTCATAATTATCCTCACTTATTTGTTTCCCACATATTGATGAAATAAACGTATAACTGTTAAAAAAAAAAAAAAAAAATGTTTCACTCATAAACATGAATCCCAGCATGTTTTGTTTACTCAGCCTTGTGTTTGACTAACTCACTGTCTTTCTATTTGTGTCCCCAAGGTTGATTGAAATTGCATTGCTGAATTTCAAATAGCCAAAAAGCGGCACATACTGCAGAGCTTACAAACTTAGAGAATGTATGCTGACAGCTCACACTGACAGTCTTAGTGGGAGTGAAGCTGCACACTCACTGGACTGAATAAGTTAAAGCAAAAAAGAGGAATGGCTAGCTTGTTATTTTCAGCTTTTCAGAACACCAATCTTCGCCAAATGTCATAAAGGACTAACAAGGCTACAGTATGAGAAGACAACTGGACACCATCAGTAAAATCAAGCATTGAAAATGGTGCCTTCAGCAGTGGATGTAAAATTCACGAGGGTAAAATGGTAGATATCTGTGGAATGGAGGCGTTGCAGAATAAGTGTAGAGATACAAAGTGTTCACGAAAGTGTGTGAATTAATGATATCTCCAGAAAATGCAGTCCAATGTGAACACGCTCTGGCAGCAAATATCTAGAGGTTTATAAAAATTTTTATTTACATGTGGTTTTTAGTGCTTCATCAAAATTCAATGGTCCAAAGGTCTGAGACCACTAGCAAAAATACTGCTATTTTGCATTTAACTTGCCATTTTTCAAAGAACATCTTGTGGAAGCCCAACCTTGTTCAAAGGATTTCACATGGTCAGTGTCATATTGATTAATGACCTTGAACTCTATTGAATTTTTCAAATTCTTTATTCATTTCTCAACATAACATTTCTTTGTATTCAGTTTTTCAGAACCTTCATGTTAATTGCAGTTTAAACTTTTTTTTTTTTTTTTTTTTACTATCAATTATTTAAAATACATTTTCAGACATTCCTAAAAACAGTTCTACAGCAAGCCATGCTGTCACACTAAATTCAGAACGTCACTGGCAAAGACACCATTTTATTCCGTCAAAACTGGTAGTGATATCTTGTGGTATATTTATTGACCCAATTTGTATTTGTGTGTAGAGAAATACACAAACACATCTGAAGTGGTTTTACTGACACCTGCTGTTAACTCTCGTGAGCCTTTTTAATTTAAAGCGATAGTTCACCTAAACATGAACATTTAGTCACCATTTACTCAGCCTCATGTTGTTCCAGACCTGTATTTTTTATTTTTTTTCCCCATCTATGGAACACATTTTGAAGAATGTATCAACAGTTTTTGCCCATACAGTGACAGTCAGTGGAGTTCACAACAACAAGGAACCACAAAGACCTTCTGTTTATATGGACAAGGAAAAAACAAAACAAAACACTGTCCTAAATCAAGTACTGTATAGAAGATACTACATTTGGTTTGGAACTTTCTTCACAACCATTAAAAAAGTATGTTCTGCACTAAATAGAAGTGAAAATAAAAGTTCTTTATTGGCATCGTTGGTTCCATGAAGAACCTCTAACATCCATGGAACCACTAAAAGTTCTTTATATTGAAAAAATGTTCTTGAGATATTCTTCACAGTAAGAAAAAAATGGTTCTTTTAAGAACTTTCCACTAAACAGTTATTTTGGGAACCAAAAATGGTCCTTTTATGGAATCACTTTGAAACCCCCCTTTTTGGAACCAATATTTTATAATAAGAATGTACTGTATATAGTATGAATGTGTGTAAAATGATTGACTTTTCCGCCACATTGTCATTTGACCTACGGCATCAATTGTGTTACTTCACTGCCATTCACAAATCATCTCCCGTGGCCTCATGGGATAGTAAAGTGTCCATCAGATGCCAATTTCAGAATCTTGCCAGAAGTAGTTATAGTTAAAGGGTATGGCGCAAATCACAAAATCCTACTGACCTTAATTTATATGGATCACTCCTCTCTGACTTCTCTGCTAATGTCTCCACTGCTAAAAGGACATGCTATCACGACAAAATTAACAATTCGCCTAACTCTCGCATGCTCTTTAAAACATTTTCCTCCCTCCTTTGTCCTCCTCCTCCCCTTCCTTCATCAACTCTAATAGCTGACGACTTTGCCACATTCTTCATTAATAAAATTACAAACCTCACTGCACAATTCTCCACACCTCAAACTGTCAAACACATCTTACCAGCAAACATACACTCGTTCACATCCTTCTCTCCACTCTCTGAGGCAGAAGTCTCTAAACTCATCCTTTTCAGTCATCCTACTACTTGTCCGCTTGATCCTATTCCATCTCCTCTCCTTCAAGCCATTTCTCCAGCAGTTGTACCTGCACTCACTCACATCGTTAACACATCCCTTCACACTGGAGTTTTTCCCTCAGCATTTAAACAGGCTCGTATAACCCCACTTCTTAAGAAACCCACTCTTAACCCAACTCTTTTAGGGAACTATAGACCGGTTTCCCTTTTACCTTTCATTGCAAAAACACTTGAACGAGTTGTGTTCAACCAAGTCTCTGCCTTTCTCACACAGAACAACCTCAAGGACAGCAACCAATCTGGCTTCAGAAGTGGACATTCGACCGAAACTGCCTTGCTCTCAGTTGTTGAAGCCCTAAGACTTGCCAGAGCAGCTTCCAAGTCTTCAATACTTATCTTGGTGGATCTGTCCGCTGCTTTTGATACGGTCAACAACCAGATCCTCCTGTCAACCCTATTGAGAAAGGGCATCTCAGGAACCACACTCCAGTGGTTTGAGTCTTACCTCTCAGATAGGTCCTTCAAGGTATCTTGGAGAGGTGAGGTATCCAAGTCACAACATCTAGCTACTGGGGTGCCTCAGGGCTCAGTTCTTGGACCACTTCTCTTCTCTGTCTACATGACATCACTAGGTTCTGTCATTCAGAAACATGGCTTTTCGTATCACTGCTATGCTGATGACACTCAACTCTACCTCTCAATCCATCCTGATGATCCGACGATAGCTGCTCGCATCTCAGCATGTCTAACAGACATTTCTTGCTGGATGAAGGACCGTCACCTTCAACTCAACCTAGCTAAGACAGAACTGCTTGTAGTTTCAGCAAACCCATCACTTCATCACAATTTCACCTTCCAGTTAGACTCATCAACCATAACTCCTTCAAAAACAGCCAGAAACCTTTGAGTTGTGATTGATGATAAGCTGAATTTCTCAGACCACATTGCTAAAACTGCCTGGTCCTGCAGATTTGCTTTATACAATATTAGGAAGATCAGACCCTTTTTTTCGGAACATGCAACACAACTCCTTGTTCAAGCTCTTGTTCTGTCCAGACTTGACTATTGCAATGCTCTCTTGGCAGGTCTTCCAGCCAATTCCATCAAACCTCTACAATTAAACCAAAATGCCGCTGCAAGATTAATCTTTAATGAACCGAAAAGAACGCACGTCACACCTCTGTTCATCAATTTGCATTGGCTACCAATAGCTGCTCGCATAAAATTCAAGGCATTAATGTTTGCCTACAAAACCACCTCTGGCTCTGCACCCCTTCACCTAAATTCAGTACATCAGACCTATGTGCTATTGTCTGATGTACTATGTGCCATCCCAAAAAGGCACAAAATCACTTTCACTGACTTTTTCATTCACTGTTCCCACCTGGTGGTATGACCTGCCAAACTCAATCCGAGCAGCTGAATCCTTAGCCATCTTCAAGAAATGGCTAAAAACATATCTCTTCCATCTTTATTTGACCCTCTAACTCTATCACTCTCTATTCTAATTCTATTTTATCTGTCTTCTTTTTATTTAAAACACACACACACACACACACACATACAGACACAGACACAGACACACACAGACACACACACGACCCTCTATCAATTGCATATTTTTTCTCTAACTGATACTTTTTCTTCAAAAACTAACACTAGCTTTCTTTTTTCTATTCTATCTACTTTCTTTTCTTAAAAAAAACAAAAAAAAAAACACCTTGCTATGTGTACTGCGTTAGGCTAACCGAGACTTGTCATATCGCTTGCATGTTGTTGCTCTTTTGTTGGTTTTGATTGCTTCTGTTGTCCTCTTTTTGTAAGTCGCTTTGGATAAAAGCGTCTGCTAAATAACTAAATATGAATATTATGAATTTAGACATACTACTCGGCTCACATACTGTTTTTCGCCCACTAGTTGTAGGCATTTTGAGTCTTAAAAATATCTTCTCTTGTGTTCCACAGAAGAAAGAAAGTTCAAGTCAAGTTTGGAACCACAAGTAACTGATGACAGAACTTAAATTTTTGGGGAACTATCCTTTCAAGGGGAAAAATTACATGCAAATTAAATTATCTCTCTTTCTCAAATGGAAGTTGCGCACTTGAGCCAACTTTAGCCAAAAGCATAAAGGCAGCTTTGAACGGTAGGGCTTCCCAATGACAAATGTTAAATGATGAACTGAGATGCTATTGAGAGATAATGTATTTTGGAGCAAAAACACAATTTTGAAACTCCAGTCTTAGACAAGCAACTCTGGAAATGACATTTCACAGCAGGTGTCACATTCATTTCTCTTTACGCCTAGACAGCCTTCCTCCACTGTAGTCCCACACCCATCCTCTCGTTCGTCTCCTCCTTTCCTCTCTGCTTAAAGGAAGGTCGCAGGTTCATCAGGCCTGTCACCAGAACTGCACATGCTGAGCTATATGGATTGATCTGTCCTGCTGTGATGACAGTTACAGATACAGTCCCTGCTCTCACCACAAGGTGAGGCACAAGGTTGTCAGCCCTACACAATCCCATCCTGTCACTGTAATTCGTTCATTTGCATCCAAAGTGTGCAGCACCCTCGGTCCTTGGTAAGGTATTTAAAGGCTGAGCATGTACTGCTGGATTTGAATAGAGGGCATCGACAGACCTGTTTCTGCTGACAAATACAAAACAAGCACATTGGGGATTCAGGGCTACCCATGCAAGAGTGTGTTGAAGAATGAGGAAGAAGTTGGACAGTATATGTGTGTATTTAGCTGCTTCAGGGCCTCGTATCCCATCATCCGCTGCTGATTGTGATGCTCCCTGGAGAGAAAGACAGATGAAAACAAACAGAGGGGAAACAGCAAATGGAAGAAACAAGGAGAAAATGACAGAAAGCAGAACATATGGCCCTTATAGACAATGGTGCCCTATATCAGCACTACCTGAAAGTATGTCACTAAGTCATCCAGATACAAAAAAGAAATTAGGTGCGGCCCTCTGTAAATTTAACAGCATTTTTCTGCTGAGAGGTCTGTGTGAACAGGACTCATCAAAATGTCAAATCAGGAAATGATTATTGTTATTGTGATATAGTGAATTATTGTGATATCTTTTCTTTACCATTCTGTGCTGTACTAAACTGGTAGGCTAACTGAAAACACAAAAAATGGGAGATGTTTAATTTGACCACATTTAGCATTGGTAATATAATGTGATATGTAATTAAAAAAAAAAAACATTTATTAAAATATTTTCATAATTGAGAATAAATACACCGTAAAGCAGCAATGTAAAACCCAACATTTATTAAGTTTTATTAAATGAATAAAGTTAATTTTACTCAAATAGAAGTTCTTTTTTTATATAACAGGAAAACTCAGTAGCTGATTATTTTAAGCACAGTATTTGTTAACTGCCAAAATTTACTTCAAATTGAATTTACAATTCAATTTGAATTCAACTGATTTACAATTCAGTTTACTTAATTAAATTAAGATACACTTAATTACAATACAAGATACGATTAAGATACACATCAATACACTTGCTGCACATTTTATCGCAACTTAATTTCATTGTTGTAGCAAATAGCTCAATGTGAGATGACATAGTTAATCATAACGGGTTGTTATAAATTATATTCATCTTCAGGAATTAACTGTAGTGTTAATAGTACAATAAAATTATTTGTTCGTCCTCAGTACGGACAGTTTTAATCGTCTATTGACTCTAAGGAAAATTATTTCTCTGGCCACGAAAAATAATTTCCTTACTGATACATTGCTCACAGAGCATGTAACAAAACCGGACGTTAAAGTGACCTCGTTCTGTGAGCAGCGGACACAGACAACCATGCGTGAATACATATGGATGTTTATTAAACTACACTGCAGGGGAACATGCAACATCTAACTAGACACAAACTTACACACATTAAACATAGGTGCCAACGCAAGGTAGGCATGGAGAGAGAGAGAGAGAGAGAGAGAGAGAGAGTGTACAGTAGAGTAGAGTAGAGTAGAGTGTAATGGCAGGATTTACACATCAGCTAACCACAACCTGTTAAGAACCATCAGAGAATCACATCACCTTAATTAAAAGGGGTCGTAGCCTAGAAGCTTATCTAAATAGTTAACAAGCGGTTACTTGCATTGGTTTTGGTTGGTGCTGAGTAAAGTGTCCTGGTGCGTGTTCAATGCGTAGATTCTGATGAATTCAGAGAGCTTCGTCATTCCAGCCACGAGTTGATTGGTCCGAAGTGAATCGACAAAGTTACTGGACTTAAAACTGCCAGAAGATCGGACTCCCCTCGGAAGGGGAGTCGCGAGATTTCCAAGGTGGGATGTGTGTCTCCCGGGAACTCCAAGTAAAGAGAAGAACCCCCTTTTGGGAGAAGTTTTCTGGTTTCCCTGTAACACCCATTTTGGTTAGTTTGACGAATAACAAAGGGCATAGTTTCAGCGGGAAAGTGTTTCTTTGTCCCACTTTACACCTCATTTGCATGTTTAATGACTGGTCTGAAGAATCTGTGTAATTTTTCCACAGTACAGTAAAAATAGTATAATACATTTCACGATCACATAGTGTACATCATTGTTTGAGGAATACAGAGCAGATCATTTTGATACCAAGACAGAAACACCTAGAAGATATTAAACCAGAGATACATTCATACACCTGAATATGAGTGTTTAAAGCTTACTAATACGAATAACGAGTAGTAACTAGGCTAATATAATAAGGAAACATACAAACAACACATGCATAAACCAGATACATTTGTAACTGATTAATTATGGTCTAAATAAAGAAAATGTCTCTGTGTGTGTTATGTGGATTGTAATCGTGGAGGTAGTCCACTGGTCAGCCAGGCCGTTGGTGCCTGGTACCGAGGGTCATTTAGTTCTCTTTGAAATGTGTTTGAAGTCCAATGGAGAGAACAGAGAGTCGATCTGTTTAGCATCTTTTTGACAGTGGGGGGGACAACCATTGGCAATTTAGCACCCATATAAAGGTAGAATATGGGGCCAGGTCTGTGAATTATATGCAAATGTCAAAAGGCTAAAAGGGTCTCTTAAGACAAAGTCCCAACGACCATCAAGGATCATAAGCAGATGTTACATTGTGTTCATTCCACTCGAGTAATGTAAAATTAAACTTTATTTAATTTGTCTTTGGACTACATGAATCATTTGTTGCATCAACTGAAACTGCATGGGTGGATTTTTAGTTTATTTATTTAATTGTTTTAGTTTTTAGTTATGCTTTGCATAGGACTGAATTGGTGTTTGTTGCTTCATTCAGTGAACTTCTGTGCTAGTGCCAGTGCAGTCACGGCAAATTACATATTTTTAACACCATGCATGTTGGTGCTGACATGTTAATGTTAGTGAAAGGTTTTTGTGTTTATTTCTAAACAGATTTGTCTGTGAATGGCCTTTCCATGTCATTGCTTAACTAACTCAAGAAACAGCAGCATTTTTTGATTCAACACAAATGACTTGAAAATGCTGCTGTTATTAATATACAGCAGTCTAGAGAACACCCAGCAAACTAAACTAAAACAATGCTCTCTAGACTGTGCAGATGGCACATTTATCACAGGCAGCTAATCCTAACCAGCGATGGCAACACCAAGCAAAATATGCATAAATGGTTCAGCTCGGAAAAGTGATCACATAGTGCACACAAAACACTGCAGCACCAGTCTCAAATGCAGGGATTTACTGGAGTGGAGAAGCTCATTATTCAGCGAGGAGTTTTCATGTCAGGAGCGGCAGGGGGGCCTGTGATTGCCAGGGGCTTTTCTCTCTTGCATTCATTCTTGCTTTAATACTCTATCTTAGCCCCCTTATTCCCTCTGAGAAGGTGTGGAGTTCATTCTTGTTATTGCTCAGGAGAGTAATGAGAACTGCGCTGCCTATGCGTGTTTGGAGAATGCATAATGATTTTGTTAAACATTATCGATGTTGACCCTCACTGGAAAGTCACTGTTAGCATTTTTAAATGAGTATTGGTACATGAAATTGAATGTCACACTTTTCCAAACCTGACCAGACTTTTAGATCCTCTCTTTCATCTGGTTAATTACGTTTATATGCGTCACAGAACGATTCTCTGACTGTCACGCTTTCACGAATATTTGCACTTATCAACCTTTAGCCCTGTTGGGACAGATGAAGAAATTAATATTCATAGTGAGGTATTAAATACATTTAAAGACAAACACTATTCGATGATTAGACAAGCCATGAGCCAGTTATTTGCACTTTGCACTACATTGCAGCTTACAATAATGTACACAAATCACATTATAGCCAATTACAAGGACAGGTAGCTGGTAGGCCTGAAACACCAAGGCAAACCCTATTGTTATTGCAAATTCAATGAACTTCTAATCATGTCACTATTAAGCCAATATACAGCCAGAATGCTAAATACCACTGTGGAAAAAGAGCCACCCTGCATAGGGAATATTCAGTGAGTTTGTTCAATTAAGTCAAGAGAATGTGTCATTGTTTGTGTTTGATTAAGCCATGTCTAATTAATGTATAATTTACTCACCTTATAGTAAATGAAACCAAACATAAGTTATATAAAAACTTACAATGTCAATGCCATTTCACGCAAAAGCAAAGACTCAAATTTTGTTCCTCATAAGTCACTTTGAAATATATTAACTTACACTGTGAGGGCCATAAACCCTATCTTTTGTTACCCTCACTGCTCTATAGGCTCCCAGAATTCTTCTGGTCAAAAATCACAGTTACCAACATTTCAAACATCTTCATGAACACTGAATTAACATTTTCCTAAAGACAGCATGTAGTTACACTAAGTGTAAAGAAAGGTCGTTGCCATTTACCCTGAGTGTAGTGTAAATAGTAGCAGATGCTGTACACACAAAGTTTAAACAGAAGTAATATGCTATTTGTAAAGGTAAATATCTGAGTAATGCTGGGTGGAGTTAGTGAAAGCATCCTTTGCCAACAAAGTTAGCTATTTGCATTCAGAGTAAACGGACACACTGAAAACAATGAACAGCGTCTGTGTGTGCATGTGCACTTATGTCGGTTTGTGAATGTTTCCATTTGTCTGTTTAAGAGTGTGAAAAATAAGGGAAAAAAGCAACAGAGCTGAGAACTATCCAGTATTTTTCATATTTTAACACTTACACACATAACAGTATGTGTATGCAATTATGAGTGTTTGAACTGTTGTAGGTTTTAGCATGCTTCTTGTTAGTCTTTATATGAATGGGGTAAAATTTTGAAGTAACCAAATAGTTTTGATGACCAAACATACTGTTTGTTGTCTATTTTGATCAATTTAATGCATCATTGCTTATTAATTTCTTTAAAAAAAATAAACTTATACTTACACAGTAAGTACATTTACAAAAGTTATTATGAAGTGTTACTGAAGTGCATCTTGAAGATTTGTTTGAATGCGTCTGGGAGTGTCGGCTGGTCTGACAGTTACAGTGAGTTCACTGCACCACTTCTCACATGAAACTGTCACTGTCATTACAGCTGTCAATGTCATGGAGCGCAGACCGTGAGAGACGTGCCTCAAGAATATGGTAAGTGTGTGGATAAGAAACCAGTGACCTGTGATTATGGAGACATCTTTAAAGCTTATGCTCAAACCAATTATATACAGAGAAAGAGTGCAACAACTGTCTGCAGAGATGGTCGAGAGAATTACTGCTGGCTCTCAAGGAAAGACCCTGTGGGCTGGATATACGAGTCGAGATCCTGTGGGAATAATCTTTTCCACCCGACATCTCACACAGACTGACAGCCCTCCTCTGTTGCGTGCAAACTAATGGAAAGCATGGAGACTGATCGAATAGGGCACTTTCTTGGGAGTCGCTTCTTCTTTGTAGATTATCGGAGTGAGTTTGGGAGAGGCCAGTCTTTGATGGATAATGTGATGGTACTAAAGATTTCTTTGAAATTTACAATTTAACCTCAGTAGAGATTCTCTTCAGACCAGAAACTCTCTTTTGCGATAAAAAAAAAACTGCATCTAAGCTAGCCAAGATTCATTCCTAGAGTTAATGTTCAGATCCATCATTTTAAGTTACCTTGGGGTTGAATTCAAGACGACACAACCATACAAACTCCCTGCACAACCGTAAAAGAATGTATTACCATTAAAGACCGTAAGAATCAATTTAAAAACTACAATTCAAGCAGTTGCACAATTACCATAAGGACATCACATCACAAGAAATAATCCTCTGCACACAATTTGTTGTTGTCTTATTTTTTCTCCTTTCTTTCTTCCTTACATCTCAGAAACATTTTCTCTAAGGCCAGTGGATGGTTTGAAGCCTGTGTGACTCTCTTAGAATAAATTACTGACATGCACAGGGTGAATTTGCATAAGCCATTGGCCTATCCTTTGAGAGAAGCGGTTTTAAAACGTAGATACAGACCCTTTGTCACTTTCCGAAATTCATTGGAGTCACCTGTTCCACTCGGCCTGCTTGTGAATGGCAAACGGCTGGAATTAAACAAACAAGAGGAGGATAATCCAGACATTATTCATATTTCCTGAAGAAAAGGTTTCTTTCTAGACTTAAAAGTGTAGGTCAGAAATGTCCTTGACCTTTTTTAAATGTTATTTTTAAAAAATTATTATATGATTTTAACCTTTGTTTTGTAATATACATCATTACAAAACTATCACCTCCATATACTTCCGTCTATGTGTCAATACAGTAGTAACCAGAATAGTCTCAATATTTAAGACACTGATAACAGTTGGTAAAATCAACATTCCAGCAAATGTCAGGAGTAATTTCAAGGAAAATAATTATTTACAACCCTTTCATCTAAGAAACAGGAAGCATAGACTCTATGCTTCCTGCATAGATTTCTTTTAAGTGAACTGAGAACTCTATAGTGTTATGGCCTCAAAATGCACTTTCTGGACCATGAAATTACAAGATAGCTAATAGAGACCCTCAGGTCAGTCTGACACTAGACTCATCTTCAAAAGGTCATAAAACCTGACCTGACTTTCACCTCACTTCTTTGCAGTTACATGCAGTTCAATGGGCTTACTTGATGCTATGCATCTAAAGTAAACCTCTTTAAAAAAAAAAAAAAAAAAAACCTTGTAAAACTGGCTTTCAGGATTATTGCTTTCAGTACAATCAGTCTTCTGTGCTGTCTTTCTCTGTTTAATGTTATCTTGGGTCATGCTTCAAAAATGCATGAGAGTAGGTGGACGTGACAAATGTCCTCAAAAACAGTTTTTTAAAAATTAAAGAGCATAAAATTTTAAGCACTGAAAAAAAAAGAAAGAAAGAAAGATACAGCTGTGCATTCAAGCAGGCAAAGACCATGGATGACATGGTTCCACGATTTGCACCAAGGGTGCAACCGCAATTTTGTTTGAGTCCATGGGGCTTATTTACACTGGTATTCAAAGTCCAAAACACCCTTGAGTTTATAGGCTTTGTTTGAGCATGCTGAGCAATTAGCTTTTCTAAATGAATATGTAAATCCTCCTCAATGGAGTATGAAGCAAATTTACATGCCCTGCTATTACACAGCGATAACATTGACACTAGAGCTCTGACCAGCATGTGAATAAATAAATAATATAGGGACTTTTAAGTCACAAAAGAAAAAAAAGGGCAAAGCAATATCTAAGAGCAGAAATATCTGTATCAGCTTCAATACCCATGGTAAAAGTTGCACAAGTCGCAAAATTGCAGAGTTCATGTTACAGCAAACTTAACTTTGCACCCACTTCAGTGTAAAGGAGAGAAATAATAAAAAAAAATAATAATAAAATTTTTTAAAAAAAAAGTGTATAAAAATATTAAAATGTTGTAGTAAATCCTGATCCTAAACAAAACCCTTTGTTTTACTAAAGACCTTTTTTAGTTCCACAAACACCTCTACTCCAATTTCTCCCATTTGATAAAATATATACTTTCCAGTCCACAAGGGCTTTCAGTACAAGAGCCTTGCTTATGAATAATATCCTAGGTTACAAGTAGAAGTAGTAGTTAGAGGAAAATAATGTTTCTTACCCTCCAAGTTCGCTATAAATACTCGATGTAAACTAATGCTTTTTGTATAAGTATCCTCTAAGGTGCTGTTTCTATACCACTGTGGTCATATTTTGTTATTATCAATAGTTGCGTTTCTCATTTCTGCCCGCTAGGTGCCACTAGAATGCACTGCTTTTATACAGCTTCTCGAATTGAACCCCTTTATTTTACGTTTGAGGGGAAAGCCCACAGACATGAGTAAAAGCTTTTTGCTGAAGAAAGTGTCGTGTTGTTAACTTGACAAAAATTGCACATTATACTATAATTAGCAATAACATTACAGGCGTATATACAGTAAAAGCCTGTCTTAGCTTTTATAGTATGTCGTTCGCGTTGCATCATCTTACTGAGCCAAAAATTAAGTATTCTGCCTGATGATTGGTTTATACTTGCGTCAATCACAGCGAGTCACCAATCACGGACAACATTCCAAATTCATCACATTGTTGCATCAGCATTGTCCTCCCCGCGATATCCGGGAAGCGTGTGTATGCCGGTGTCCTGAAGAAAAACTGTACAAATCTGTACACTGCTGGATCGTGTTACTTGTGATATTTACTTGTGTCTAATTATGGCGGATGAGAGCGTTACCGAACAGATGAAGGATCTGAAAATGGACGAGAAGAAGGTATCAGATGTGCATGCAGTTAGCTGACTAGCTAGTGAAGAAGTCCTCTGAGACACTCATGGCATGTTGCTGTCAAAACCCTGAATGCTTTATTTATATTATTATATAGACTTTGGAACAAGTTGCTCTTGTTATTTGTCTGACAGCTGTGCAATATAGATATTTAATATGCTGTGTTTATTTATAGGTTTGCAGTCAGGTTTTGTTTCTGTATCACTTTGCAGCGGGTGGAGTGACATGTTTAAACTCTTTTCTTTGTTGACATGAAAAACTAATTGACAGTTGAGAAGCATAACCAGTGAACTTCGCACCCTTTCTTTCAGAATAGCAAAGATGGAGGAAAGAAGAAAAACAAGAATGCAGGTGGAGATGCGAGTGGCAGGGCTGAGGTTTGTGCTGGGATTATTCTGTTGCTGTGTTGTGTAGGTTATTGCAACACTTGTGTATTCCACAGACTTCAAAGATTCCATTCTCTGTATAAACTAATACATGCATTGTTTAGCATGTGGCTAGTATCATGCACATTATGTATCTAGAAAATATTTGGCATATGTGCTATGTTTTCAATATGTTCCTTGCCAGAGGAGGATATTCTTGGTTTGGTTCATAACTATAATTCTAAATTATGCTATGGTTTATTATTTATGATACATGCACTTTTGAAGGACACTTGAAACAATGGATAGTGGTTGCATGCTAAAAATATGAGTTTTTTTTTCTCTTTCTTCTCTATAGTTGAATCCTCCACCGCAGTACATCGATGAGCGTCTGTCAATTTATAACAAGTTGAAAGCAGAACATGATTCCCTGCTGTCTGAGAAGGCAACAAAAGACAGCAAGCCCATCAAGATCACGCTGCCCGATGGAAAAGTTGTAGATGGGGAATCCTGGAAGACCACACCTTACCAGGTTGCCTGTGGCATCAGGTTAGTGACTAACTAAATGAAACAGGCAAGCTTTTCAACTCTAATGTTGCCAAGCTGCTTGAACCAGTGACATAGTTAGCAATGACACTTGTGAAAGATTTGTAAACTTCAAGACTGTGTATATAGACAATCAAAGGTCCACACCTGCAGAACCAACAGTAAAGTGTGTAAATTAGGTATAAAAATACATTGTATATACACTACCGTTCAAAAGTTTGAAGTTGGTAAGATTTTTAAAATGTTTTTAAAAGAAGACTGTTTTTAATCTGACCAAAAATACAGTAAAAACTGTAATATTGTGAAACATTATTAAAATTTAAAATAACCGTTATCTATTTAAATGTATTTTAGAATTTATTAGGTGTGGACATTCTGTTTAAGTTTAATCTGGCATAGAAATATTGACTTTGGGAGGGACAGTAGATACAGTTGACAACATTTACATTTATGCATTTAACAGAACTTTTTTTTTTTTTTATCCAAAGCAACATACAATAGAGGAACATAAGGAATTTGTCAGAGTCGATATTTATAGTGTAATCTGCCAGGTTTATTAGAAAGCTAGACTAGGAAACAAGCTAGAGCAGCAGAGGTGAAATGCAAAAATATAAAATAAAATAAAATAATAATAATGTGTGAATTGTGTTATATAGACTTTACCTTGAACTAAACCTCTCCCTCTCATTGATAGGAACCAAACATTGTGTCTTCTTAGTGAGTTGCTTGATTGCATTATGCTTCCAACTCAAGCAATAACTAATCACAATATATGACATTATAATGTGTTTCACTTAACAGCCAAGGCCTTGCTGATAATACTGTGATCTCCAAAGTGAACAATGTGGTATGGGATCTGGACAGGCCCTTAGAGGAAGACTGCAGTCTAGTGTTTCTCAAATTCGACGACGAAGAGGCACAAGCAGTAAGTGTAGAGTTTTTTTTTTTCAAGTTTGCATTATTCATTTTAATAAATGCTAGTCCACAATAGCAGTGACCCCACCACATATGAAGTAGTGCATTTGTAAGCATGGAGAAAATGTTTATATTATGAATTATTTCATTGTATAGATGATTGAAAGAGTGCATATTTACATATTATTTTAAAAACTTCTTTCTTAAGGTTTATTGGCACTCCAGTGCCCACATAATGGGAGAGGCCATGGAGCGAGTCTATGGAGGATGTCTTTGTTACGGGCCGCCCATTGAGAGTGGCTTTTACTATGATATGTTTCTTGAAAACGAGTAAGTCAAACATATTCTCTGTTGATTTTTTTTAAATTTTTTTTAATGATTTGGGTTGTTCATCAACAGAACTGTAGTATTGACAGGGCGGACTACAGGCATCAAATTATAATATGCTTCTCACGACTGTTGTCATCTATGCTAATGCAAGTAACTGTTGTGTCCGTTTACCATCTATTGTTTAGAACTGTCAGTCAGAGCTTGAAAGTCACATTAATTCATCTGTGGTTAGAAATTATGCTAAGTAGCTGGTCAAGGAACAAAACATTTTGTCCTTTTTGTTCAGGAGTTTTCATTCCTTTTAACAATTACATGACCTTTTGTTTGACCAGGATCAGTGCAGTGGCTTTAGATAAGCTGGAAGGAGCAAAATAAATGCTGTAGTTTACTTGTTGAAAGCCAATATATGCAAATGTTATTCATTTTGATAATATCACTGTCAAGCTCTGCCTTATTTGTTAGCGTGGCTCTGTCTGGTCCAGAATAGGTAGTTTTCTGAAAATGCATTGCTTTGTCCTAGAAGATGACTGCTGGTAGACTTAAGTTTCTTTAATTGGTGACATCTGAGAGATGTTTTGTAATTCTTTGCACTAGTTTTTGTTTAAGAACAGCTTATGTTTTTTTTTTTTTTTTAATGAAACCTGTGCACCTTTGTGTACTTTATTTTCTCTATCCTCTCCCTTCCTCGTCTGCTGGTTCTCAGAGGTGTATCGAGTAATGATTTTCCCTGTTTGGAGAACTTGTGTAAGAAGATCATCAAAGAGAAGCAGCCCTTTGAGAGACTGGAGGTAAAGAAGGAGACTCTGTTGGAGATGTTCAAGGTGGGTGCTTCCTTTCTAAGAGTGAGAAATATAAGCTCATGCTATGAATAAACCCTTAACACTCGAGCGCCTTGAAGTTCAGACTAGTGAAATAGACTAGTTTCTCTCTTTCTTCTAGTACAACAAGTTCAAGTGCAGGATCCTAAATGAAAAGGTTACAACTCCAACAACTACAGTTTACAGGTATGGTGTTTGGTTGAAAAACACATTTTGAAGTGTTTTGTATTATTTATTTATTTCATACTTTTAAAAAATATTTTTCAAGTCTATTTACATTGCCATTCAAAAGTTTGCGGTTTGTAAGTAAAAAAAATAAATAAATAAATAATATTCAGCAAGGACACATTAAATTGATTTAAAATGTCAGCAAAGACTTTTACATTGTAACAAAAGATTTATATTTCAAATAAATGCCGTTCTTGTGAACTTTCTATTCGTCAAAGAATCCTAAATTATTCAAAATTGATTGTTTCTTGAGCACCAAATCAGCATATTAGAATGATTTCTGAAGGATCATATGACTCTGAAGACTGGAGTAATGGCTACTGAATGTTTTGCCATCACAGAAATAGATTACATTTTAAAATGCATTTAAATAGAAAACAGTTATTTTAAATCTTAATAATGTTTCACAATATTACAGTTTTTACTGTATTTTTGGTCAGATTAAAAAAGTCTTCTTTCAAAAACATTTAAAAAATCTTACCAACCTCAGACATTTGAATGGTAGTGTATATACAATATATTTATATCTTATTTACACATTTTACTGTTGGTTCTGTAGGTGTGGACCTTTGATTGATCTGTGCAGAGGGCCTCATGTAAGACACACAGGAAAGATCAAGGCCTTGAAGATCCACAAGGTACACAATTCAGCCCTTTCCTTAATTTTTCCCCAGTATCCTTGCGTTTCAACAATTTAAACTAACTCTCAATTAAAACTCCCTTCTACAGTCCTCTATGTTTTATTATCCCATCCTGTACATTAGGGATATTATCCCTACAGCATGATGTATAATCCCAAATGATGTATATAATGTACATGACAGAATTCGTCTACGTATTGGGAGGGCAAAGCTGACATGGAGAGCCTCCAAAGGATCTATGGCATCTCTTTCCCTGATCCTAAGATGCTGAAAGAATGGGAGAAATTCCAGGAAGAAGCCAAGAACAGGGATCATCGCAAACTAGGAAGGGTATGTGTAGATGTGTGAAATTTTACATGCATATGTGATCAAAGCCCACCACTCATCTGAAATATGTAATGGTTTTTTACTATAAACCATTTTACCATAAATGCAGGTAATGCTTACAGATAAGACAGAAATTATATAAAATATGCATGTGGCAGCACATCACAAAAACATGAGGAAAATGAATTCATACTATTGTCCTCAAGAATATGCAAAATGCTGTGTCAGTGGAAATCCTTGTCTATGGATTATGTAAATCATACCTTTAATTTAAATACTTTTATGACAGGAATTAAATATACAAATAGTGTACAGTACTGACTAAAAAAACTTAAAAAAAAACAAAAAAACAATTATTCGAAAAAGTCTTTCACACATTACCGTCCTTACTGACCACCAACTTTTGAATGGTAGTGTAATTAAATCACAAATCCATCAGCAACACATATGCGCATCTGCACAACTGGAAGTGGATAATTACAAAAGTCAGCAGTGTGCAAATTAATACAAAAAAAAAAGAAATTTTCCACCGAACATTTGGGAGACAAAACTGCTCACACTGGAGGACATGTGGACACCTCGATGTGCTAATGACTCAGGCAGCATCTCATTTGATGCACTGTGTAGGGAGTCTCGAATCTGTGGTGACTGAAGACAGGTCTGATAGGTGGGCTGGGTGGGGAGAGAACGGGGACTGTGCTCATAAAGAAGGCAGATGTCTGTCTCCTTAATGTGCCATCTGTTCATGGGCATGCTGATGGGTGCACAGGGAACACTTTGTCACAACAAAAGCAAGAGCACAATCAGCCATTTGTCCTATTTTTTTGTCTCTTGCTCATTTGAACTTCTTGTTCTTTTGCTTTGTATCCTCCTGTATTCTCGTTTAGATTTCTGACTTGTATAATAATTGTTTCTCTCACCTTTAATATTTTACACACACTCTCTCTCCCCTCTTTTGTCTTTCCAGGAGCAAGACTTGTTTTTCTTCCACGACCTTAGCCCGGGTAGCTGTTTCTTTCTGCCTAAAGGAGCCTACATCTATAATACTCTGATCGAGTTTATTAAGGTGAGTTTCCCCCCTTATTGAATTCATAGTTCATTCTGTTACTACAGAGCCAATATCATCCATTTAAAAAATTACAATAGCCGACAAAACAAGGGTGTGATGTGGAGCAGGGTTTGCAGAGGTCTATTAGGATATGCTAAATTGCATTTTATGGATGTCATGGTTCAGTAGACCATGTAATGGATAGGTTGGTCCACTTCAAGGACCCCGTTAATGATTGTGAGCCAGCCACTTGAATATTTATGCATTTTCACGGACCATTTTTGTTGTACTGTTTTAAATTTTATTGTGTAGAGTGAATACAGAAAGAGGGGATTCCAGGAAGTGGTCACACCGAACATCTACAACAGCAAACTATGGCAAACCTCAGGACACTGGCAGCACTACAGCGAAAACATGTTCTCCTTTGAGGTGGAGAAGGAGATCTTTGCTCTCAAGCCCATGAACTGCCCTGGACACTGGTACAAAATCTTTCTGTGTTCACTGCAACAAAAGTTTTGAAGTGTTGTTAATTGTAACAGGCATTGAAACTATCCCTGCATGCAGAAAGATAAGCAAGGAGAATCATTTTTTGCAAGATTTTTCCTTATGTAAACATGTCCCTTATTTGCCAGTCTGATGTTTGACCACCGGCCGCGTTCTTGGAGGGAACTGCCCCTGCGTTTGGCAGATTTTGGGGTCTTGCATCGTAATGAGTTGTCTGGAGCTCTTACTGGCCTGACCAGAGTCAGACGTTTCCAACAAGACGACGCGCACATCTTCTGCTCTTTGGACCAGGCAAGTTGCTTTGGAATAAATTTTGCTTTTTTTGTGACTTGCCTTTTAGGGTTCCCTTTTTACTATTTCTATTGTGCATGTAAATGTGTTGGGTTATGCTCTTTAAGCCATGGAAATGTATTGGTTTAAAGGTGTGGGAGCCTTACATTTTCAGTATGTTTGATTCATGAGCCTAAACAATGATTTGTTTGTTGGAATCAAGAGGTCAATATTCTCCTCATCTTACCTCCTTGCCCATTTTCCTACCTAACAGATTGAGTCTGAGATAAAGGGTTGCCTGAACTTCCTACGTACAGTGTATGATGTGTTTGGCTTCACCTTCAAATTGAACCTTTCCACCAGGCCAGAGAAGTTCCTAGGGGAACCTGAAGTGTGGGACCAGGCTGAGAAGGTAAAATTTGACACTTTCCGTAAACACAAAAAGAACATAATCAAGCCAATGCGCATACACTACTGTTCAACAACTGTTGGGTCTGTAAAAATTAAATCATGCATATCTTGTCTAGTTTGACTTCATTAAGCCCTTGTTAATTGTTTTAGCAACTGGAGAACAGCCTGAATGATTTCGGAGAGAAATGGGTTCTGAATCCTGGTGATGGAGCTTTCTATGGACCAAAGGTGCAAATGGATAAATAAAGCATAATATGAAATATGCACACTTATGAAATGACTTTACACTCAAGTATTTTTTATTTTGTGATTCAGATTGATATTCAGATAAAGGATGCCATCGGTAGGTACCACCAATGTGCCACCATTCAGCTGGACTTCCAGTTGCCTATTCGCTTCAATCTTACATTTGTGAGGTATGTTTACTCAAGTAAACATTGTTTTCCTGAATAAAACCATAAGAAAAAATGAAAACCTGAGAGAACATCCAGAGGAATTTCTGTTCCCTGTACAACAGTGACATTTTGTGGTTATATTTCATTACTACACCCCTCCTGCATTTTTAACTGTGCAAATTGTTGACTTTGTGACCCAAACTTTGTCTCTCTTCAGCCATGATGGTGATGACAAGAAGAGACCTGTGATCATCCACAGAGCGATCCTGGGTTCAGTGGAACGCATGATCGCCATCCTGACTGAAAACTATGGGGGAAAGTGGTATGGCTTAGGAAGGGGATTCTCACATGATAATGTTTGGTCACACACCGTATGTGCGGATACCAAATTCTCCTGCTTTTGTTTCCCACAGGCCACTGTGGCTGTCCCCACGTCAGGTGATGGTGGTTCCTGTAGGACCCACTTGTGATGAGTATGCCCAGAGAGTACGTTCTGCTCACTATTTACCATACACTAGTAGCTCTTAGCTCTGATTCTAGCATAAACTGCCACGTCATTGTTATCAAAAACAATCCCTTGTCAATCTCAGGTACAACAGGAGTTCCACAGGGGAGGGTTGATGACGGATGTGGATCTGGACCCAGGCTGCACCCTTAACAAGAAAATCAGGAATGCTCAGTTGGCTCAGTACAATTTCATTTTAGGTGAGTGATCCAGAGTAGCGTTTAAATGAAGAAATGGTGTCTTTTTGATAGATAATTTAAATTATTGTTTATTTGTGTATTATTTTTGTGTATATATTGTAATTTAAATGTGCGAGGCTTCCAGTGTCAGTCACTTCCAGTTATTTATTTTTCCCTGATATTTTAATTGACAAATGTCAGCTGCAGATATGTTAACATAAATTCATTGTGATCCTAACTTTTACGGTTGATGCAATGACAGTGGTGGGTGAGAAGGAGAAGAGCAGTGACACAGTAAATGTTAGGACTCGTGACAACAAGGTGCATGGAGAGAGGAGTCTGACGGACTGCATGGAGCGACTCAAGGAGCTGAAGGCCTCAAGAAGCCGGAACGCAGAAGAGGAATTCTGAACTCCCTAAACATCCGTCCAAGTCTTCCTTCATATGCTCAGATGCTACTGGGCAGCAGCGTGCTGCAGTTCTGCATAGATGATCCATAGAATGTGATCTGTGTGGTTCAGGGGCTCAGGTTTTAAATCCGTGACAATATTTTATAACTAATCATTCGACTGTCTGAAAGTCTGTAGACCTTGATTAATTGTTAATACTTTGCTTAAAAAAACTGAAAATAAATAAATATCCTGAGAATGTTTATTTGTCAGGTATCAATTATCCTTTGTTATAGGAAAGGGACTTTTCTATCAATATATGTGAATGGGTAAATGACAATAATGTCTGGTAGCTTGTCTGATGTTGTTGGGGATGAAATAAAACGGTATATCTTTCAATGCTTTTATGTCTCACTTGCTATAACGACTTCAAATACAGTCGAAAACTGTTATGGTTGGAATATTTACTTATAATCTACATGAATAGTGGTGCAGAACACACTGTAGGAGTAGACGTAGCTGTTCACGAGTTTAAGCGCAGTGTCACTTTCACTTTGACTTGTGTTGTGCAGGTGATTTATAAGAAATCGTCTGCTTGCAGTTCGTTCGTCTAACCGGATAAACGAGCGAGTAGTAAACGACAAGCAGACTTAAATGTTAATTTTTTTGGATATATTATAGCTTATTGTAACTGCTATAGTGAAAGAATGTATTTTTTCCCATCGGATCCTTCTGCAGCCGGGCGTTTCGACAGCTGACTTCTGTTTTTATTTCTGCTCGCTCATAAACAGTTCTGTTGAACTGAGATGCTCTTTAACTGCTCGGCGCTGCTTTTAACGAAAAAAATTGCGTTAATGATTTTCCTTAAAAGGTAAGTCAAAATCTTTTTTATATATGTGTGGGAAAGAGTACTAGAGTCAGACGACACTTCAATGCTGTGCATTATATAAGCTGACCCTGTATAAAGTCAGGATATGCATAACTAGCCAGATTCTGTGTCTGATCTAGACATTAAGAGTGCTGTAGGGCAAAAGAATCAATCTCATCAGTTTTTAATTTGAAATGTTCATTTCTCCTGCCAAACTACGTTATTGTATAGAGAAACAGGAGAAAAGTAGTAGATTGCACTGTTTAATTTCACTTTCGTTTATGCACAGTGAAACCTTTGCTTGAAAAAACAACAACCATAGCCTACTTGTGCTGTTTTTCTTTAATGAATGACATATGATACGATGTTTTTTTTCTGTCTGATGCAGACAATAAGTGTAATTTTTAGCGTATAAAAGCATTTTTGGGCCACTGTAGCCTATATGATTGAGACGAGGCTCATAGACCCGACAGGCCCAGAGAGGCCGTCAAAACATGCATTAAAGCTTAGGCTACCTTTATTGCAATGCAAATGCCTAACTTCTTTCAAGAACATCTTTCATTAATAATAGCTTGCTATTATTAACTGAGAAATTATGTACTGGTTTCAGTTCTGCGATGGAGTTTACAGATGAGGAGAAAATATGGCTGCAAAGAGTGTCTGCTGAAGTAAGAATACAGATCATTTTTCCCCCTTTTTATCTTTTTTTTTTTTTTTTTTTTTTGTATATTCAGCAGGGGGGAAAATCCTTATCAAAATCTTCAACTTTGTCAACAATTACATAAAAAACGCAGTTGCTGCCATGCGATGGCAGTATAGTACAGGGCTAAATTCATCATATCCTCAGTTGTTCTGCTTTATAATTTTCACCTGTACTTTGAATAAAATCATCTGCTGCATACATAAATGTAAATCCAATAATAATAATAATAATAATAATCATCATTCTTTTATTTAGATACCTGAAGGAAATGAACTAACTCTGAAGGAGAAGCAATTACAGGAGAAAGCAAAGCCAGAGACTGAGTTTCAGGCCCAGTTCTTCCAAACTATGGCCTCCAAACGATTTGGACTGAATGATCCAATGACCTCAACAATAGAGGAGAAAAACTCTGTCCAGCAGAGAAGCAGCATCTCATCACAATGTGGATAAACACCAAATACCAAGAAGACGTCACTTTACTTTTTTCTTTTTGGATATAAGTGAATATTCAGAATAAACTAACCTAAAACAAAATCATCTGTACATAACAGTGATGTCAAGTGACTTTACTTTGTAATTAGCCACAAGAATACAAGTTCATCTTTTTCATGATCTCAGCAGGGTATTCTTACACCATTAATGATTAATTGGTGGATGTCAGGTTTAGATCATAGCTACACCAGAGAATGTAGCAGCATTGAGTTTTAGTGACCTCAGCTCATGAAATGTTTCCTCAGGTAGGATTAACAGGACGCTTCACTATGCTATGTAAAGCTGACTTTGAGAAAATAATGCTATTGCTGTTTGCATGCACTTTTATTATTGTACGATTTATGAAATCAGCCGTTGTTTTTGTTTTGTTATTGTTGTTTGTTTTGTTTTGTTGTTGTTTTTTAAATGTCATTGGTGCTTTTTTTCACAATACACATTAATGCTTTTGAAATGCTTGCCATATGATGGTTCTCCAAAAACTCAGTATGCATTGTTTTTGTCATGTTTGCAGGGATGATAACATCTCTACCTCAAATACAATAACAAACAGTACAATAGGCTACATATTTTCTTTGGCACAGATGTAATAAACTGGACCATGGGATTTTGGGCAATAGCAGAGTTATAATTTCCAGATGTTTCAATACTGTTTATTTATATGCTTTCTATCCATGGCTCACACAAAGCTTTATAAAATGTTATTTCCAAAATGTCTCTGCATTCCACTCATTTTCCATATTTAGCCTAACGTTTTGAAAAGATATCACTGTATTTTAAAATGAATAAAAATGAAAATTAATCAATGGAGTGTATTTTTTTTTTTACTTTATTTTATTTTTTGTACAGTAATTTGTAAAATCCCAGTATACACAATTTCAGTATTTTTCAGTATAGCTGTTTGTGTGCAGAAAATACGTCAGTTGTTGCTATTACTCTGACATCCACACGATGGTGTTACTCTGCAAGATTACAAACGCCACAACGAAAGAAAAACAGACCAAGTCAAAGAGACAAGAGACAGACTGAAGACTAATCTTCTCTTTAATTGACCCCTGGCCCCAAGTGATATATAGCAGAGAGCCAGTGAGCACTCCATGAATCTTCCATCTCCATCTCCCGCCTGGGGTAGATTCTCACCATATGTTTCATCAGGCACCTGGCCATGCGGGGTTAGAATGCTCCATTGAGCTAAACAAACTGAGCTTCTTCTGCACACAAAACTCAGTGTAAGAGGACAATAAGGGCTGCATGAGTTCAGTGTCTGGATCAAGAGTCTCCAGCACACATGAACAGAGACATGGCTCATCAGCTAACCTCTGGAGAGAAACAAGACAGAGAAAATTTTAGAGATCGCTGATACAAAACAAATTAAAGAACTTTCTATTCATTAAGACAATCCTAAAAAAAAAAAAGATAATAAAAATCAATCCTAATAATAATAATAATAATAATAATAATATTTTTAACAATAATAAATGTGTCTTGAGCAGCAAATAAGCATTTCAGAAAGATTTCTAAAGGATCATGTGACACTGAAGACTGGAGCAATCATGATAAAAAAAAAAAAAAAAAAACACGGTTATAAATTGCATTTTAAAATATATTCAAACAGAAAACAGTTATTTTAAATTGTAAAAATATTTCATGATATTATTGTTTTTGCTGTATTTTAGATCAAATAAATACAGCCTTGGTGAGCAGAAGACACTTCTTTTAAAAACATTAAAAAATCTTAATCTAAAACTTTTAAACAGTTATGTGTGTGTGTGTGTGTGTGTGTGTATATATATATATATATATATATATATATATCTATCATATATCATATATATATATCATTATTACAATGGACAGTATATTTAGAAATTGACATTAATCTAGCTTAATAAATACTGCAAAAGATTTTTGTTCAGTATGATAACTAATGTGTCAACTAATGCTCAAAAATTTAACCTTATTATTAAATGTTACCAAAAGTATTTCCAGTTTTCCATGTGGTCTTGCAGTTTATTTATTTATTTATTTATTTTTTAATTCATTCATTCACTCATTCATTCTATTATTTTATTTTATTTTATCCCACATTTTTCCTACTTCTTACTTCAACAAATATGAATGTGAATAAATCCCTAAAATATGGTGAGTCACCCATGAAGTTCTTGATTGGGAAAACAAACTGCCATCTTTATTATCACAATCTCACACAATCACACGGTTCTGCTTATGCATGTTTGATGACATTCTAGCACATCTGGAAAATTTGTTGGTGACCTCTCAAGCAAAGCCTTCCTGCAAAATCACAAGTATGACCTCTGCACATGACCCGATGTAAATTAAGCAAACCGCTTTACACAGGCAGCTTGGCAGAAGAGGAGAGCATCACACTCCGCGCATGGGCAAGTACTTTTCAACTTTGAAGTACATAATATGGGTTTAACCCCAGAAAGAACACAGTGAAACCAAATATTTGCACTCAGGCACACATCATCATAAATGCACATATATAACCGCAAGGGACTTGGTCTCGCAAAGCTTCTGACTAAAGAATTAAAAGAGAATGTTAAATGTAAAATATATACAGACAAAAACAAAAAGAGCAATATATGTTTTCAGTGTAGCTGCAATTAATGTTTTCTAATTTATTTTATAAAAGGAAAGACCATGTACGTTTTAGTTATTTATAAGGTTATAGCTTTACCAAAACACGTTACATTGACTTTCTGTGAATTACTAAAAAGCAAACCAACTGAATGGCCTGACCTCTTAAAAACTTATTGTGTAAATGAGCCCAGTCTTTGTTGCCCGTGGCCTGGGCATTTTGGAAACTACCCCCTTAATTTGTGCCTTGTGGCTACAGAGGTCTGACCAATGGCATGACATGAATAAATCATCTGTCAAGAAAATCTCCAATCAGAAAACACCCCAGGTGCTCAGCAACAAGCCTCCAACACAACATGCCACATAATGACCATCTGGTGGCCAATTAGTGAGTACCCCATACTAGTGCTAACACCTTCCTCATAATGAATAGAGAAAAGAGACATGTGTTCTTCATAGTGTTGCTGATGTTTTATATTAAGCTGTGGTGAGATCAGGGCGTTATTTTGATTGGTGGTTAAGGCAGCATTGAGTGACCCAGAGTTTTGTGTTGCGCATTTTCCCACATGTAAAATAAAGGGAGGAGGGATGTGAAACGCTTCTTCTGTTGACTCTCACTTGTTGACTTGTTGTTAAAGGGCCACTATGCCTAAAAAAAAAAAACAACAACAACAACTAAGAATTTAGTAAACTGCTATTTGCATATAGTACTTTTCTAAAAGCAGACATTTCCATCTTACTTACATTTATACATACAGCATTAGTTGTGGCTTATGGCTGTCTGGAACTTATACTTCAGGCTTGTGCTCATTCAAACAAATTACAGTCATCTCTCAGTCAGTTAAGTCATCTGTCAGTGTAAAGTGTTTGGACTGACAAAATATTTGAGGTCTGTGCTGCCTTTTAAAGGAACAGTTTACCCAAAAATAAACATTCTGTCATCATTTACTCACCCTCAAGTTATTGAACATAAAAGAAGATATTTGGAAGAATGTGAGTAACCAATCAGTTGCTGGTCCCCATTGACTTCCATAGTATGGAAAAAATACTGTGAAAGTCAATGGAGATCAGCAGCTATTTGGTTAACCACATTCTTACAAATATCTTTTTTTGTGTGTGTGTGTGTTCAGCAGCAGAAAAAATAAATAAATAAATCATGAACTTGAGGGTTAGTAAATGATGGAAGAATTTTCCTTTTTGTGTAAATTATCCTTTTAAAAGACTTCCTTGACTGAGAGGTAAATCTCTAACACTGATTTTAGACGGACATGTAGGCCTATGAGATTAAAAACTGAGCTATTGTTATTCATTTTCTAAAAGCCTTATTGTACAGTACCTATCAAAAGTTTTGGCTCTGTAAGATAAACAATCTCCTACCTATCAAGGCTTCATTTCTTTGATCAAATTACAGTAATTTAATTTTAATATATTTTAAAATGTAATATATTACTGTGATGACAATGCTTATTTTTCAGCAGTCATTCAGTGTCACGTGATCCTTTAAAAATCATTCAAATATGCTGATTTGGTGCTCAAACAACATTTCTGATTATCATCAAAGTTGAAAACAGTTGTGCTGCTTAATATTTTTGTGGAAACTGGTACATTATTTTCAGGATTATATGATGACTAGAAAGTACAAAAGAACAGAATCTATTAGAAATGGGAATCTTTTGTAACATTATAAATGCCTTTTACTGTCAGATCATATCAGTTTAATATGTCCTTGTTGAATAAAAGTAAAAATAATAATAATAAAAATAAAATAAAATAAAATAAAAAGAGCAGGGTGCATTTGTTGAAAATTGTAAAATTATTGCAAGAGGGATACCAGATTGCAGGAACAAAAAAACAACAACAACAACAACAAAAAATCAGATTACTTGTTGCAAAGTGAAACATATATATGTTACTATTATTCTTGATGCCCCAGATGCCCCAGCAGAACATATAGCCAGGAATCCAGATCAGGATAATTGATTGACTGTAAGGATTATAAGCGTGGCGCCAGAGCTCAAGTCATGATACCTGGTTTCTATTCAGAGACTGTCTTTCTTGGATAGCCAGTGCAACCAGTGATGTCCTGTTCTGATAGGAACAGCATTCAATATCTAAGACATTTTAATTTTGCACATTCATTTTCTTTTAGTTTTTAACTATCAAGAATAAACAGAGCTAAAAGTAAATTATTTTATGGAATTTAAATGCATTTTTTACATTATTTTCTTCTTTCCACATTATGGTCTAGATACAGCTGAACAACACCATTTATGTTTTTGTTTTTATAATAATTTTACATTTTTATTTCATATTAGAATTTTTATGTAAGGAAATGACAATAATGAACAGGAACTGAAACAGGAACAATGGAACAGAAATGAATTTGTTGTGAGTTTTGCAATTATGCATTATTGTTTATTCTTTCAACATCATGGTCTACATGCAGAAAACAAAAAAGTTGTGAAAGTGCAAGCTCTCTGTGGGTATAATGTCAACAAGCACATACATAAACTTACTTGACGTCTAAACACAATTATTACGCTCGATTTCAAACATCTTTTTTTCAACTCTCTCTCTGTGCCTCTCAACAGGCCAAACATTCAAAAGGGGACATATTTCAGAAAGGAGACTGAGCAAGACAGAGGTATGCACTCAGTATTTTCCTCTCATTTTTTTCTTCCTACTTTCACTCTGCTTTTTCTCCCTCCCTCGAAGGAACGTTTACTTTAGCTCCTTGAGAGAGAGGCCGGGAGGCTCGAGTCCCGATTTGGGTGCCCACAACTCACCAGGGCCTGCAAGCCTGATGAAGTTCAAGCTGACAGCTGCATAAATCACAGCCCACTGGAGCTAATAGGTGGCAGTATTAAAATCCAGCCCCCCGCCTCGGACCACCCAGATAGCCTTTACAGGAATGGGAGCATCCAGTCATATCTAACACAACTGAAACTGTACAGCCATCTGAGGCACTTAACCCCCCGCTCGCCACCCCTCTGGCTGCTCCTCAACGGGTGGGGGGCTCTCTTAGCAACACAGGAGAGGCCCGTCTGGCATCCGGACTACAGTGATTCATATTTGGCACTTCCATAAAGGCTTTTCGGGCCTGCTTCAGTTTCAGGCCCAATATGGCATAGTCCGTCTCACTCACGTTCTTTTTCTCTTCTTCTGGAAAAACCTATAAAAATCTAAGCCAATAACCAAACAGAAGTTACTAGCTTTCTTATAAGAAAGAACTTGTGATGTTTTTGAGCCACTGTTAGTCTTTTAAAAGATGCAAAAGTGCAAAAATAGCATGTTAAGCTATTGGGCAAATTCATATACATTAAAATACATTAATAAAATAACAAGACACAAAGAATATGGGTGTTAACATGATTATAGGGTAAGTTCAACCTAATTGATAACACTTTATTATAAAGTTCATTAGTTAACTGCATTAGATAACATAAACTAACAATGAAAAGTACTTCTAAAGCACTTAGAAGCAATTTTAGTTTAATGTTAATCTCAATATTTATTAATACATTATTTTTATCAAAAGTTGTATCAGTTACTATTATTTAATGGACCTGAGCTTACATGAACTAACAATGAACAGCTGTATTTTTATTAACTTACGTTAACAAAGATTAATAAATACTGTACTGCATTAAATAATGTTATGAATCACTTTATTGTCAATAAAGTTTTACTTTGTTGCCATGAAAACTGTACCACAATAAACACTAAAATGATTGTAAAATGATTTAAACAGCTTTCATCTCAAATAATGCATGTTTTTAAGCTTTTTAAAATTTATTTTTATAAAATGTTAAGCCTTACAAAAGGACCAATCACACAAATGGGTCCTTTTTTAATTCCATTGTACGTGCCTGACTGGATCCTCAAGTTTTGCTTTTTTATGAAAAGGGGGGACAAGGAGTACCCCTTTAACCTCTGTTACTTGAATGAACCAACACAGTACAGCCAAAAAAAGCAAAAGAATTGTGTTGCATAGTTACCGTATTGTCCGGCTACAAGCAGTGTAAAAATGGGCCTCACCTTCCCTGCGGGCCCCCCACGGTGGCTTGGCCTACACTCACTTCAACTCTGTTTTCCCCATTTCAGAGGGTGAATCCCACGTTCTGTCATGCTGAATCTGAAATCAGACCTGACAGAATCACTTCTGTCCCTGGAAAGTCCTCCTAATCCTCCTGCTGTTCATCAGTGCACTCCTCTCAAAGATCAATTTAGATTACACTGGGGATGTATGACTGTTTAAAGATGACACCATGACTGACGCACATATTTTGTCGTTGTCATTAGCTACATTATATACTTACTGTTCACTATGAGCACATTAAGCCTTATTAAAACTAGTTCACAAGCATAAACCACACTACAACATGTTTATTTCCTCTCATGTGGATTGTATGAAACATTTAAACAACTTTGAGCTGTTGTTTTGGCCTAGGGTGACCTCGTTGTAAACTGTTTTTCTAGTCAGTTGTTGGGGGATTTTAGAATAATCTTGGAACATTTCTGTACAAATTTATCATATGACACCTGGGTTTCACTACACACACACACACACTCACTGCCACCGCCACACACGATTATTTACCTTACAGGCAGCTTGCTCTGTTCTTGCCTTTTCACAAGATGCATCATCTTAAAATGATTTGTAGTTGCTCTTTTTACAGTGTGTGAGATCTGGAAGCAGTACAACTGATTAAAACAACCTTAAATTACGAAGCCCACGGAGATGGTGGAAGTTGCCTCTAGTAATGTGTGAAGTGGAGACAAAGAAACTATGAATGGAACCTTGTCATTGCTGAATTACAGACATTGCCCAAAGCTACAGTAGCAAACTTCACCACGAAAAAGCTCATGAAACACATGCCCTGTTATTATTATTACTAGTACTATAAATGATCAATTTTAAAATATGAAAATGGAATAGATAAATGTAAATACACACACACATACTTGAATTTGTGGTTTACGGGGACTCTCCATATATAGGCGTAATAGTTTTTATACTGTACAAACCGTATTTTCTATTGCCCTACACCTAAATCTACCCCTTACAGGAAACTACAGGCAATTTTTGAATTTCATAAAACACCATTTCGTATGTTTTTTAAGCCTTTTGTTTTATGGGGACACAGGAAGTGTCCTCATAAACCATGTTTAAGTTGTAGTACCCATGTCATTATACACATTTGTGTCCTCGTAAACCATATATACCAGTCCACACACACACACACACACACACACACACACACACACACATGCTTTTGTTAATATCTCTAAGATGCAACATGTTTTAAGTCCTGTAATATCTTAAAGAGAACAATCCTTTTTATCATTCTTTTAAAACAAAAAAAATAAATAAAATAACAGCAAAAATAAATAAAAAATAATGTATTTATTATTTGTTTTTTAGTATTGTGATATTCTTTTGAGTATAATAAAAATAGGAATATTCATTATGCTTTAATACACACAGTATTTAATCATAAATTCTACATTTTTTTCATAACACTAATTGCATAATACAAATATTTTCTTATGCATCAACCACTACTACAATGTAAAAAATGATAAATACGGTAACTGAGTCTCAGCAGGTTATTGCTATTTTAATGTCACATCCAAACAAAATTCAGCATGTATTTTTCATGCTGGTGAGTTGATGGGAGGAATGTTGCCTATATGCATGTCAAAGCCTGTCACAGCACAGCAGTGAGTTGCATTTCAATGAGAATCTGCGTGCATTCAGCAGTCCCTTCAACTTCCATTACAGTGACACCACTCCACCCCTTCACACCATCAATACCCCTCTTGTACTCATGTCTGAAAAAATAAATAAATAAACTCACTCAATTCAGTGGTAATGACCAGGCTCTTAGGTCATTGCTTTGGCGACTTCAGGATTTGGCCTGTTACAGGCACAGTATGTATGTTTTACAGTCTGTAAAGTGTTTGAGGTCATAGTCCATTAATGACATTTACAGTAAAAGCTGTGTATGGGCACTGATGAAGGGCAGTTTGAACATTTGAGGGAAAAAAAAGAAAACACAAACACTGTTCCAAACAGTGCTCACCCCAGGGGAAAATGAGGCCCTCTCCCTCCTTCTGTACACATAAACACATTCAAGGACGACAACATATCAGCAAATGTGACAGGCCAAAGGAACTGAGCTGCTGTAAAATAAGAAAAATCATAAATTCTTGTCAAGCAAACCGTTTCAAAGGAGCACTGTTTTACTTCTCAAGAGCACAGTTTTTCATGTCATACCGCATGACAAATTGTTTGTCATGACGCTACTAAGACATGAAGCATTCAGCAATATAATTTACCGAACAACATATCCTGGAGAAGTTTCACTGGTCTATTCATTTTTTCCAGATAAGTTTTTGTTAAAGTAGGTTATAAAAGCATAAATAATTTGGTAACACTTTAAAATAAGATTGCATTAGTTAATCTTTGTTAATATATTAACTAACATGAATAAACAATGAACAATGCATTTATTACAGTATTTCTTAATCTTTGTTAATGTTAGTTAATGAAAATATAGTTGTTCATTGTTAGTTCATGTTAGTTCACAGTCCATTAACTAATGTTAACAAACACAAATTTTGATTTTAAAAAATGCTGTAAAAGTATTGTTAATTCTTAGTTCAGTAGTTAACTAATTATGTTACCATACATTTTTAATTTATATATTAAAAGATACCACCGTTCAAAAGTTTGGGTTTGGTAAGATTTTTATTTATTTATTTATTTTTTTTTAAATGTTTTTAAAATAAGTCCAAATTTACTTGACCAAAAATTCAGTAAAAAAATGTAGAACTGTAACTTGTTTAATATATTTTAAATTGTCACTTTAAAAGCTGAATTTTTCAGCAGTTATTACTCCAATCTTCAGTGACACATGATCCTTCAGAAATCATTCTAATATGATGATTTCTGCTCAAGAAACATTTATTATTATCATCAATGTTGAAGACTATGTTGAAGACATTGAAAAAATAGATTCTGAAAATAATTAAATAATTAAATGGGAAATACAAAGCTTTTGTATCATTATACTGTTCAAAAGTTTGGAGCCAGAAAGATTTTTTATATTTGTTTACTTATTTATTTATTTATTTTGGAAAGAAAATTATACTTTTATTCAGAAAAGGATACATGAAATTGAGCAAAAGTGACAGTAAATATCATTTATAGTAGTCAACATTTGAAGTGGATCAAAAAAGTTCATCAAAGTTGTCAAGAACGGGTATTGTTTTGGTTTTAGGACAGCTTTGGTGAAAGTTTTTGATCCACTTCAAATGTTGACTATTGTACAGAAGCTTTTAATTTGAAATAAATGCGGGTGTTTTGAACTTTCTATTCATCAAGGAACCCTGAAAAAATTGTACATACCTGTATATAAACTCTTTTCATATTATTTTTTTATAATATTTAAATGTTAATAAATGATTTTAAGTAGCAAATCAGCACATTAGAATGATTTCTGAAGGATCATGTGACACTGAAGACTGGAGTAATGATGCTGAAAACAGAAATAAATTGCATTTTAAAATATATTCAAATAGAAAACAGTTATTTTAAATAGTAAAAATATCTAACTGTTTTTGCTGTATCTATAGCTGAGTGGCAGCGTATACGGTTAAACCCATACACAGTCCCTGATCAGTGATGGCTGTAGCAGTATGCTGGACATGAGGAGCGTTGCAGCAGCAGCGTTGTGCCAGGGTTCTGTGGTGTTATTCTACTGTGGTTGCGGAGCAGGATTTGAAAGAAACTAAAACAGGGCTCTCCTGCAAGTGGCCAGTGAAAGCACGTAAGGCTGACCAGGGTGACCACAGATGAAACCTTAAGTGTGGTAATAGTTTTGAATTTTAGGGGAGTGTTTCTTCTTTGGGTTAAGAGGTTTTGCAGCTTTTACCCACCTGCTGTCTCGTTTTAATGAGGCACAGTGTCCGCATTCAGTGTGACCAATATGCATTGGAGAGCCTTTTGAAGAGATTCCAGTCTTTGCTTCTTGAAAGCTTCAAGCTGATTACGATCCCCGTCATCAGCGAGCGCTGGGTCCAAGTATATGTCTGTCTTGAATCCTGGATTAATTAGACTTCTGTGATACGGGCGAGAGGCCAAATTAATTTTGTAATCTGTCTTCGAATAAACAAGAACCTTTGGGGAATGCTGCATTCCTGGGTTTTTGCTTCATTAGGACCATGCAGTTCTTTTGAGAGTGTTATAATGGGATTTCTATGGACTGAGAAGCACCCTGAGTGCTATAATGTTTAGTACCGGGTGCATTATCCCATTCTAAGCACTTAGAAAAATTCACCCAACTTTTTTTTTTCCAACGCTAATGTCTGTTTTTCATGATCTCCCATTGAATACTTATGACCCTGTGACCGAATGTTAAATTTAATGCCCAATTTAACACGGGCTTTCTTGTCAGATGCCTCTTTGTAGTCGTGGTCCTTCTAATCCGCCAGCAGGAAGCTGGGTGTTGTTGATGTCTGAGCTACACCAGCGGAGCTCCATTGTATGACTGTGACAGCACGTCCCTGGGTCCGGCCCCAGAGCTGTCAGGTCTCGCTGTCACACTTCTCAGCGGGCACGCCACGGCCAGCAGTCAGGGGTCCTAAAGCCAGGTCCTGAAGCAAGATGCCAGGCTCGGCTGAGTAGCAACAAACCGTGTCAGGCTCCAGGTTTCATGGGTGAAGTACGGCTTTGTCTGTATGTCAGTGTATCAGCAGATATCTCAGAATCAGAGGTTAAAGAAATCTGCCATTCATTTAGACCACAACACACAGCTCAAGTGTTACAGTAAGGTTTGGATAAATATCAACATGAGTCTGTGGAAAAAATATTAATGCCAACAGTTGATTGTCAGATGACATGACATATCACAGCATGTAAACAGTTCAGGCAGCTCTCATGTCTCTCAGAATGTCTTCAGTGAGAAAAGTAGCATGCAATTTTGTTCAAAAGTTGTTGCTGTTGTTTTATTTTTATTTTTTACAAATTAAATTGTGACAGTAAAGACATTTATAATGTTCTAAAATATTTCTATTACAAACATTACAAAATTTCCAAATTATCAAGAGTCCTGAAAAATGAGTCCTTAATAAAAGTAAGACAACTAAATTATTGACAGCTGTTTTCAACATTGATAATAATAAGAAATATGCAAATCAGCATATTAGAATGATTTCTGAAGGATCATGTGACACTGAATACTGGAGTAATGGCTGCTGAAAATTCAGCATTGCTATCACAGGAATGAATTACATATAAATAAAAATTTATTTTATTTTAATTGAATTTATTTCATTTTATTCTTTTATTTTATTTTATTTTATTTTATTTTATTGTAGTCTAGTCTAGTCTAGCAAGCATAGTTTTTGGCAAAGGGAAATATCTGCCTACTTTTGATGGGGATTAATATATATGTTATTATATTAATATAAATATATTCTAATATACTATATTAGAATAATAATAAGTATTTTGGAAAATAAGATAATTTTAATGATGTTCCTATATAATTACTGTCTCTGAGTCCTCATAACATGAGAACTATATAAGACCAAGAATATTCTCTAATATGAAAATATTTCCAGAGGTGATGGTACTAAGCAACAACAAATTCATTATAAATTTAGATAAAAGATAACTAAAATATTTGCAGAGAAAGAGCAAGCAGTTTCTTTGCAAAATGCAGAAAACAACAATTAACTCATTGATTATTTAATATAGAATATGGTGTATAATGTAACAGTTAAGAATTAATTTTCTTTCCTGTTTTACTAGTAACTTTACTGTGAGATGAATTTATATGTCTGTTCATATCAAAATTTCTCTTTAACTTGGTCATCCATTCTCATTATCATTCAACACAATGCACAAGAGTTACAGTATCTTAGTTAATATAAACCAAAAATCATAAAATTTCTATAATGGATCAACTTTTCATACAAATTCTAAAGTATAATATACTATACTATACTATACTATACTATACTATACTATACTATACTATACTATATCAATTTACTCAATAACTATAGACTGGCCTACCTGCAATGCCATAAACATTCACCAAAAAAAAAAAGAAAAAGAGTGTGAGCAAAATCCATACTGTAGCCCACTGCATAATGATTATCAACATGACATTCAATCACAAAGAGTATGACCCTTTTGTCACTCCATCCCTTGACTGCACACAGTAGCACACATTTCATTCAAGATAAATGACTATCCGTTTTCCTTTGCTTTCATCTTTCACCTAATCCTTTGTTTGTGCAGCTCTTAGTCTTGTCATCGTGGTTTATTTAAGTGCTTTGCCAATTTTAATAGAAGTTGTCTCTCTGCACTGTTACAGTCCTTGGACAAGCCTGTTGCTGAGAGATATGAAAGGCCCAGCATTTGCAACCATAATCTTATTTGTTTTGTGGTAATGATTATGCTACGCTTCACTTTTGCACACCTAAACTAAAGGTTAAGGAAATTCTTTTGGGCAACATGTCAGTTGAACTACACTCGGATTACATAAAATATACATAAACTAATTCGATTTACAGGTGAGCCTATCAATAGCTGAAATAGTTAGAATAATACTAAGAGAATAACACAGACGGTAATAGTTTAAAATGACTTTTTTAACAATACATGGTGACGGATTAATGTAAATATTCACTTTTGTAGAGAATAATGAAAATATTATTATAAATTATATAAAAGTGTATAAAGATAAAATAGTATAATATTTATAAGATAAATTATGATATAAAACAAGCTGTATAAAAAGTTAAGTTGTATTTATTTTAAGTCAAATTTCATTAGATTAGAAAACAGCTCTTCCTGAGACTTTAAAAGTTAGTTTTTATTTATTTAAAGTCACTGGGTTTACTTTATTTAAGTAAAACCATCACCAAACTCAGCAGTCTTAGCATGATGAACAAATTATGCTGTCACATCTGGAAACATAATGGACATTAATGACAAAATGAGGCAGGACTCTGAGCTCAAAAAAGATAAACTGGTAAGTTGACAAATTTGGTCCATGAATATGACTTCATCTTCTCTGTCCAGAGGTTATACGGACGATGAAAGAAGGAAAGATTTTTTTATTTTCTCACAGCTGCGAAGAGCAGTGACTCATACCAGAGCTTGTCACAAACGGTTGAGTTTTGACAGTTTAATATATAGGCTGTCAAGTCTTCAGACAGACCTGTGTAGTCACAGAGGTGGGGAACATAGGTGGGTGTATGGAGAAAAAGAGTACCTTTGTTTTGCTGGATGAAGCCATGGAATTACAACATATTTCTAGGAGTGCAACTCCGTTACTTTCACCAAAGTGACGTTAATAAATTTTTTTTTTTTTTTTTTTAAATCACAGACTATGAGCTAGTCCAACATGTCTTACTTTAACATTTGTGCAAAGGACACATTTAAAATAATATTACGACATGTTTTAGAACTTGTTTGTATTGGCAGAATGAATTTGAAAATAACTTTACACTGGAAAAAGGGAAAAAAAACTTTAGAAAGCACTTTATTTTACACATTATTTGAAGGTCATTACTATTGTTTTCACAATATATTAAATTACTTGATTTACTTAATGTAATAAAGTAATTTCGGCATAAAAATGCAAAATACATAAATGCATAAATAAATAAATGCATAAATAAATGCATAAATAAATAAATAAATAAATACATAAATAAATAAATAAAAACGAGTCCTATGTGCTATGCTTCATGCATGGAAAATTGCATTTATATAAAAAATAATACAAGAAAACATTAAAAAAAGCCATCCAGTATACATTCCAATGCCATCCAGTATAAATTCTTGTTGATAATGATATGGAAACTTATCTCTAATTAAACATTCTAACAAACTCTAATTAGCACCCCAAACCCACTTCACAGTGGTGAACTTGCTATCTAAGAGAATGAGGTATCTGCCAAACACTTCACCTGCCCTCTTCAAATGGAACCACTGGTGTGTACTGACATTTCTTTTAACGACATGATTATAAGCACAGCGAAGGCCGCGGGAGGGTGGGGGGGCTGAAGTTTCCAGAGCTCACTCAAGAGAGGGGCGTTCCTCTATGCTGCAGCACAGAGCGCTGAAGGTGGAACTGGGTAATTACAGGGAGACAAGACCTGCGCTGAAATCAGCACTTCCACCTGAACCATGTCATATCAGCCCTGATTTATTCAATAGTGAAAGGATTCCTTGTAAACTTTAAATAAATTTTAATTGCAGTAAGCTGGTTAACACAGCAGCTTTAACGTTCTCACTGTCTCCTCCCCTTCTTCCCTCTTCTTTGGCTGGGAACATTGAAGGGATTAGGAATTGGTGGCGGTGACGGAGGGGGTTGTTGAGAAAAATTGTGAGCGCAGCATGGCTCCCACAAGTCACAGAAAACTCATGCTGGATTGTTCTAGCTTTCAATGCAGCTGTTGGGAAAATCACCATTAATGTACTGTATGGTTCCCGTATAAATGCAAGAGCAAACTGAAGCACACATACCAAAAAAATCTTCCTTTAACATATGTCAGTCAAAAAGCTCACATTATAGCACAACTGAGTGATGAACTACCTGCGGTTGTATGTGTTCAGACACCGTAAGGCCTCAACAAAGGCTGCATCTAATTTGTGACTAATTAACTATTAAGTAAGTGTGTGTATGTAAGTGTGGCTCTGACAAAACAAATCACTGATCAACATACTTAGTAAATATACATTTCCTCACTTGTACCCTTCAGCTAAACTGCATTCTCAAGGTTCTTGTCTCACTTGTTAGGTCATATTGTGGTATTTACGGGTTTGGTGTCTTTGTTTTTGTTCCCATGGGATTGAAACTGCTTAGCATCCCAGCTATTTCTGATGTCAATGGCAACCTTAATTGAAATGGAAAGGGGATATCAGACTGACTCAGATCTGCCATGATCAGAAAAAAACTGATCTCATAACAAGCGGTGTTCAAAATCTCCAGACATTCAGTTTAGATTATAAATATGCCAGTATTCTAAATATCTATTATAACTAATGAATGCAGTGTGTAATAATGTTAGTATTTATACTCATATAATTCTTTATTCTCTTTGCAGAGGCTTTGAGCAGAAGATGCAAGAGCAATAACAGCCAATAACGATAAGCGAACAGCAACACGAACTGAGATTTCAGCTTGCACTGTGCAGATCTTCAAATTCCCAAATGACTCTGAGGGTGAGAAAGAGCATTTGGTTTCTGAGAAAGCATGTTTTTGGCTGGCCTGAAGGAGGATGCATTTCAAAGAGCTTCAGTACATGTCCAGGCCTGCTGGAGGGGCAGATAGAAAAGAGAGAGAGAGAGAAAGAGAGCATAAAAAAAAGACAGACCCAATTACTGACCTCGGGAGGGAGTCAGAATTCCTCAGATTAGAGTCACTGGCAGTTTGCTTCATAAATGCATTTCTCGTAATTGAGTACGCAACCTGGCTCCATTAATCTCCTGTCTTCTGCCAACTGTTGAGATCAACCCATCCGAGCAGGCTAAAGTTATTAACGAGGACCGTTAGATTCTGTGCTAATTTGGTACTATTTAAGAAAGGGGGAAAAAAGCTGTTGCATTTGATGAGTTTCATGTATGATGATTGGCTTACATGCTGGAGGCATTGTGTTTTTTTTAAGTTAAGGCTTGGCCTTTTGTGAGACATTTATTGCCTCAAATTTTAATTATGTGACTCTCAGCAAAAATGGTGCCAACTTATTTTCATTTAATACATCTACTTCACCTTATACAGGAAGGCGCTGACTCGCATCTGCTTCGAGTTTAAATCAAAGAGCATTTTTTCTTCCACAGCATATATATTGTATATGTTCAGTTCCCTGTGTTGCAGAGCCAGCAGATATAAAATGTAGTAAAACTACATGGAAAGCTTCATTTACCAAAAAGGAAATTTGAGATGTTGCAAGCAAATCCATATTTAACTCAGCAGCGCATAATGTAATATTAATTATTAATATTTAAAAGAACATGTAACAGAGCATATTGCACTATGTTTGGACATGAATAGAAGCATAATTTTATAACATTATAAAAAGAATTGATTTACAAGCCTAGCCCTGCAAATTGTGTGAAAAGCAATTATTATCAATTTTGAATTTTGTGTTGCTACCACAACACAGAATGCGCACATCCATAATCCATTTGGACATCAGTCAGCACTGTGACCCATGTCACTGTGACATATGGCCCAGCATTAACCTTCGCTCATATAAAGGTGGGATAGTGTCGTGCGGGGTCTCTACGTGGCTCTCTGCCATTCTGAGATGAAGCCATCGATCCATGCCTTTTCAAAGCTTCTTCTTTCAGCCATACCCTCAGGCCACAGTCTTTAACAGATGGGCCATTCTTCAGAGGCAGCCTTCCCTCAGATGGTGATACAGTCACATAGTTGGGTGTGAGCCCTTTGAGGCAACTGGCTATACCCTCTAATTAGGCAGCTTGATGGATTCTTTCACTCATTCTGCAAAGAGCTTGAGAAATCCAGTGAAGAAGACAATAGGAGCAGGTATTTAATTCATTTCACAATGATATTCATGGGAATGTCTGAGTGACTATGATTGAAACATAAGCCCTTTTAAGACGAACACCCAATACCCAGCTAACAAAAATGTGTTTTAAGAACATTTTACTAATCATCCCATGAACGATGTACAAATAAGGTTTTAACGATTGTTAAAGCAGTCATGAATTGAGAAATCAAATTTTCCTTGATGTTTTGACATGTAAGAGGTCATCCTGTAAGTTTCAGAGTTCAAAACTTCCTCGTTAGTCCAAAAACAGCTTTTATTGAAACCAAAATCAGAACTGAGATTTGATTTTGTCACATTATGACGCAAAAGACCTTTTTCACACTTCCGTGTGAAAAGCAGAAGCTTCGAATAGTTGTGTAAAATAACTTTCACTGTAACCTGTATGAATGGCAATGCCCATAGCACGGGATTGTTGAAATTTACTGATGTACAATTCATCACAGATGTTTCATCAAAACATATTAAACACAGTTTACAATCAATAATTGGGTATAATGAAACGAACAAAATTGTCATTTTATTCTAACGCATATTTCATGATTTAATTGGGAGCGCACAAGCCATGCTGTTTATGTATACTCATAAATGTCAAGTTCTTTCATGAAACTCTAGACACAGACTGATGGGTTCTTAACGTAACTGATGATATTCACAGCATTTAATGACCTGGCACAAGCTGATTGGTTCATGTTGCATACGCAGCCAATGAACTTACTGCTTTACATTTAAATGGCTGGTTAGCATTCACTCAAGCATTTTGCAACGTGCTTTCAGAGTTCCTCTGAAACCCTCCACCTTCCCCAGCTCCACCTGTATAGATCTGCTACGGGTTATTTTATATGCTATTCATGCAGCAGCAGTATGTTTTAAATACTCACAGCACCGTATCACCATATGCATTGGCAGTAGCAAGTTCCTGTACTTGTTTGCAGCAGCAGCAGCAGCAGCAATAATCTAAAACTACAGCAATAACCAACAGCAGCAGCAATTCAGCAGCAGCAGTGAAGCAGACCTATTCCGCCAAGACTAAATACACTAAGATTGTCATATCCATTACCATGCTAAAATCTTCTGAGAGTTGTCATGATCGAACAGTTTTTTTCTGTTTTCAGATGGGTTTCATTCACTTGCATTATAAGTGCCTCACTGTAACCCAAATGATTGCTTTTTTAAAAAGAATGTGTCAGAAGACTTTATATATCTGTATCTGTAAAAGTCTGATGAACTGTGCATTGCAGTAATACAAATAAAATGTTAAAAAAAGAAGAATGAACGAAAAAGAAACTGAGGCCTGTACTTGTTTAAATGCTAAACGGAACTTGCATGATAGATAATTACTGTACAGTATGCATCAATCAATGATAAGCATGTAGAAGCAAAGTTTGTGCTTTTTTAATGACCAAGAGGAGACTAAACCAAATCATATTTTTGAGCATTTTGAGTTTGTGCCGGCCAGGTGCTTCATTTCAGCTATTTCAAGTTTTCTGCCTTTCTAAATTCATTAGGCCCAAGAGATGCACCACACCCTGAAAAATACATCTGAACAAAACCAATAACCTCGAGCAGCGATTGCAGTCTAACAATGTAACCTAAGGCCTACCCGATGTACGGTGGGCCAGCTGGCACTGCAGAAAAGTAACACCACTCAGAGTCATGAGTAACTCCATCTCCACGCCGCTGCTCAGCAATACTCCCGTACTCCAGATTCCAGTTCAGTCAGCTGCATGCTGGCTTCCCAGAACTGTATCTGCTTAAATTACTCCTCAGAAACCTCTGCAACATGGCACACGTACAAAATGATAGATCATCCCTCAAATCCTTGCGTCTCTTCTGTCATCCTATATCTTTCTTCCTTTCAGAGGTTTGAGACATACATTGTTCGACAGATCCCCACAGCAATGATATGTCTGGTGTCACCTTAAGGTTGTTGTGTTGTTATACACAGGGTGAAAAGGTGGTTTGGCTGAAAGTGAGTGTTTGGGAATGGAAAACCTCAGTGCATATGGTATTAGACATCTTAACATGGCTCAGTCTCAATCTTAAAGAACAATAGAGAGCTTTGATTGTGAAATCCACTCTCTCGTAATGGATGCCGCAGCCAGCACCTTAACACTTCCCTTTTTGCTGTGTGGGGATTAGGGAGTGTGTTTTTGTGAGAGTGCTTGTTCTGTGTCAGTACACCTCATGAAGAGAGTCAATGGTGGGAACAGTCCCACAGAGCAATATCACCTTCTGCTGTGCATTACATTTACATTACATGGATCACAGAGTTACACTTTTGAATGCACAAATTCGCATGCATTTGAGAAGCCTGGAAAGAACTTTTGGTTCGCTAGTATACTTACATTTAACCCTCATGGTATAGACTCCACACAACATGAACACATTTGGCTTGATGTAACAAATACTAAACAACAAATTCATGTTTACTTCACCAAGAAGAAAGAATCTAATACTAAGATCATAACATCCACTTACAGGATTTTTGGTTCCTCTTTCAGCAGGCGAGCTTCAGCTGTGTCATATTTTCACCTGTGAAAAGTGTATTTTTATAGCCAGTGTTCTTGAATAAAATGTTCATTCAGGATGTTCCAATGTTCCTGATGGAAATTTGATATATATATATATATATATATATATATATATATATATATCAAATTTCCATCAGGAACATTGGAACATCCTGAATGAACATTTTATTCATATATATATATTAAAACATTTTTTAGTAAAAGTTTTGGTCACACTTTATTTTAGGGTCCAATTCTTGATATTAACAAACCATTGACTTTTGCCTCAATAAACTGCTAATTCGCTGCTTATTAATAGTTAGTCAGGTAGTTGTTAAATTTATGTACTGGGTAGGATTATGGATGTAGAATATGGTCATGCAGAATATGTGCTTTATAAGTACTAATATACAGCCAATATAATAATAATATGCATGCTAATAAGCAACTAGTTCATAGAGAGAATTGGTTCTTATACTAAAGTGTTACCAAACTTTTTTTTTTTTTCTTTTCCAGTGGTGGTAATGTAAACCACAGAGGGTTTACAGGTCCATTACACAGTTTTTACTGTAGAGTAGACTAAGTGGCTTAGGTAAACAAACCCAGACTTACCATGGCCAAGCTCTTTGCATTGCCGCTCATCTGCCAAGAGAGTAGAGCAGAAGTTTACATCACGGCCAAATGGACTTATACACATATCTACTCATCTCTTCACTTTGAACTTTACATACTCCACTTGACACTTGATCTGTAATAGAAATGTTGGCATTTCTCACACTTGATATTGCATGGCTACTATCATTCATTATCCAAAACAGCTGGGAGACCTGTAACCAAGGAACAACAGAACTTTATTACTCTGAACCATCAGAAAATCATGTATAGATCTTAATCCTGAAGGCCATATTTGGGAAAAATGTGACTTTAAAAATGAATTTTAATTCATGTTAACTCTTCTTTTCAATACAGCTGTTCATTAAAAGCCACAACCAGCATGTATGAATCAGTAACCAATGAAATGAATCACTCATACCTTTAGCAAAACATCTGATATACATTAAGCTAAAATTGTATTGAGTCTAGAATAAAAGCAACAGGAGTTTGTAAATGTGAAGGGACGGATTACCCTCAGGAAAGAAGGACTCCACTTTAATGGCACCTATAAATGACTCAACAACAGTCATCCAGCTGCATGGACATGCATCATATTTTCTCTCTTATTTTCCTCTGGGTTTTTCTTCTCTTAGTGTTCCTTAGGGGGCAATAGGAAAAAAAACTTTAAGCAAGACGCAAAAAGGACTTGACACTTGGGCAAACCTGAAAAAGGCCTAGCCTGCCAGTTGTCAAGATAAATAAAGCACACATGCACTAAAACCTGGCCATGTCAAGCAGAGTAGATTAGTTTTGAGGAATCAGGTCATAATTTTAACACATGACATCTTACCACTTTCCACAGCCCAGACAACTTCAAAGGGAGAATATGGTATTTATTGATTGGCCCATAACTCTAGATCTTTTAAAAACGGTCAGGTTTCATTAGACAACGCAGGGAAAATAGAAACCAGATGAGAGTTAGTCCACTGGACTCAACTAAGCCTTAAGGCAGATAGGGTAAAGGTAAAGAGATAGTAGATCCAAAAAGTAAATATATAGAGAAGCTATGACCTATACTTTCAACAAAACAACTTTTTATATTAGTAACATTACAAGTTATGTATATAATTACAAGACAAAAGCAGAAATGCTACAGTACCTTTTTTATCAGAGCACATTTTTGGTTTCACTTTGACCCTTATAAATAGCTCAGAAAAGAGGAGAGTTTACTTTGTAGGGATGTAAAATGATATTGGAGTAGAATACACATAAGAGAGTGTTTCTTCTGAAGACTTTCAGAAAATAAATGATCTTAAAACTCACATTTCACGCTGTCACTTTTCAACAATGTCTAACAACAATGTAAACAAGAATTCTGTCATTTTTTTCTCCACGAAAGTCCACTTTGTGGTGGAAAATGTTTTACACGTTTAAAATAACCATATTTTGTCTTTATAAGGTTAATATCTTAGCTAGCATTACACACACAGGTTCTATCACTCTGCTATTGATTGGATGGAGTCTAAATGATTGGAGAAATCCAACATACATCACCAAATAAAAGTCTGTTGTTTCCCCAGAAGATCTGAGAATTTTTTTTAATTAAAAATTACAAGCGCAAAACAAAAAAATAACCTATGCACAGATTAACTATTCACAATAAGCACCATAACATGCATTTAGAAAATAGATAGATTGAATTTTCCCTTTTCCTAATAAAAATCAATAGCAGGACATAAGCACTCAAAGTTGAAGAAATAGCTGATTTAAAGATCATTTAGAGATGATCATTTAAAGATGTGAAAAATCAACAAATGTATGACCTGTGTAAGTACATTATAAAACAATGGATTTTTTTTTCTTTTTAAAAACATATTTGCCCTCATCCTTGTGGAGGCTATGAGTGAGACATGAGCGCAGATCATTATCTTCTTCACCCTTATACATTCCACACAACTCAGCAACCATGAGACCGATCCGTTCCATCCTACTCTACATGCCAAGAGGATTTTCACAAAACAAACACTGCTGGGAGCTGCTCTTGCCAGAGCTCTGGTTACAGTGTGTATGTCATAGTACATGTGTATTGTGTTCACTTGTGTGTGTCTGTGAGTATGTTTCCTCCATGTGATCCTCCTTTAGGAACACGGGTTCAGATAGTTGAGGTAATGGGTCATATCTTGGCAGGGCCTCAAAAATGCTTTGGGGGAGATAACAAGATGTTCTAATAAAACAACTTGTGTCTCTGGGTTCTGTTATATGCAAAACATCTGTCCTTCTGTTAGTCTGTCTGTCCATCTGTCTATTTGTCCGCCCTGTCTATCTGTCCATCTATCCATTTGTCCATATATCCATCAGTCTATCTGTTTGTTCGTTTGTCTCTCTGCCTGTCTATCTGTCCATCTATCCATCTGTCTGTCTGTCCTTCTGTCCATCCGTCCATCTGTTTGTCCGTTTGTCTTTCTGCCTGTCTATCTGTCCATACATCCATCTGTCTATCTGTGATTCCATCTGTCCATCTGTTCTTCCATCAATCTGTTTGTCAGTCTGTCTCTCTGCTTGTCTATCTGTCCATCTGTCTGTCTGTCCTTCCGTCCTTCTGTCCGTCCGTCTATCTGTCCATATATCCATCTATCTGTGCTCCCATCCGTCCATCTGTTTGTCCATCTGTCTCTCTGCCTGTCTATCTGTCCATCTGTCTATCTATCTATCTATCTATCTGTCTGTCCTTCTGTCCGTCCATCCATCTGTCTGTCCGTCTGTCTCTCTGCCTCTCTATCTGTCCATATATCTATCTGTCTATCAGTGATTCCATATATCCATCAGTCTATCTGTTTGTCCGTTTGTCTCTCTGCCTGTCTATCTGTCCATCTATCCATCTGTCTGTCTGTCCTTCTGTCCATCCGTCCATCTGTTTGTCCGTTTGTCTTTCTGCCTGTCTATCTGTCCATCTATCCATCTGTCTGTCTGTCCTTCTGTCCATCCGTCCATCTGTTTGTCCGTCTGTCTCTCTGCCTGTCTATCTGTCCATCTGTCTGTCTGTCCTTCCGTCCTTCTGTCCGTCCATCTATCTGTCCATATATCCATCTATCTGTGCTCCCATCCGTCCATCTGTTTGTCGTCATCTCTGCCTGTCTATCTGTCTATCTGTCCATCTATCTATCTATCTATCTATCTATCTATCTATCTATCTATCTATCTATCTATCTATCTATCTATCTATCTATCTATCTATCTATCTGTCTGTCCTTCTGTCCGTCCATCCATCTGTCTGTCCGTCTGTCTCTCTGCCTCTCTATCTGTCCATATATCTATCTGTCTATCTGTGATTCCATCTGTCCATCTGTCCTTCCGTCCATCTGTTTGTCCATCTGTCTGTCTATCTGTCCATCTCTCCATCTGTTTGTCTGTCCTTCTGTCCATTGGTCCATCTGTCCATCTGTCCAAATATCCATCAGTCTATCTGTGCTTCCATCCATCCATCTGTTTAACCGTCTCTCTCCCTTTCTGTCTCTCTCCCTTTCTATCTGTCCATCTATCCATCTGTCTGTCTGTCCTTTTGTCCATCCGTCCATCTGTCTGTCCGTCTGTTTCTCTGCCTGTCTATCTGTCCATCTTTTTGTCTGTCCTTCTTTCCATCCGTCCATCTGTCTGTCCATCTGTCTGTCTCTCTGCCTGTCTATCTGTTCATATATCCATCTGTCTATTTGTGTTTCCATCCGTCTATCTGTCCTTCCGTCCATCTGATTGTCCGTTTGTCTCTCTGCCTGTCTATCTGTCCATCTATCCATCTATCTGTCTGTCCTTCCATCCATCTGTTTGATCCACTTATCCACACAACAAGAATTATACTCAAAAATATGAATCGTTAGGTTAATACCATTACATTTAGTTTTAGTAGTTTTGTCAACACATTCTCACTCCCAATGGTGAAAGCAATGGAGTACCCTGCACGTCGAAAAGTGACGCTAAAGGGGTACTTTGAGTGTCAAAAAGCGAAGCTAAGGGGTCCTGACCAAGCGTCAATATGTGATGAGTTTGAACATGTTGGTTCTGTTTAAATATTGTTGCATCAAGAAACTGTGGGTCTCTTAATGTGATGATTATTTACAACATCTGGAAATATGTTATTTAGGATTTGTTCAGGAAGTAGTAATGACTGGCCCAGTGCTCTGAAAGATGTGGTTGGTAAGAATATTTGCATACACATGCTTTTCTTTATGTATTGTCCTGTTCTCCGTTGCCTTCCCTAGGTGAGACACTGAAGTTTTGAGATGTGTCAAAGCCCTCAGAGGTCTGTTTGAAGTCCAAAGTCCAGCCATATGGACACAGTTATGAAAATGACTGCAGGAGAGGGACTTTCTCGCATTATCATCACGTCACAGACATATACAGAGAATGCCTTCACAAATGTAGCCATGAATTCCACCAAAAATTTTCCTGAATGACTAATTAACACTAATTAAGTATTAACACTTTGACTTCCAAAAAAAAAAAAAAAAAAAAAAAAAAAAAGATCTTTTTGAGGCTACAAAACTCTAAGCCTGTGTTTTGTTTTGCTTTGTTCATTGTAATAAAATTTGTAAATTCAGTACCTCAGACATCTTGGATGCATTAGATCTCAGGATATTGAGCTTATTATTTAGTCACATAGGATGACATTTTAAGGTCATGCTTTAAGGTCAGTGAATTTCTATACAAAACTCATGCTATTGAGCTGCTGTCAAAGATGATAATACACTGCTCAAACATTTAAACAATAAAATGTAGTTCTGCCAAAAAATAAAATTCTGTCATCATTTCCTTATGTGGTTCTATACCCATAAGACTTTCTTCTGTGGAACACAAAAGTGACCATTCTTGGTCCCCATCCACTTTCATTGTATGAAAAAAGAGCAGCTTGCACCTCCTTTGGACTTCACACTAAAAAGAAAGGCACATCTGTTTGAAATATAAGGGTGAATTTTCATTTTTGTATGAGCAAATATATTTTCTTGTTCGGTTTTAATACATTGATGTCAATCAATTATTTTATTTCAGTTATAGTTAGGGTCCCACTTTATATTAGGTGGCCTTAACTACTATGTACTTACATTTAAATTAATTTAATTTAAATTATTACCAAACCTGTCCCTAACCTTACCCATATCCCACCACAATAGCAGCAAAAGTGTTTTTTAAAATACAATATGACCACAATAAGTACTTCGTACTTATTTTTTGATGTAAGTACATAGTAGTTAAGGCCACCTAATATAAAGTGTGACCATAGTTAGATATAGATTAGGCATAAATCAAATTAAGATCAATAACTGCTATATCTCACTATATTTTATTACTGTTGATTAAGAAGGAAAACCTTGTTTTCTCCTGTTTTTTCAGGTCACTTTTTCAAAACTCTCCACACACTGAGCACAGTCTACGTGGGCTAAATTGTGGATCATTTTCCATTGCTATGATACAAAATACATTCAATGACTGCATGTTTTAAATTAAATTAATTTTCTCAAAAACAAAAGCAACCAAAACTCTGTGCACCTACAGGTCAATCTGCACATTTTACTTTTTTACTTTTTTTTCAAAACTCTTACACTTAAGTTCAAAAGCTAATAAAATATAAAACCGAATAAGATGGCAATCTGTGACATTTCTACAGTAATACCATACTGAAATATATTCCAGATCAGAACAATTAGATGTAGCTGAACACCTACACAGGCGTTAGTCTTTTAATTTCATTACCATGTATACAAATGGGGAAACTAAGGAATAATTGTTTACTGTCATGTAAATATGGACCATGTAACATATACTGAATTGAATTCTAAACAATAGAGAGCTGTCAATGTCTGGTAAAGAAATTTTGCAAATGTATAATGCTGCCTATGCCAAGCTGAAAGTTGGTAGGGAGAATGGTGTCAAGGGTTTTATATTGAAAAATGAGAAGGAATTTCTTTATTTTGATGAACTAAGGGTGAAGAGGAAGCAAAGAGGAAGTTTGAAACACAGGATTCATCAACATTTCTGTAAGTAGTTACTACAGAAGACTGGACTACTAGTTTCCAGTGTGCTTAAATAACTGCTCCTATGCATGTGAATTACTTGGCATGGCTGCTTTAAACCGCTGGTTTGGCACAGCAGAGATGCTACTAGCTGAATGGTTTATGTGCGTTTCTGTTTGTTTACTGTGGTTTTCTGGTCATAAAAATGAGAGGAGTGGAGCGGGACAGCCCTTCCCTTGCTCTGCTTCCTCTCGCTTTTCCTCTTTCCCTTCATGCTTTCCTCTGTATGTCTTTCCATCCCCCTTCTCTTATATATTCTTTTCTTCCAAGCACACTCTCTATCCCAGTGTATTGGCGCAATCTCAAGCATGCAGTGCGAGATGATTTGACTCCTCTTTGGCAAATTCTAACAAATTGCTGAGTAATATCAGCCCTAGCAACCTTCTCTGTTGCACAGCAAAACAAATCAACAGGTCATCACATGCAATTTCTACAAGTCTGTTTCTCAGCAAATTAAACAGCAGACTCAGGCATGTGGACATAGGAATGCTTACCATATCATATTTAGGTTAAATATGATATGGCAAAAAACACTCACTAGTTATCCGGCTTTCATACTCTGTTATATATTGTAGGTGGAAATGTAGTTGTTTGCCTTGGGGAATGTATGGAAATGAAAGGTTGTGGTTTCAATCACACTGGTAAAACAAAATGAGAATGACTATTCATTTCAGAGGGTTCCAGCATTAAAAGGCCTCATATCTTTCTCAATAACAGTGAAATGTAAAAATAATACCTGACCTTAGTAGCCTTTCAATCCATACCAAAATGTAAATGATAAAGATACATTCCAAAGTACCTCATACAATGTCTGGGAAAGGAGTCATCTTTCACCCTCACAGAACAGCACAGCACACTCAGTCATTGCTGTGCATTGTTCCACGTATGACTGTCCTTCTCCCTGTCTTTTTCCCAAACATTAATAAAAGTCCAGCGTCTGGAAATCTCCGAACTGCGTCTGCTCTCAGTGATCCCTGGGCCTCCGCCAAGACTGTATATGAGAAGAGTCGTCTGCTCTGGAATGTGTAACGGAAATTGAAAATAGAGTTACACATTCAAGTGGGAGAGAGGAAATTGAACTAATAAAATAAATGCCTTGCTTCATAAGGCTTGAGTCCAAACGTTTTTATTAACCTGTTTAGCTAAAAACATATCAACTGCAGCATGCAACTGTTGTGAAAGCAAAACTAAATATTCTTGGCCACTTGCAAATCTCTCATTTAATTTCTTATCAAATTTTATTGTTGCTGTTGGACCTAAAACTGTTTACAAATCTTTCATATATTTTCTCTTTTGATATTAATATTGAAATAATTCATTTCAAATTATATATTCATTCATTCATTCAAATTATAATTCATTTAAAATTATATATTATATACACCAACTTTTATTTTGGATGTGATTAATCGTGATTAATAGCATCCAAAATAACAGTAGGTATAATAATATATGTTTGTGTACTATGTTTATTTATATGTATATATAAATAAACACACATACATGTATATATTTAAGAAATATTTTCATGTATAGATTATATATATATATATATATATATACACACATACACACACACACACACACACACAAACACACACACATATGTGTGATTTATATATACATATAAATATACACAGTACACACATGTATATTACGTAACCACAAACTTTTATTTTGTATGAAATTATTTGCGATTTATCGATTTCACAGCATATATACAGTATATATATATATATATATATATATATATATATATATATATACACATACACACACACACACACACAAATTTATATGTATAACCATGATGAGTCATAAATTTGTTTTCCATATGATTTTTTAAATAATTATGTATATATAATGTCATGTTTGTGTTGTCCATTGGATGCTTCAGGAATGCTATGCCTCTTTGCCCCTGAGAAGTCAACATACAAGTTGCAACAACCATCTTCTTATCTCTGGATCTCATTGGCATGAAAGTGTAAGCAGTGTCAGTGAATGTGTCAGAGAAGGACAATGGCAGCAAGCAAACTCAGCAATGGTTTGCCACTAAATGAGCCTTATCCTAGCCATAAACATTACATTCAGCTCCAAATAAACATTTTGTTCCAAATAAACACTTTATTAAAGTTAGTCAGATAACGCCATACAGATAGAGATCACCAGAGAAAAGCTGGATGAATAAGCTGTGGATAGTGATATTAGAGAGAGAGAGAGAGAGAGAGAGAGAGAGATTTTATATTTTAACTTTATTATATTACCAGAAGATTATAAAATACTAAAAAAGAAAATTCACACTCATAAATTAAATAAATAAATTCAAATTAATAATTAAATTAAAAAATAATGTTTAATGCTTCATTTATCACATTTCACTTTGATACTAATTCAACTTGACAAGACAGAATGCTGATTAAGATTTAGTGGCCAAAATGTTTGAGTTGAAAATCACACATGCAGTCAGAGTGATACAACCAAAAGCCACTGCCAGAAAGCTTTTGTGGTCTGCAAAGGACAGGAATGTCCATAAACACAGGGCCTGCCTTCCCCCTAAACTCGAGTGGGGCTGCAGCCGGCTGAAAGGGAATGTAAATCTTCCCTGGAACAGAAAAGCACCGTGGGCTAAAGGCTAAAGTCAGCAATCTTGGCAAACTCTCTGGAGCCCCTGTGGTGCACAATGACTTGGCTATTCCTCTATAATGCCCTAAAGACAAACGCTTTGAACACTGTTATCCAATCAGGCATTGGCTGAGACATGCTTCCTGTTTGTTGAGCTTCCTGTTTTGTGCTTATTGCTTGGCCAGAGGTCTCCTATAGTTGCTAGAATCTTGTCAGATCCTCTCTGAAAATAAACAACTACAATGCAATTGTTCTGAGCAGCTGTTTCCATTTTTTCTCCACTCCTTGTCAACCTCTTTTTCTCTTTTCTAATCAGATGTTTCCTGGTGTTCAGCTGTGGTTATAATATTAATAGGGATAAGCAACTCAAACAGTGAGCGGCAAGCCCAAAGTAAACAGCCGTGTGGTTCTGGATCTGTCTCCACTGAAGCTCTTCCCATTTGTTGTGGCAGCCAACATAAACTTACTGTAATTATAAAAATTACTGTTTATCCGCCTACTGAAAAATTTCATGTTGCATGATTAGATTTAAAGATTTTGGTACTCTATAGACATTATGGGTTTACAGATGTGTCACATAAATGAAACTGTGATGGCACCATCTAATATTGCTGTATAAAAGTATTAGTGGTATAGTTCAAACACTCAACTTCACTTGAAATATCATTGAAATATCACTTGAAATAGCATAATATAAATATAGATAGTAGTATTTTGGTAACACTTTAGTATAGGGACCAATTCTCACTATTAGCTAGTTGCTTATTAGCATCCCTATTATTAACATATTGGCTGTTTATTAGTACTTATAAAGCACATACTCTGCATGACGATATTCTACATCCCTAATCCAATCCAATACTATTAATAAGCAGCAAATTATGAGATTATTGAGGCAAGCGTCGTAGTTAATGGTTTGTTAATAGTGAGGATTGGACCTTATATAAATAAAATGTGACCAATATTTTTAGCAAACACATGAAACTTGTATGAATTTTCAAGTAAAATAGCCATATTGCAGTCTGTTACGTTTCTGATTCAACCAATCTTTTATTCTTTTATGTAAAATAAAAAAGACAAGAATATAAAAAGTTGGGCTTTTCATTTACTTTGGACACAGTTTTGGTTTAATTTATAATTACATATTCAATTTATACGTAGTTTATAACATCCATAGGAATGTGGGATTTAAAACAGGAATGCTAAAACTATAAGTTAATTATCCCTTCAACTGATACTAGAAGCTAAATCTACAATCGAGTGGGATTTCCAAGGGCCTGCAGAAACTCTTAACTAAACAAACATATTTAAGCAATCATTATTTAAATGCCCAAAGTAGATTCAGCATACAGTTTGCGTTGAGGTTAAATTTTTATGCATGACTCTGCATGAATGTAGTTTTAGATTCTGAATAAACAATGGATGGACAACCACCAAAAAAACTAAAGAATATCAAGAAAAAGAAACTCTTATTGTCACTGTTATTCTAGATCATTCTGAGACGGCCGATGTTTTGTCTTGGATGATGTTCAAGACCTTTCAGAAGAAGATGTGTGCCTCTAGTGTGCACTCAGAGAGGTTTAAGATGTGGGTCAAACCAAAATGTAATTTTGGCAGATAGCTAGTAAGGTGAGGAAACTACCAACACAAGCTGTCCCAACAAGAACATTCAGTACTTTAAAACTAACCATGGAAATATAACGAAAATACATGCAATTCATGTTGGTAGTAAAGTATAAAATCACTTTTAAATTAATGAAGCACAACAACCATTTGTCTTCATTATAATGGTATTTTGACATATAAATCCTGAATTATGTTTTCCAGAAATAGATGAAAAATGTAAACCACTTAAACACAAAAGTGACAGGAATTAACCAGAGACTGGAAGGGAAATGTCAACAAAAGTGAGAAAATGAAAAATTACATTTTAAGCATCACCAAACACCAACAAAACACCGACAGAATTTCTTTGTTTTTAATTATCTGTTTGCTAACATTTAATACATTTCATCATGGTTTATCTATGAGGTTTAGTGCAGGCACAATAGCTGTATATGTTGAAAATATGAAGAAGAAAAAAAATACCTTTTTAAATGTAAATAAATTTAAATAAATAAACATTTTTTTTTAAATAATCTATTTCTGACACTAGCACACGATCTTTAATAGAGAGCAGAGTTTACAGTGAAAATGCTCTTTTACACACTCCTCCATATGTCCGCACAGCTGGCAGAGGCCGCCGCAGACACAAACAGAGGGAGAGCTCCTTAAGCCACTCAATGTTAACAATAATAAACCCAGCACACAGTGCTCACAGGCTGTGGCTACCCGATTACTCAAACATGTGGTCAAGAGTCTGTCTGTGTTAACCATGCAACTGTTGTAAAGTGTGAATGTTTGTTTAGTACAGTTTCTGAACCATTACATTAACACATTCATTTGTGAATGGTGTCTTAATGCTTGTCAGGTCACTGAAGTGATTACAATAAACAAAAAGAAGGTAATGACATTACTGAATGAACATTCCATTAAATATGCCATTCAGTTTTATTCATAATCTCCAAATTCTATCATTTAAAATCACATTAAAATGATTAAAATCACAACAGCTGGTGCAAAACTGGTTTACTCAGAAGCTTTATGCAGTTTTAAAACATCTTGACATACCACACAGCAAAATATGAAATTTGTTTATGATACCTAACAAAATGTCTTCATTTTTAACCAAATATATTTATTTCTTAGCAATTACTCTGTCGTTAAACTGTCATGTAAACTGTCTCTCAGTACTCAAGTTATTAAAGTTAACATGAAATGGAACGTCACCATATCCATTCTTTTTAAATGCATGTTATTGATATTATTGTGAATGATTCACCCATGTATATTGTTCTTTTTTTACCCTTCACATTTTTAATCAAAATGCCATAACTTGATGTTCTGACTAAATGACCAAAATTCTATATTTTTTTCTTTTTTGCCAGTCTGCTCTGTACGTCATAACATGGAATAAATATGTGTCGTAATATTGCATACAATGCAACTTTAATCATTAATGAACTTCCCTACTAACGTAATGATTACTTTTTGAATAGCTCTATTTTTTTTTTTTTTACTTTATTTTAACATTTACTCAACCCCACATTAATGAACTTCCCTACTAACGTAATGATTACTTTTTGAATAGCTCTATTTTTTTTTTTTTTTTTTTTTACTTTATTTTAACATTTACTCAACCCCACATTAATTCCTTTCAGTAACACTTTAGTATAGGGACCAATTCTCACTATTAACTAGTTGCTTATTAACATGCCTATTATTAACATATTGCCTATTTATTGGTACTAATAAAGCACATATTCTGCATGACAATATTCAACATCCCTAATCCTACTCAATACCTAAACTTAACAACTATCTTACTAAATATTAATAAGCAGCAAAGTAGGAGTTTAATGGTTGTAGGTAATGGTTTGTTAATAGCAATAATTAGACCTTAAAACAAAGTGTGACCTTTCTTGCTTCTCTAAAACTAAAAAAGATGTTACTCAGAAAGTCTGTGCTAAGACGGTCACATAAGAAGCATTATAAAAGCACCATGAAAAAAAGTAAATTTCTGTTTCACTGTATATTGCAATACAGTTCAAGCCATTATTCACTGACGAGCTTCCCTTCTATCATCTCTGACAAATCTCATGTTTAAATATGCCTTTAAGATTCACATTCGATGACAGTATTGCCTTTGCATTGCATTAGATGGGATTATTGTGATCAGAGAATAAACTGATGTGAGGATTTTAAAGGATTCTGACTAAATAGGGTAGATATGTGTCATTGACTTACTGTTTACAAAGAGTTTAAACAGCATTCAGGCATTCAAGGGTTTAGAATAAGATGTATGGGGCTTTCATAGCTGTCAAAGTGTTTGGCTTGGGCTAATCTTTTGACTTGCTCCTTGCGCTTGTATTGACATGATTATGTCTTTGAATTTTCCAAGCTAACGGAGTATTATCCTGTGAAGCAGTGGGCTAAAACCATGCACGTGCTGTACCTGACACATAACATGCACAATTTGAATTTTACACTAAACAAAATGGCAAAGTTGCAAAACCCCCTTACATTCCCACACACCCAGTTTCTCTCCAGACTTCTTCATGAAAACTATTAAAGGAGTGTTGACTTTTCTCTCAGCTGGGTGTGCTAACACAGACTCCATGTCGAGGTTGAGGGGGAGTTTGGATTGCGCTCTCCATATGGACACAGAGAGATGAAAAGAGAGATAGAGGGATGACCTACTGTGAAGGTGTGAAAGCGAGGACCAAAAGGGAAATTCTCAGCGTGGTGGTTTTGATGGAGGTCGAAGTGACGACACACACCGAGACGGCTGAGAGAACTGGAAGAAGCTGCATAAATCAGCCGGGTTGTGATATTTAGCTTGGGTTTGACTTCTACATGTTCCCTAGTTACCGGTTCTTTCACCGGACTCTATTTGACTTCACTAAAACAATGAAAATATAAACCCTCGGTGATCAACATTGTCCAATAGGGTTGAAAAGCATAAAGACAAAATACATTCACTTCACACTATCAGCCAATGGTAGACCATTGGTGGAGACAACCAAAACAACATTGGTCCAAACATTTTTCTATATATTTTTTCTTTTGTGTTTTACATAAGAAAAAGACATTTGGAGCGACATGAAGGTGAGTAAACGGTGACAGAACTTTCATTTTTGGGTGAACTATCACTTTAAGTAGTATGTCATTCCTTTCTAAACAGTTTGTTTAAGGGGTGAGCTGTTTTGGTGCTCTGTGCAACTGTTTCCTATCCAATGGCTCAAGGCAAAAGGGTTAAGCATCCCACAGATCTCACTGGCCATCCTAAAGCTCGAGCTGTGAAATGCCTGGAGCAAATGGATACATCCTAAAATAAACAAAAATTAGGAAAACCAAAAGGAGGGGTGGAAACAGGTGCTCTAGAAAGAGTGCTGAAATCAAAGGACAAAAGGCAAACGTGAACAAATCTGACCCTTTAACCTGTTTATTGCCGCTTTATTTGGAAAAGCAATTAGAGTGGAGAGGGCTCAGCATCAGTCTGAAAAGCTACTCTGAGCCTTTAAGAAGAAAATAGCCTTTCCTTTCTGTACTAAAAACATTGTTCTCTGCTGTGGATGCTTGATTGAGAGTAAATTGGATAATCTGATCTGTTTAAATAGCAGAAAGGAATTCAGATTTTATATCGACATATAATTTCAACATTATATCTCATTTAATACATGTCTTTTTGATTCACTCGGGAGTTTTGCACTGTTCGACTAAGCAGATGAACATGTACACATAGAATAAACATAAATGTAAAAACACATGGCCTTGTATCCCCTGTTTGCACTGATCCAGAAACAACTTTCACTTTCTTGATCTTTTGAGCTTTACAGTTATGAGTGAAACACTAAACTGGTTTCAGATCAGTGGAAAAGGGCAACTTCAGAGAGGTTCACAATGGGATATTGACTTGACAATCTCAAGAGGTTTATCTCTTTTTAAAACACAGAGGTCATACTACAGTTGCAATAAATGGGAAATAATCCCCTGAGGAATTGTGGGTGCTTTTCACAGTTTTAGCAGGTCCTTGCTCGCTCTTTGGTCCATAACATAACAAAAGCAGTGCACCTTGAGAGGCGGCAGGTTATTAAGATGTTCCAAAGAATTGACAGTCAGTAATTCACAGCACAAGGTGCCTCCAACTAAATCTACTGTTGTGCCTTGAGAGATGAAAGAAAATGTACTGAAGGCAACTGAAGGCATTTAGATTTTCAAGAATTGAGTACAAATGACTTTTTCCCAGAAAATGTAAATATTATTTTCCAGAAATTTCTACTGAATTAAAGAAAGTGGCATGAGAGACCGTATGTTTGGCTTACAGCTCTAAAGAGGAGAAAACTGAAGAAAATTAAAGCTAGGCATGGGTAGGAATGACATGGCAAGGCTTACTGAGATCTGTCTTAGATATGCCATCCTCTGCTCAAACATTTGTCTGCAGTAAAATGACAACATGCCATCTGAATGTGTGCTGTGGTTTGTCCCACAACCAAACAAGGAAAGCCAGAAATGCATGTAAATTAAAAATGATTTGCAGACTACTAATTGCCAAATGAAAACTTGATTACACTGTAATTAGTTCCCCAATGTAATATTACTTTCATGCCTTTGGCAAGAAATAATTGTTGAGAAAGATTTGAAGGATCTCATGGTCTTTAATTCCTTCCAAAGATGAAAGGAAAACTTTATGAATAATAAATCTAGCTTAGACATACACATCACATCCAAGTTTATTACAACAAAAATGTCCCATTAGTGAACTGTATGAAATTAAACAGTTAATTAAAATATAGTTTTTGGGCATATCTTGTGCCATAAACCCAATCCCCATCCACAAAAAATAAACTTTGGGGGGGATTCATAATTTATTCTGACTGATTCGTAAATCTTTGAATGATAGCTAATGTAATGTAATCACACATTTGTCTTTCTTTTTAAATTTTAAATTTAGAAAAGTGCCTCAAAATTCTCTTAATACTATATTCTCCCTATTCAAAGCAAAATAGTTCGCTCCACTCTACTCCAAAATTTAAGGCCTGAAAGATCTCTAAGGCATAGAACTAGGTATGCTTAATGCTGACCTATTTGTCTGCTAAATGGACTAAAGTAAAATTATTTTTCTTTTTTCCCTTCTTTGGAAGAGCATTCGTCACATTGGACCTGCACTTCTTCATATTGAGCTAACCTGCTGTAATTTGACTCAATCTAATAAAGCAGCATTGGCACTGGAAGATTTCCAGGGACACAAGACACACACCTGGCTCAAAACTGTGGCCCAGATGCAACAGAGCCCTGAGCAGGATGTCAAGAATCTCTGATTAAAATTCCTCATTTTCCCCCCACTCGCTCATCAGGTGTGTTGAGAGAGCGAGGTCAGAGTAGGAATAATTGTGTCGGATTCCTTCTTCGTCCTTCATCAAGGTGCCATAATGAAGGCTGAAGGATCTAGGCCAAAGATCTGCTCTCTCGTAGCCCAATATGGGCTGTAAACCAATACTCTTCCAAAAACAGAGACGGCGTGGGTGTATGAGGGATAGGAGGAGGGGTAAGGGTTGTTTCCTTGGTGACCAAGCCCTTTTAACTTTCGACGCTCTTTGGCAGAGCAGGGCAGTGAAAAAGGTTTCTGTGAAAGCAACAGCTGTTGTTTCCTCTGTTTTTGTTAGGCTCCAAAGTACAAGAGTATTCTCTTAGTCAAGTCGATAGGACGGTAAGATAACAGGGAAAAAAAAACAAAAAAAGTTAAAAGAGCACACTTCTGTTTCACTGATTCTTACAAATTAGGGCTGTGAAGATATCAAATTTTCACTGGACAATTATCATGGCCAAAATCAGGCAAAGAGTAAATTTGTAACCATAATTGTATAAAAATAATACACTGTTGAACTCCCACACTGATGAGCAAACTTTTCTCGGGTGAGTTTCTTTTTCATCTGCCATCTCCTTCACATGATTCTGTGCACCAGTAGTAGCTACACACTGCATCGTCATCATCTTTTTTTGTTTTACAACAACTGGCAACCAGCATTAAGACCCAAATACCATCACCTACTATGTTCAACTGTCAACTAGATAGTTACTTCTGCTGGAAAATAAGAGGAGACAATAAGCAGTTAAGGGCCAGATTTACTAACAGCTTGCACCAGCGCAAATCGTCTTTTGGAATTAAAATAGTACTGTCAAGATTTACTAAAGACACACAGTGAAGAATTAGTGCTGAAAAGGTGTGGACATAGTTATTTTTGCGCCTGACCTTACTGAATATGCATTTGTAGGAGTTTCCTTTTCAGACTCAAAATTTACGGGAGAAGAGTATTAAAATGAATCACGCAATGCGATTTACGTTTGCGTTCTTCAAATTGGTATTTCCTCCATTATTTAACACCACCCAAAAAAGCATGTCTTAAAGCAGCCGTTAATTTGCATTATGGAAATGATCTGGGGTGTGTTTCCTAAAAGCATCGTTAGCTAACTAAGGTTGTTGGTTCCACTGAACTCTATTGGTAGCGATGGAACTTGCGACCATAGTTGCTTTTGGGAAATGCACCCCTGGCTGTGTCTGTGTACTTTAATGTGCGCATTGTCAGTAAATCACACACACAATTTTCCCCTCCCATTGGCAATTTTATGGAATTGCACACTAAGTGTGCAAAAACAGAACATTTACTAAGATTTTAGTAAATCTGGCCCTAAGTTTCATATTTTATGAATTATTCCCATCAAAATGAAAACACATTACTTAAAGTATATCAGTACATTCTAACCATTCTAACTTACTCACCTCAAACCACAGAAATGTGTTAACAAATGACTTGGTTTGAGACTGTGAGGCAAATAAAAACCAGATCTCAGTTCGCACATCAACAAGAACATAGTGTTGCACTGAACATGGCATAATACTGATAAACAGGATTTAGTTTGTCATCGTTACTCCAGGCTTGTTTTGAAAATGCAGGATGAAGTCACTGACATTTTCCAAAACTTTTTTGGGACAAACAAAATGGTTGCAGTTAGCACGTTGTCTGGGAAAGAGCCAAATGGAATAGGTTTATCAAGGAAAGTGATTATGAAAGAAAAATGGGGACTAGAGTCCAAACATTTTCTTTCCCAATCAGTCCTGTCCTGAGGGGATGTAGAGAGAAAGCACAAATAGGCTGTTATTTTGGCTCCTGCCTTGACAGGAGGGAGAGAGGGAGGGTGAAAAAACAGTGAAGAGGTCCATATATGTGTCCGTGAGGAAGGATGGAGGGAATATTTGACCCTCTCTGCTGCAGTTGTTGCCCATTGGGAGCAGGTCTGATTCAAGGCAGCTGGCCCCAGAGCTATATAGGTATCGCTCTTCTCATATCTGCTTTGGGTTTCTGGCGATTTTCATTGCCCACGGCAGCCAAAGCTCTTACGTCTTCCTTTTTTTTTTTTTTTTTCTCCAGCTACTTGATCTTTAACTTCCTGCCTCTCTTTCTGTCCACTATAAGAACATTAATGTAGGGTTACTGTACAGAAAAACCCTCATGCAGCTGTATCCAGAGATCAGTCAAACTGACATTTAACTGTTGTTCAGAAAACCTTAAATCTATTGATTAAATAAATAGATAATTTGATAGGTGAATAGATAATCTATCAGACAGACAGACAGATAGATAGATAGATAGATAGATAGATAGATAGATAGATAGATAGATAGATAGATAGATAGATAGATAGATAGATACTTATTAAATAAAGAAATAAATAATTACTTTTTCATTTAAAAAGAGATAAAGGACAAACAGGACAAAAATAAAAACAAACAAACAAATAAACAAACAAAGATAAAATATATAAAAGTTTTTTTTTTTTTTTTTTTTTTTTTTTTTTTTTTTGCACGTAAGATTAAAAAAAAAAATCCTGTTGAAAATTTACTAAAATTTAGAGAACCTTCTAAATAAAATCATTGCTTGTTGAGATTAAAAGCAGTACAGTTCAATAAAATGTTTTTTAGTATAAAGCTGGACCTGGACCATTTGAGTATTTTAAGTAGGAGTATCGTCCATTTTCTAATTTTAAAAGTACACAAAATTCCAATATAAAAAGGAGAGCAAAAGGAGCTAGAGAATGATGGGTGCAACCCTGATGTATGTCAGTAATCGTGTCCAGGTCAACAAACATGAAACACAGACAAATATTTTATTTTATTTATTTATTTATTTATTTATTTATTGGTTGGTTGGTTTGTTGTTGTTGTTACTGTTGTTGTTCATTGCTTTTTGTGGATTTGAAATCATGAACTTATATGAAAATTTCTTAAGGTTTGAAATCTGTTACTGGGTTTTGTGTTAAATAATCCATTCAAACTCAATTCCAACTGAATTCATTATACCGAGGGCCTATTTGTGCTTGCTATACAAAGCCACTTAAATCTGCACACCATTTTAACATATTTATAACCCCTCTGTGCACTCTCTCTCACGTAAACACTCTCTCTCAGATTGTACCAAGTCAGTAACCCAAACCATGGGTACTCTGGCATGGCCTTTGCCATGAGAAGAGACAACATAATGGGGGAAATGAATGTGTGAAGGATGAATTCTTTCAGGAAAACAACTGGGTGCAATTTGGCCCATGGCCCTGGGGGTCGACTTAATAGAGTGAAACCCCCAGCCCCCATTCAGTTTCTGAGAGACTATTAACTCTTAACAACTCCCTTGCTAGGGCTTCATTATTTATTCTGTTCAAGCTTTTCTTCACTCCTTCCCTCTCTCTGTTTGTGTTCTCCATTTTATTGTCTTTGATTGATATTGCACTTAGTTAATCATTTGATGTTGTTCTGTTTTGTAATTCATGGTGACCGCTGCCGAGTGCGCTCTTGACTTTATGTAGGCTGTTTGAGATGCCTGGCAATAAAGCATAATCGGTTGCTTTAAAACAAAGTTTGTAGGTTTCCTGGGAAGTTAACGCAACAAGTAGGGAGCTTAAGAACTGTTTCTCAATGAAACACAAATACTTAATTGAAACAGACAGCTACCATATTCAAAACCACAGCTCTGGTTTACACTGTAAAGAAGGATTTTTCCAAGTTGTAAATAAAATAAATAATTATTGGAATGTGTTTTACTTCATAATTTCATGTTTGATTCAGTGTGTTCCTTGCTGTTTCTGTATAATTGTTTGTGAAATTAACTAGCAATTTCTGAGTGAAAAGTGTTTCTCCAAATTTTTATTTTTTATTTTTTTTAGGAACACATTCAGTTCACAATTTAGGTCACAGATTTGCACGTCAAAACTACACTGACCAAAAAAAAAAAAATTAAAAATAAAAATGATACCAAGAAACATGCTCTGAGAAGTTTATATTTAGAGGAATTTACACCTCTTTGACATTTATTTTAGGAACGAGAGAATTAATAGGTTAAATCAAAGGTGTTATAGTTATAGGTAAGTTAGTCTGTAATCTAACAGCAGGGTAAACTGTCTGGTTTGAAAAGTACAGATGAGTAATGGAATGTTCCAGAAACCCTCAGGCATGATTCATATTCACATTATATGATGCATGTACTGTAGTTTGAAAATTCTATTTTAATAGTAATTTATACAGAGTAGCAGCATACATGGTATTTACATATACACAGTGACTCCAAAAGGTATGTGGAAACTTTTGGATACTTAAGTCACACTTTAAACAAACAAAAAAACACACCATATGGTAATGGTATTTGCAAAACAAATGATGCCAATACACTTTCTCAGAAATACATTCTGAACTGTTTTTTTTTCTTCTTCTTCCTATTGCTTTATCCAATTCTTACATATACATTAACATAAACTATTAACAAATATTTATAAATAATATATAAATAGTTATATAAATAGTATATAAGAACTTATAATATTCAATATTCCAAATTCTACTACAAAATACTATTAACACTGAAATAACTGGAAAGTTAGGGTGAGGAAATAATATAAATAATAAAAGAAAGAAAAAAGAAAATCCTTCTTGTTCATTTTTTATACACACATCCAAATTAATTGAAACAATCTAAACATTTAAACAGAACTGTCTTCTCATTCACTGTGCAGTCGAGCCTTTCATTCCTTTAACAGCACTGCTGCTTGTTTACTTTAATCTCCTTAGGGGTTAAATCTCTAAAAGCACATACCAACACATACGGTTGTCTGCTCTCTTGAGGCAGAGGGATGATCAATAGGAAACTGCCATTGATGACTTGTTTCTTTAAATCAGGCCTATAAATCCTTCTGGTCACTTCCTTCAATAGGAGTGAAGCTGGGATGAAGACTGAGCTGCTCTTCAGGGTCAGTGGAGCCATTGAAGTTAAAAAGGCCCTCCACAGCAGGCTGCTCCTCGCAGCTGCCCTGTGACCGTGGAAATTAAGTTATGCCCCGTGTCAGCAAGTTTTCTTCTTCATTCAGACACTCTTTCTACCTCGATCGATCCCTTCAGTGCTCATTTTTTAAACTTTCTCCTATTCATATTTATGAAAGAGTCTGTAGACACAAGGAGAGACTCTGAAGTGGAGTCTTAGCTGGAGTATTCAGTGTTGGTAAATAGACATAATGGCAACGACAGGACAGAATGAGGTATTGTTTGGTTGTAAATGAGAAGGCCCAGCGCTCTTGGTCAATGTTACGTCAATGGCCTCTCGTTGAAAAACACAAACACACACACACACACACACACACACACACACACACGCATGCTGCTTCTTTACCAACAGGTCTGCAGGGCTCAAGTGGAAAGCCTCCTCTTTTCCTCAGTTTCCTCCACCCTCTTTATTCACTCAGCCTCTGTGTCCTTCCTCCTTCAACATGCGCTTGATTTTTGCTTGTCTGTGGGATAGTTTATTTGTCCTGTGGTCGGATGAAGAAGCTGGATGATGACTCCTGCTTCTGCGGGTGCGATCGTGTGTCTGAAACAGCTGCTTGCTGCCAACAATTCAGAGCAGGCCATGTTATGCCTGATTATTTGAATACTGGGTCAGACACACAGGCTCTGTACAGAGTAAAGAGGTTACGCAGCATTAGCAAATGCTAAAACCAACTGAAAGATAAGCTGTCATATTCGAACACCCTTTTTTGAGTTTTTTAATTAATCACTTAATGTTCATGGCTTAACAAAATAACTCAGTTTTATTTATCTGAATGCCACGATGACAGAGGAATCCGCAAGAGAATGCGGCTCATGCGCCAGTTTTCTGCTTTTAAAATGGTGTTGCTCATACACAAAGATTATAATTCTTTACAGATTTAGTGCTGTTTCTCATTCCCTGGAACCATTACCCAGCATTCCTTTCTCTCTACCCAGTTTAAGGGTTTCTCCTCCTGCGTCTGCACGCTTCCCTCCCCTGTGCTGTCTGTCAGATGGATTTTATGGCTGTTGGTACAAAAAATGGGCTATGGGCTGCTCTTGTAAAAAACACCTCTCCCTCCATCACCTCATTATCCTCCTGAGTGAAAACAAGTGGCCAAACGTCTCCTTCATTTGCCATTATTCCCTTAAGAGTGATCGAAGTTCTTCTGTTCCACTAGAGCCAACTGTTACAGCATGCATGAATAACTTCATTATTCTCATTTACCTGTATAGTTGTTCAATAAACGTCATGGTAAGAATGAACAGTAATAAAATATAAAAACAACTAGCTTCTCAAGAGCTCAGCCGTAACATATGGAAATTGAACTTTTGTCAATTTAACAGCTCACACAGATGTCATATGAATTTATAGAAATGACTTGCAAGCTTGTATTATTATACCGCCTATGTGCAGTCAATTAAAATAAATACAATGTTATCATGCTACATCATAGAATTATTCATCAATGAGCTTTAAAAGGATGGTTCACCCCAAAATTTTGTCACAATTTATTCACCCTCAATTTGTTTCAACCCTTTATGAATTTATTTTTTCTGTTAAACACAAAAGAAGATAGCCACTGACTTACATAATTTATTTTTTCTCCATACTGACATGAAAGTCAATGCTACCAGCAACTGTTTGGTTACCAGTATTCTTCAAAATATCTTCTTTTGTGTTCAACAGATAAAATAAATTCTTTCAGGTTTGGAACAACATAAGGGTGAGATGTTGTCATTTTGGGGAGAACTCTCTCTTTAAATCTTCAACGCAATGTACATACCGGTGACCAACTAGGACAGAGATTCACATTTTTTGTCAGCCTTAGATACCCTTAGAGTATTTACTGGACCCTCTGAGGTTAATATTGCAATAATTGGTCCACTGTATATTAGGTGGCCTTAACTAAATTAATCATTTGATACAGTGCATTATTGTGTGCATACATGTTTTTACATCATACTTATATTTTAAAAAAATACCTACAAGTGATTAAATGTGCAATTAATTTCTGTAATTACATTTATAATTACAATGTTGACCCATGCCTTACACCTTAACCCACCCTTAAACCTACCCATACCACAAAACCTGTCCCTAACCTTAAACGTTTCCTACCACAATAGCAGCAAAAGTGTTTTGCAATACAGTATGAACATTGTACTTATTTTTTGATGTAAGTACATAGTAGTTAAGACCTCCTAATATGAAGTGGGACACAATAATTTAACACGTTCAAGGTTCCCCAATGTCAAAAAAACAGTCAAATTTATTTGTTTACCTGCATATCATAATTCATTTTTAACAAGTGTTTTTATTTTTATTTATTTTAAAACGAATCAATTTTAGATTTTATGATTTAATTACTAACTTTTAACCAATTTTTGTTTGCAAACTAAAATTTGGGAAACACTGATTTATAGCAATGCCATTTCAAAATTTCATTGGTTATTGCCATTGAGAAAGAACAAACATGCTTCACTTTCACCAAAACTCATGTCAGTGTTTACAGCAATGCTAACAAAAATGGTAGGAGTTGTTTCCAGAGTTCCAACAATATAAGAACAGGACATGAAGCGTGCTCTATTGCACTAAATACAGGGTGCAGATTTAGGAGATGCCCTTATAGCGAATGCTCGGGTAAGTGATCTCTTTCGCACCAAGGCAAAATCGGCAGATCCCTCAAAAGAGCCAGGACATAGGTCTTTTTACTCATTTCAAAGAGCCGTGAACTCAACAAAGGCCTTCCATGATGAAATCAAAGTGGCAGCTTGGTGAAGAAAAAACCCTGATTTGTCTCTAAAGACCAAAGAACAAAGAAAAGAGAAGCTTCTTCAAGTCAGAAAAGTGAACAAGCTCCGTGCGGGTGGAAAAAAGAAAGAATAGTCAAAAATCCATATAGAACAACTAATAAACACACAAGATGTTTAAACACCAGAGACCAGCTCACACCTTCGTATCATTTAAAAAAAACAACTGTTACTTAAGAATAAGACTACAGGAGGCCTCAGCCAGCAACTTCACTATTAAATACCTTGTGCTAACTTTAAAGGATTAGTCTAAATCCTACCCAATGAGCTTTCCATTTCAATGCTCAGCCATGTCTCATCATTTATCACATAATTTCTCAAGAGTTTGACATCAACAGTTCTTCAGTCGAACCTATGCTTGAGCACTATGACAAAAGCATTGAAATTTTATGGGCTAAGGAATAGTTGCAAAACGTTGCTGAAATATAACTCGAAAGCCCTGCTGTGAGGTTTCCTGTCGTTTTCCCGTACCTCTTGGACGTGGAACAATTTTTTTTGCCAAGAGGTAATTGAAAACACAACAAGTGAAGTGTACGGCCTCAAGACAATTGGTGCATTATCTAAATTAATAATGAAGCAACTATTAATGTAAAACTACATTTTTGTTGTTAAATCAGAACCTTCACTGAACATGAACACTAAAAAAAAAAGATTAAAAAATAAATAAATAATAATAAACATTTTAGATACATTTTTGAAACATTTAATTTCTTGTATTGTCTTTTTCATTTAATAAAATCAGATTTCTCATGTAAGCCCTAACCTTCAAAAATCGAACCGTACACTCAAGATTAAACACAGAGGATTAAAGGCATAAACTGCAAACGCATTACTTTGAAATACACTTCCATGGCAGTAGTCTCTTTCACCCACAATGCCACTGCAGGAGAGTTACAGCAAAAAACTCCATCTTTTTATTGAAGAGGCCACAGTGACATTACTAGTTTAGATGCTTGATTTCAGTTGTTCCATGCTATTGGCCATTCTGAGTGCTCTCTCATTATTTCATATGGCACATGCTGGGCTCTATTGCATGGACTGAAACTGAGCGCAAGAGGGGAAAAAACGTGGTCTTCGACTACCCCCCAAAGATGATGAAGTACATAGGCAGCAGTGGGGACTGCATACAGTATGTGGACCGGGGGCCAGCGGATCTTTCCCACATGCTACCCCGTGGTTCGGCTCTGAAGAGGTGTCAGCGAGCTCTAGAGGAATGAAGTGCCTGGGCATTGTACTGTTGAACTATTATGTGCTTAACATTACCATGACAAAAGTGCCACTCGACTTCTCCTCCATTCAGCTGGCTGAAGGGCCCTTGTCCCCGCTCTAATAAAACATTTTGCAACCATCACCCCCATTTGAAGACCCTGGTGACAAGAGTGGGAGAATAAGAGTGGTGAGTTTTAACAGCATGGAGCTGAGAGACAGAGAGAGGACTAGTTGAACATGATTAAATGACATGGAGGCAACAATATATGCATATATGCATGCTCAAGCCCCACATGAAAACCCGCAAACATGTCATTTTTTTTTTTTCTTCGTGGAAAGCATTTACCAACAATCAAGCAAGCCATTACATCATACAGAGAACTTGGCACAAAATTGTTTATGTAGCTTGTTCATGAATAAAACAGAAATACACGCAACAGCAATTGATACAGTCCATAAAGAAACATCTATATGTTATCGGACAAATTTAAAACGGCTGCAAATTTCTCATAGAAATTTAGCATAATGCACAAATATTTTACTTAAAATTAGAGTAGTTCTCCACAAACCTTTCACCATTTACAAGACCAACTTTGGTGCTGGTATGACAGATGTACTGTATAATTTATCCCAGATACATACTTTTACTGTTAGTCTCTCTTTATTAAGATGGTTAAACAAGGGTCACCAGTTACACTGCAGATAAAATGAATTTGCTTTTTGGAAAAAGTAACATTAAAAATCCTGTCACTGTAAAGTTCCAAGTTTACTCTTATCCTACACAGTCCACACCCTTCTGACAGTGAATTTATACTGGCTTTCCATTTTAGTATCTAAAAAGATCGATCCACTCAAATACAGAACTTTTCACAAGATAATCAATTAGCAATTTGTGTTGTTCTGCTACTGTTTCTCTGTTAGTTTAGAAGAACTAAAGTCCTGCTATATACTTGCAGTAGTGGCGTGCAGACAAAGGCCTGTAAGCAAACAGTGATCGCAAAATAAATAAACCTCTGTCTGTCTTGGCCCAGATGCAACACGGACACCCCGGGGAAAAGCCACTTGCGCTTTTGTGTTCACATTCTAAAGATATCCAAATATCAGAGTTTATGCCTTCCGCAAACACTTCTGTTTGCTAAGTCGTGTGTCAGTGCTTCAAGCTCCTTATGTGTGATACTTAATCTGTTGCTGAAAAGCTCTGCTGTGCTAGCTAGGTTTAGCATCAGAATCCATGCATGGGGGTCAATACAGTAAAACTTCGCAATGACGCTATGAAATATAACAAACATAAAAAAAATTACACATACTCGGTTTGAGTCTTTTTGTACTTTAGTTTTTATGCCTTCTATAAAAAGAACATCACTGAGGCAGTCATACAGTGGATTTAGACATTTCTACACAGTAAATAGTTCATCTTAGATAACAATTAAAAGATTCTCTGAAAATCTGTACACTGTACAATATCTTAAAAGAAAAATAATTACAACAAACATTTAACTTCCCTTTAAAGCTGGAATCAACACCCTTTGTTTTGAGTTATTTTATGACAAAAATTGTTTTCTCTCTTGAATCTCTAAGACTTTCATAAGATGTATCAAATGTTACTAGCTAATACAGAGATCTACTCCTTATTCATTCCAGCATCTCAAACACTTTTTATAGAAGTTACTTATCCAAAGTCATTCGCAACTTTATAAAAATACTTTACATATTTAATAAATCTAGTTTTACATTGGCAGTGCACAGTTTTATAATTACAACTTTCGCTGTTAAAATATTTAGGTAACAAAATAAACTTTTTCTATATCTTTAAGGAAATAAATTTGTCTTTTACAAAATAGTACTTGAAATAGGCAGGTTGGTGTTTAAGGCAGTTGACTGACCTAAAGTACTTTGTATCCCTGCTCTTAACTTCAGAATCAGAATTTTAGCTTGATATTTAAAACTTTCATTAGACAAGGCATTGTTCACCTGGGCCAAATCTGTAACTGTAAATTTGCATAGTGAATCAAAACACATTTACAATGTGACAATTTCTGGATAAGAACTGCACCTCAGTGTCACACAAAGCTTAACTTGTACTCTTTGGAGAAAAATCATGTCAAGCTGTGTTTACACTTATTCCTTAAAGCGAACTATTTTTTTTATTTTTATGCTACTAGTACTTTTTTTTATTTGCTAGCAAGTAATCCAACAATGTCCTTTTCTTCATTTCACTGAATTCTTCAGGAATTAGTATTTATTAATAAGTTACTTGTAATTTTGCTACAAGTCACTATCCCAAGTCATGTCAAGTACTGGTATGAAATTGTCTATTTTTGCCATTCATTTCTATGGGGAGCTGTGGTTCCAAATCTATTCAAATATGTATTAGAATCTATTCAGGTTTTTCAGGTACTACACTGAATATACACACTACCCTACTGGTATCCTTTCAGTACGTTTTTAATTTAACTTCAAAGTTTATTTAATTTTATGGCTACAAAAGTAACTACTCTGACTTGTCATTACATATGAAGAAAGTTTACTAGAAAAATGTGGGATAGATACCAGTAACTACTGGGAAAGCCACTAGTAACTTAAAAAAAGAATAGTAGCACCTAATGAACCCCTAATAAAAGTTGAAAATGTTAGTCACTATTGGATTGCTTGCTACAAATAAAAATAAAAACTAGACCATTTGAAGGAATAAATGTTTAAACAGCATGCCATAAAGGAACTGGAAAACAGGAGAAAAATGCACTATTCCCGAACAGCCGTTGGAGCAGATCATTAACTCGACTTCAAAGTGATCAAGGAAGCGGCACTAGAGCCAAAATGGATGCCACCACAGTCAAAACAGAACATGCCACAAAAGCAGAACCTGTGTTCCTCGTGGGCTCTGGTTCTGGGTAATCCTCATCATCGGGCTCATCATCGTCCAACCCACTGGAGCCTTCTTCATCCACGGGGGGAGAGTCATAGCAAAGCGTTTTCATACTATTTTTGATGAACTCGCAGATAGTCCGCTCTGAGCCATCACAGACGCAAGAATCCAGGAGTTGAGCTTTGGGAAGTTTGCGCATGTACGCGATGACATTGCGGCACGGGTTCGAGCAGCTGGAGCCGCTGAAGAGCTTCCCGCAGTGGAGTAAATAATCGCCCATTGCGCTTCTGCACTGGATGTCCCTCTCGCACTGGCGCCGGGCTTCGGTGCAACCCATGCTGCTGGTTTTGGGCAAGCACGGCTCGATGGCTCGCTTGATCTCCCGGCAGCGGGGGTCCGAGGCGCAGCTGCAGTCCTCCAGCGCCGGGCCGCTCTTGGTCAGGTTGAGTTGCACCAGCGACGAGATGCAGTGACTGGGACACTTCTTCCTCTGGCCGCTCAGGATCGACTCACAGGCGTGCAAATACTGGTCATAAGCGTAATGACACTCTGACTCCGACTGGCAGTTCAGTATCGCTTGCCAGCAGATCAACCGTCGGCCGTGGTGGTTGGAGGAGGCGATGGAAAAACAACTAAAGCACACAAGCACACAAGCGAAAGGCCAAATGAATGTGCGCGCGCCACGAACCAAACCTGCACAAGTTGCCATATCGAAGTCTGTAATCGTTTGGCTGGCGTCAGGTCAGTTTTAAGCATGCATATTTCATATTTCCATTGCATCTAGCGAGGGAAAAACCCCCAGCTCAGATCATGTTTGCAAGGTCCATCCAAAAGAAAAAGTTTGTTCCACAATTGCGGCGAATCTATAAAGCCATTTTCCTGTAATCCATCTTCTTAAAAAGAAGCCTGAATCACGAAAAGTGCTGTTTCCAGCAAACGGCTTGTTCACTCCATCTTCCCGGCTCGTGTCCGTGTGACAGTGCGGTGATTCCTCCTTCCACCTCTTGTCTTTCTTGTGGGCAGAAGTGAGGAGCTCACGAGCTCGTCCTCTCGCGTCTCTCGCTCACATCCGAATGCGCTCGCGAGCTGCTAACATCACGCTTGAACTGAACTGATAGATTCACGGGCGTGCGCTTGTCGTCCTTCATTAAGTACGCATCGGGACGCGAACGGATAATAACACGGCTTTCAAATTCACACACTGGCCCCTTTCTGACCCGCTAGTTTTGCTTTAACCATTCTAGTTTTAGGGGTTCCTATTGGTCAGACCGTTTGTTGTTGCAAATCTCGACGTCAAGTTAGGGGCGGGAGAATGAGGGTGGGGCGTGATGGGTCAGGAATGGTCTCTCTCCAAAAGGTCTGCATTACCTCAGAGCAGAACGGGGCTTAGAAAGCCCAACAATGCTGTCGTTTCTCAGACTTTGTAGAATCTGTATGATGCCCGTTCTTGGGCAGCATCACAGTTGATTTTGTGACTATGCATGAATACTTGATCACTGAGATTCAGTGTTTAGCAAGAATCGGTCGTTTCTGATTAAGAACCAATAACCAGCAACTTTTTTTGTTGAACAAGATTGCACATTTGCCCTTTTATGTTTTTCTTGTTTCTTAATGTTTTTCTCTAAAGCTCACCATCGATTTATTTATTAGACTAAAAATAAATTTTTATTAGATTAAAAATACATTTATTTGTGTTATGGCCAAGCTGAATTTTCAGCAGTCTTCAGTTTCACATGATCTATCACAAATCATTATAATATGCTGATTATGGCTGTGCTGCATACTATTTTTGTGAAAGCTATGACAATTTATTTTCTTATGTATTCTTTGATAAATAGAATGCTTGAAAGAACAACATTTATTTAAAATAAAAATATTTTGTGACATTGTAAATGTATCACTTTTAATCAATTTAATGCATACTTGCTGAATACGCAAATTAAAAAATTAAATAAAAACCTTCTGACCATAAACTTTTGAATGGTAGTGTATAAAGTATATAGTATATAATGTATGTACAGTATATAGTATAGGGTGAACAAGACACAATTTCCTTGTAGACCTAAAGACTTCTGTGAAGTAACTTCTAATTTAGAGTCAATTGTTTATGAGTCTTAAGTCAACCAAGTCAATCTTTTTGAAACTCAAGTGTGAGTTTCCATCCATGCTCATTAAATCTAACTCCATATGGGTTTTCCTGAAGGAATGTAGCAAATGTGTTGTGGAAAGCAGTTTTCTTTTATCAGATGTCACTGCATCTGTAATGGATTTATTTCAAGAGATATATCATTAACAGTTGGCCTTTTCTAAAATACAAAGCTGTTACCAAGCCAGATTTAATTTGATAAGTTTTTGTCCTTTTGGACAAGATCTTATTAAATAAATTCTTACATTTCACAACAAGTTGAAAATGCTTTTTGGGCTAATGTTATTTCAGCTTGATCCAGGCAAGGAATGTGTTTGAAAATGATAGTTCCTGGCTCACTGCACCATGTCTCGTCAATTACAGTAGAAAAAGACACATTGGCTAACAGCAGCAACATCGACAATGGGTTCAGATATAAAATGTTCCCGTGAGCTGCGAAAAAAAGTGGACTGCTTATGTGTAAAATGATAACATGCAAGTTCACACTTGAACATGAAAGGGGGCATTTGCTGATGCTTAGGACGGAGGATGAGTGGGTGCACCTAGCACAAAGAGGGTTTGTGTTTCAAACACTCTGGAGTTAGGAATGTACCTTTAGGCCACTGTGCAGTGAGCTTCTGACCATAAACAATGAACTCAATGTCAGTTACGGATGGTCAGATCTGACAATGACGTTTTCGCACCAGTTCCAGGTGATGGATGTAGGGAACTCTATACTACCCCATGAGTCAAAAGTCTTGAGAGCACAATGATTTGATCTAGAGATGATAGTTGCTTCACTGTATCTAATAGTGAGATCAATAACCGCCTTAGCAACAAGTAACTATTCCAGCTTTACCATTAGGCATCAAATATCATTCTTCCCATTTTCTCTTAATACCTGAATTCACTGCAGTAACAGCTTCATTTAGATTTAAAGGAGATCTAAGCAGAGGGAGGAAAACATTTATAAACAACTTTTTTTCTTTTTTTTCAACTTTTTGTTTTCTTTGGCAGGCTGAATTTAAATAAGCCAGATGCTCACCCAAGAAAGAGCTGCATGACTTTACTTTAAATGGGGATTCATTTAAATTAACAGCATACAGCTTTAAATGGGGATACATGCCTCAATAATGCATTTAATAGCAAACACAATGAAGTCACAGCACAAAGGACATCCTTCCCTGCTCATTATAAGACAAATTGGTAAACATTATTAGCTTGACTTGTTTATGATATCATGCTTAAGTAAATTAATAAACAATAACAAGATGGTATTTTTGAGCAGGGCTTTGGAAATTTTTGAAGTGTTGCTGATGTGTGTTGAGACAGCAAAAGTAAAGCACACAGAATCCATTTATAAAGATATGTGTATTCCTGTAAGAACTTATTATTATTATTATTGGTTAAAAGGTTTAAATGGACGGGAAATCTTTCCTTCTTATTCCACATTCTAAAATATTAGGGTATGTTTATGTTTGTTGCTTAATATTTTTTTCTATAATCAAATGTTACAATCAAATGTTACCATGCAATCATTAAAATAAAGATAAAAGTCACAGATTATGATTATAATTTTATAGCTCAACGTGTACCACCAATTTAAAACATTTTAAAATAAATAACACACTTTATATGGCTAAAAGAATGTGCCCATGGCCTTTATTTTTTCTCTAATCTAAGAATACCTTTCTTACACTTTTGGAGGCCTTAATGAGAAACAGATTCCTTACAATAATCCATGGGGTGCTGTTGGTAAATTCCTGACCCTGATGGATGACCCCAAACAAAAACTCACCCGTGCTGTAATTAGAATATACTCACATCACTTTTTCCCTGTTTCATTGTATCATGGCAGTACTGGAGGAACAATATTCACACAGCAAAACACTGAAATCATACAGCCAAAACATGAACATGAACAAATAAAAAAACATGGCTATCGATACTACAACATAGCAACATATTTTGTTGTACATTTTCATCCATTAATCATTTTTCCTGTTTAATAGTTTTCAGGAAAAACTGGGGATTCAGCAGGACCATGTCAAATGGCTATCAAATTTTCTGATTTCTTGGCAAGCATGCTGCACATTTTTAGCGCCATTCAAAAACTGTTAATAAACACAAAAGTATTACTTACAGAATTTCTGACATATTTTGGACCATCCTATCAAATATGAATCCTCTAAAAACCTGCTAAGATCCTACTGAATAAACAAATTCCCCCCAAAATAAATTGAATAAACTGGAAATTTAAGTTTATACCATTGGATCCTATTTGATTCTTAGCTGGTTCTTATAGGATTCCAAATTATGATCGAAATTATAATAACAGGAAGTTGTGACAGCACAGCTGCTCTTGGTTTTATTGGGGCTCTAAACAGACCAACAACTGTTGTTAGCACCATGATAGAGATACAGACAGCTGCCCTATACTGTTGTCCAGAACTGTTTAGAAATGAGCTGCTGCTGAAATCGACTGAGAAATAAGTTTAAATGAAACATAACATAACCAGTACTGGTTTAAGGTGTTAAAAATACATCATCTTTTTAACCCGGACATAACTGTGCTTCATCATTCTTTTTCATGACTAATACAAAGCCAAAGACCAACAATAAACCATTGAGCTTTTCAGTGAGTATAATCTGTATCTATGTGGAGTGTCCTCTGGAATCCAGCCATCAATATCGCAGTCAGGGAGGATGTTGACTAAAAACCTTATTCACTCTCATTCCATTCCAGCATTGCCATCAGCTGCCATCCCATCTTCTGAATGACACCAGATAGGAGGACAGATATCTTGCCAAGTCCTGTTTGAACCCATGGCCATGTCAACTCCCTTGATCAGCACGCACACACACACACACACACACACACACACACACACACACACACACACACACAGACCAGCTGTTCCAGCACATGGCCCCCTTGCCTTTCCATACTATAAGTGACTATTTATACAGGCCTAAGGGCCCGTCATACCATTGAAAAGAGGGGAAGAATGACATGTGTGCATATGGGGCTGGCCAATAAAGACATAACCCCTCAAAGACATGACCTTAATCCAACAAACATGGAGTGCAGCATGGAAGAATTTTACTGCATGAGACACAACAAAGCCTGACAGTAAAAACGAGTGGCAACTACAAACATTCTTTGCGGGCATTAATGATATTTAGAAATCAAAGAGCAACACTAAAGTCACGCAAACGCAGACTTAAGAGTTTTTCGTTTTGAATAAAACTTTGGATACGAGGTCAGGTGTATAAATAAATCAGATGAGTGATTCCTTAAAACTTGCACTAAATTATTGGCGCATGTTGTTTCCCACACCCACATGCAATTATGCACTGCTCTGCTATTCTTTCATAACAGTTCATTCGCCAATTTTTGATGTTTTTGGCAAGCTGCATTAATTACACAAATTCTTCAAAAGCATATTAGTTTAGAGAGTATAAAATATTCACAGCCAAATAAAATATAACCACACCTGTCAAGCTGTGGCTATGGTGGGAAGATTTTGAATTTCTGAAGCATGTTTCAAGCACCTTGTCTGCCCTGTATTGGTATTTGGTAAAGAGGCATTGCTTGTAAAACACAAGCTCGCTGAACCTTTAGTAACCATGTGACGGTAAAGGGTAAGTGTCAAAAATGGCATGCAGCACTCCACCTCCACAACCAGCCCAACTATCACCCTATCCTTTTGCCCTCTGCCCCCAGTTGTTGCAAAAAGCCTGGCCTGACCTGTCTGGTTATGGAGATGTAAAGAACGAAGTGGGCAGGTAATACGAAACCTTCGTCGTTACTCCCCCTTTTGGTACATTATGGCCACGGCCCCTGTAATGTAATGGAGCCACTTTGTTGAAGCGATCACTGTGGGCCTGAATGCTGGCCACTGCAATGCTTAGAATAACTGAATGACACAATGGTTTCTTCTCTAAATAAACAGATGTGGGGAGACTGTTAAAACTCCTAGCCCCCTTTTTTCTCTGCCAGAATTTTTTCCCTTCACTCCCATCTGCGAGCTGTAAGAGCAATTTCTCGTTTTCATCTCCTCTGAGAAATGCTAAGTTTTGGTTCTGGGCAGCTCTGGAGCTGAGCCCTGCCCTTCTTATTTTACCGCTTTGATTAGATGATATCAGCTATCACTTCAGGTCCACATAATTGCATCTCACTTGCTTTCTCTCTCTCCCTTTTTCTTTCCCACAGGCACATGCTAAAGAAATTGCATATGTCAAGCCCTCAAGCAATACATTTTCTGTTTTAGATTACAACAAGAGTCACATTCTCTACCTAAGAGTCTTCCATTAAATGTGATTTACCTGTTGCTATGAGCATTTAGGAGAGGACAATGACTATATGGCAATAGAGAGAAAAGGGGATACAGATACAGTATTTTTCAAAAGTCTGGGATTAGTACATTTTTTGTGAAAAAAAAAAAATTATAGTATTATTCAGCAGTGATGCATTCATTTGATAAAGTGACATTAAGCACATTCATAATGTTAAAGAAGATTATTAGAATATTAAGGACTAGAGTTAATTAAGCTTTCACCTCACTGAAATCAATTACAGTTTAATATATTCAAATAAAGTTAGCTATTAGTTATTTAAAATTGTAATATTTTACAATATAACTGTTTTTACTGTATTTATGATCAAATAAATGCAGGCGTGATGAGCATAAGAGACTTCTTTTAAAAACATTTAAATGTACCTATATAGACCCCAAACTTTTATGTATTGTACGTCTTAAAACAATACACTTTATATAACACATTATATTATTATACGTGTATTGAAATTAATGTTTTGCTACAAATGTGTTTCTATTGGTCCAGGTTATTTTGAAGCAGAACAGATCTTACAGGAAAAACAAACTCAGTAAATTCATGCAATTGCAATGAATACACACATAATCAGTTAATAACTCTGCAATCCACAATCATCTTTAAAAATACCATTGTTGCAACTCCCATGAGAGGACTATGAATCATCTAAATAGCTTTGGGTTAGGAAATTTTGTGAGAACTTTGCTTGTATGGTCACTATGAAGTCATATTATGCACTGAGCTGAATAGATTCTGTTAAATAGCAATTAGACATTTAATATCTGGTTATTCATGGAATTAGACATGGCAAATTATTGTGTAGGGTTATTATAGGATAGCCTAGAATAATAGGGTGGGTTTGCATTTGTTGTTCTGTATGTGTATGATTATCAGAACCTGACTGGTTTCTCTGTTATCTGTACAACCCTCAGCCCAACTAATCTATTCTCTGCTTTAAGCATAGCCATGTGTAAAAAAAGCAAGACTGTACCTGCAAAACAAGTCATTATTTTGACATAGGATGATTCTAACTGTAAACAGAGGCTCAGGTTAGTAACAGGCAGCTGGACAGTTATGGACACTTTCTAGCTGCCACTAACTTGTCATGTCACTCTTTCATGTAATCTTGATCTAGATAAATGCATTTCCACATAAAAATTAAATCAAAAATTGAAAATTTAAAACAAATAATCTTTAAATACTTTACTTGAAGTATTTATGTATAATGCTTTATAAAAGATAATTACAACCAATGGATAATTACAACCATAGTTATAATACATAATACTTCAAAAGTATAATGCATTTAAACAAATGACAAACAAACAATTGCATATGCAAGAAGGAACCTTCAAATATTATAATGCATTTTAACTTTGGTTACAATTATATTTGAAAAGATATAATGCACTGTAATGTAAATTATGAATACCTTTATTATGCATTATGCATAAGGCTTCAAGAAAAGTGTTACCATACATTTTGACCATCCAATGTGGACAGAATTTATGCAGCTTTCATCAGATGTTGTGTTTTTCAGCACCTATAAATATGCTGCCTGTGTCTGCTATTGACAAGCATGAAAGGAAATATGCAGGAAAGTGTCGTGTCACAGTAAAATTTTACTGCATCCATTAATAAAGCTGTTTTTAATTGTAACCAGATGTGACCTTATTAGCCAAGTGATAAATTCACAACTGCATAAATCTCACTCATAGAAAATGCATGTTCAGCATTCACATAGCACAGTTTTATGAATCCTGTGTGTTACTGTTATAAATGATCTAGAATGCAAGCTGTCACTAATCAATACGAAAAACACTCTTTAAAGAAACTTTCCAAGAAACAGATGCTCATTTGCAGTACACGCCTAAAAATTCCCACACAACACTCATCACTTCACTCTCAGCTGAGCTCGGTTAATGACAATATAGCTAGATGCTGGTATTTTGCAATAATGCACTCATTAGTGTCTGGTTTCTGCTAGTAATGCCATTGCTTATGACTCAGGAGTCCCACAGATGTCTTCAGACATATTCATCACTTCGTGCCTAAAGGTCATTGCTCAGTAATCCATCAGGAACTTACTTCTTTTCCTCCCAGAGTACGGTTCAGGCTGAGGTTACAAACATCACACTAGATTTATGTGCAGGGAGGTTGCACTTTTCTACCATAGGTTGTAATGTTGTGTGATTGCTCTGTCATGGTTGCCCATGGTAGTACATGTTTTTTTTTTTAAATCAGCTTGTCAAGTTTTAAGGCCTTATGGAAGACTTGCTATCTTTATTACACTGAGAACGAACTTTGCACAAGTGTCGGTTTTAGCCAGTGAACATTTGCAAATAACTGAAACTAATTTTACCAAGTTTTTTTTTTTTCTTGGTGCAATTCTTTTCAAACTTATTGACCCATCTGGAGTGGCATCTATAATAGGGATGCATATTAAATTTTAGATGATGTCGATAAATTAATAAACAATTTAATTCATGGCCATGTTTTATTAATTCGGTTTCTTCATTTTAGTTAAGTCCTTGCCAAGTTGTACTAAATAGTTACCTTACTAATTCATTCCCTAATTTTAATTATTACGATTTTAGTAAAATGAGGGAATGAATTAGTATACCATGGCCATGATTTATCTAAAATGAGGGGATGAATTAATAAGTTGAGCGATTCATGGCCATGATATCTTGTTTTTTCCCCCACATGCAGGGCTCATTTTTTTTTTTTTCCTAAATTTCTGTATTATTTTGCCAATCATTTAAATGCTCAAGTAAATTTAGTCATCACAACATGTATACAATGTATATGTGAACTACAGAGAAGATATTAAAAATTAAAATATGTAGCAATACTAAAAAAAATATTAGCTAATAACTAATACAAATATATCATGCATCTCTAATAATTATATAGATAAATATAATAATATAGATACATTAACGTTAGAGATATTAACCTTAACAATAAATAATGCTGGAGCTGTTTTTTTTTTTTTGTTTTTTTTTAAGTTGTCACATTTGTCAATCATTTTCAGAAAACAGAACTTCTCCACTACATGAAGACACTGTTTGGTCACTATTAACTAAAATAATTACATTTTTTTTATGGTGTACCTTTGCCCTGCTCTTAAACATCAGTAACAAATATTATTACCTTATATTTTGTTGTTTCTCTTCCAAAAATTATACAGTCAAACTAAACACCGCAGGAACCTGCAAATGCTTTCCAATGGTCATGGTTTTTCAGTGCCTGCAGCATTATGGTTGCTTGGTGCTCAAAACAAACAATAGGCCTACAACAGGAGATCATTATTAGATACACTTACTCATCCAGTCAAAAGAACACATGATATCAGTTTGGGTTTGTCCTTACATAAATGGTACTTTCTGAGCATTACAACTCATAAATATTATAAACATGCCAGTGTTGTTGTAACATGTTCAAACAACAGTGCTAAACATATCACTGCCTCTATTTGTCAAGAATTATCTCTACATCTTTATGTGTTTACTTTAACTTTAAATGTACATTATGGTTTTGCAGAGGAGTATACTTTGGTAACAGTGTATCGCAAATGACTATGTTTTATGAAGAAAATAATCAATATTAATGGATGTTGGGTTTGGCAAAGCACAGCAGCCAGTGTTACAGATAAGATAAGCAGGTCACGATCAACAGTGTGGCATAGTCACTGACAGCCATATTATTTTCAAGAAAAACAACAGAAAGTCTTCATCAGATTGTTTAAATACAGATCAATAAAGATTCTACTAATCAAGTATCTGAGAAGAAAGCTATTGGGGTTTTTCCTCCATTTTTCTTTGACACACTCATACAAGCAAATATTCACTCAAAAATACATACACAGCATCCTGGTGGTCTTTCCTCTCAGAGAACACTTTAATCATAACCTCCCAAGCTCTGACACACACACACCTCTTCGCTCCTTAAGGAATCAGACCACCTTCAGCCTCTGATATACACACCAGTGCTGCTCATAAACAATAGAAATCTCAGCTCCTCTCTTCTCCTGTAAGCAATGGGAATTGTACTGTGATACGAGCATAAGTCACTGGAAGATTTCTGTCACCAGACATTAATTCTATAGAGAAATAAAAGTATTCAGGGTACCAATATGTGTCAGTTTCCAACATACTCAGATCTGTCAGTGCGCAAATTGTCACGGTTCATGGGTCCGTGTGCTCATTCCTATGTGCGTGTATGTGTTTTGTGTGGTTGTCTGCCGCGTCTGGCAACCCTGCTTCCTAATCAGGTGTCTCACCTGCAGCTTATTTCGCTGCCTATATCTGGGTCGCTCTTTCATGATCCTTTGTCAGTTCATTGTCTCGCTCACCTTTGTTTGTTCTCTCCTTGGCTTCTAGTGTGTTTTCTGTGATCGTGCTCCGGCCCTGCTCGGATTTGTTTCCTCCCCGGCTGGACTCCTGTTTTCACGGACCTTTGCTCTACGAGCTAGGACGTCTCTTGGATTTTGAAACTGCTGTTGTTTCCACATTCTGAGAAGTCAATAAACTGTTCTTTTTTTCACTCACAATTGGATCTGAGTCTTTGATTCCGTGACAGAATGAACTGACCAGAAGATGAATCCAGCAAGTGACACTGAGCTAAGAAGCTTCTTAGAGAACAGTAACGCAAGAATAACTCGGCAAGAGGAACAAATGATGAGCACTGGCCGTGCCGTTCAAGCATTGGTGTCGCAAGTCTCGGAATTAACCTCCCAGTTTCAGTGTTTAAAGGTGGAGTCCACACAACAGCCCACTGTGCACAATCCACCTGCTGTTCCAGATGCATCTCGTGCCATCCACTCTGCTGAACCTCAGTTGCCACCTCCCACTGTCTACTCCGGTGAGCCTCACATGTGCCGTCCCTTTTTGACTAAATGCTCTTTGTTCTTTTCTCTTCAGCCTTCATCATTTCCCACAGAGGAATCTAAAATAGCGTTCGCTATCACATTACTTTCTGGTCGGGCCGCCCTCTGGGGCACTACAGTCTGGGACAACAAGTACCAGTGCATTTCCTCGTTCCAGGCTTTCTTGAGTGAACTGAAAAAGGTTTTCAATCGAGCAGCATCTGGAAGAGAGGCGACACAGATCTTGGCGGAGTTACTTGGCGGAAATCAGCACAGACCTCTCCTCTTGGCTACTGATCGTCTGGACCGGTCTACATACAACACCTACGAGGTGCCTGACGAAGTCTCGGATTCCGAGCCCATGCAAATGGGACGGTCTCGTCTCTTTCCGGATGAGAGGGAGAGACGCCGAAGCCGTGGATTATGTTTATACTGCGGGGAGGCTGATCATATGGTTGCACAGTGTCCGGTAAAAGCCGGAGCCCACCGGTAAGCAGGAGGTTACTGGCGGGCGGGCGGGTTCGCTATGGAAAAGACCTCCCACGCTGTCACCCATCTCCCGATCAAGATTCAGTGGGACTTGGACATTTACAGCTGTCAAGCTCTCATTGAATCAGAAGCTGAGGGTAATTTTTTGGATTTTACTCTGGCCTGTAAGCTTAAGATTCCTGTATTTGTCCTTAAGAATCCCATTTCTGTCGTTGCCCTCAGCGGTCAATCATTATCTCCTGTCACTCACACCACAGGATTGATAAGACTGGTCACCTCAGGCAATCACACGGAAGATATTAATTTTTTTCTGACTAATTCTCCTTCTGTTCCCGTAGTTCTCGGTCATCCCTGGTTGATTTTACACAACCCCCACATTAACTGGGGTCATGATTATGTCCTGGCCTGGAGTGATAAGTGTCACGCTTCTTGTCTGTTGTCTGCTTGTCCTTCTGTGTCTTGTTCTGTTTTTCAGGATGAGCATGGGGACCTGTCAAACGTGCCCAGTGAGTACCTCGACCTGAAGGGAGTGTTTAGTAAGTCTCGAGCTGCTTCTCTTCCTCCGCATCCCTATGACTGTGCTATAGATTTATTGCCAGGTATGTCTCCGCCTAAGGGCAGATTATACTCTCCACTCCGGAGAGGGAGGCCATGGAGAAACATATTTCTGATTCTCTAGCTGCTAAGGTCATCCGCCCCTCTTTGTCCCCAGCGGGTGCGGGGTTCTTTTTCGTGCAAAAGAAAGACGGTTCCCTGCATCCTTGCATCGACTATCGGGGGTTGAACAGCATCACGGTAAAGAAAACTTATCCTTTGCCGTTAATGTCTTCTGCCTTCGAGCGTCTGCAGGGTGTGTTGTTTTTCACGAAATTGGATCTCCGTAACGCTTACCATTTGGTCCGCATGAGAGAGGGGGATGAATGGATGACCGCTTTTAATACCCCCAGGGGGCACTTTGAATATCTTGTTCTTCCGTTCGGTCTTTCGAACGCTCCCGTGGTCTTTCAGGCATTAGTCAATGACGTGTTGAGAGATATGCTCGATCAGTTCATTTATGTCTACCTGGATGACATATTGATTTTTTTCTCACTCTCTCCAGGAACATATTCAGCACGTCAGGCAAGTGCTTCAGAGGTTGTTAGAGAATGGGCTTTATGTCAAGGCGGAGAAATGCGTTTTCCATGCACAGTCAGTCCCCTTTTTGGGGTACATCGTGTCGGCCGAGGGAGTGTGCATTGACCCCGACAAGGTTAAGGCTGTGGTGGATTGGCCAATCCCAGATTCTCGTAAGGCCCTGCAGAGGTTTCTGGGCTTTGTAAATTTTTTACCGGCATTTTATTCGCAATTTCAGTCAGCTAGCTTCTCCTCTGACTGCCTTAACCTCCACCAAGACTGCGTTCAGGTGGTCTAATGCATATGATGCTGCGTTCACCAAACTAAAAGGCTGCTTTGTTTCAGCCCCTATTTTCGTCGCCCCTGATCCGTCACGTCAGTTTGTGGTGGAGGTTGATGCTTCAGAGGAGGGAGTTGGTGCGGTCTTGTCCCAGCGCTCTTCCTCGGATGACAAGGTGCATCCTTGCATATTTTTTCTCACCGTTTATCTCCCGCCGACCGCAATTACGATATTGGTAATCGGGAGCAGGTGGCAGGCAAACTTGCCTTGGAGGAGTGGCGTCATTGGTTGGAGGGTTCGGGGGTTCCTTTCATCGTCTGGACCGACCATAAGAATTTGGAATACATCAAATCTGCCAAAAGGTTAAGCCCTAGGCAGGCTCGGTGGGCTTTATTTTTCGGTCATTTTGATTTTTCTATTTCTTACCGTCCGGGATCTAAAAACATCAAGCCTGATGCGTTATCCCGTATTTTTGACCATTCCGAGCGCCCGTCTTCTCCTGAGCCCATTTTACCACAGAAGGTGGTCATCTCTGTGGTGTCTTGGGAGATCGAATCGAAGGATCGCATGGCCTCTGTAGGGGTAACGCCCCGCCCGGATGCCCACCGGGTCGTTTGTTTGTGCCTGAGAGTTTACAGTCTGACGTCATTCGATGGGGTCATTCTTCCAAGCTGGCTTGTCATCCTGGGGTGAGTCGTTCCACATTTCTTATTAAGCAGCAATTCTGGTGGCCGTCTATGGTTCGTGACATACGACTTTTTGTTTTGGCTTGCTCTGTCTCTGCTATTTCTAAGACTTCCAATCGACCCTCTGCGGGACTCCTCCAGCCACTGTTAGTTCCTTCGAGACCCTGGTCCCATATCTCGCTAGATTTTGTTACGGGTCTCCCGCCCTCTCAGGGCAACACGGTGGTTTTGACCGTGGTGGACCAGTTCTCAAAGGCAACTCATTTCATCCCTCTGCCCAAACTGCCGTCTGCCAGAGAAACAGCGGTTGCTGTCATTGACCACATTTTTCGCATTCATGGCCTCCCGACGAACGTGGTCTCTGACAGGGGGCCTCAGTTTATTTCCAAATTTTGGAAAGAATTTTGTCACTTATTAGGGGCGACTGTTAGTCTTTCTTCTGGATACCATCCTCAGAGTAATGGTCAGACAGAGAGAGCCAACCAAGGTTTAGAACGCATGTTACGATGTTTGGTTTCACAGAATCCGTCCTCCTGGAGCCAGCAGCTCTCATGGGTTGAGTACGCACATAACTCTTTATCAGTATCGGCCACGGGCCTATCTCCGTTTGAGGGTAGCTTAGGGTACCAGCCACCTGTTTTTCCCAGTACGGAATCCGAAGTCGCGGTTCCCTCCGCTCATGCTTTTGTCCAGAGGTGCCGTCGCACCTGGAGCAGAGCCAGACAGACTCTCCTCTGGGTGGGGGTGCGCGCCAAGGCCCAAGCCGATCGCCACCGGTCGAAGCCTCCCGTCTACGTCGTTGGTCAAAAAGTGTGGCTTTCATCTAAGAACATTCCTCTTCGCACCGTTTGTAATAATCTTGCTCCCAAATTCATTGGCCCATTTACTGTCACCAAGATCATTAGTCCGGTGGCAGTCCGCCTCAAACTTCCTCCAGCGTACAGGAGAGTTCATCCCTTCTTTCATGTTTCTAAATTAAAGCCCGTATTTCATTCTGCTATTAACCCGCCTGTCCCAGTTCCCCCACCGCCGTGTCTCGTAGATGGGGAACCTGTCTATTTGGTGAAACATATTCTGGACTCGAGACGGAGGGGACGAGGATTTCAGTACTTGGTGGACTGAGAAGGTTACGGGCCAGAGGAGAGGAGTTGGGTGCCTGCGAGAGACATACTTGATCACTCTCTTATCGATGATTACAATTGTCAGGTAGGTTCTCTTAGGAGGAGGGGTACTGTCACGGTTCATGGGTCCGTGTGCTCATTCCTATGTGCGTGTATGTGTTTTGTGTGGTTGTCTGCTGCGTCTGGCAACCCCGCATCCTAATCAGGTGTCTCACCTGCAGCTTATTTCGCTGCCTATATCTGGGTCGCTCTTTCATGATACTTTGTCAGTTCATTGTCTCGCTCACCTTTGTTTGTTCTCTCCTTGGCTTCTAGTGTGTTTTCTGTGATCGTACTCTGGCCCTGCTCGGATTTGTTTCCTCCCCGGCTGGACTCCTGTTTTCATGGACCTTTGCTCTACGAGCTAGGACGTCTCTTGGATTTTGAAACTGCTGTTGTTTCCACATTCTGAGAAGTCAATAAACTGTTCTTTTTTTTCACTCGCAATTGGATCTGAGTCTTTGATTCCGTGACACAAATTTGCAAATAACTTCCCTCTCATGAACTGAAAGTTAATGTCCTGTTTGTGGAGCATGAAACTAGCACTTTTGTGTATTGACCTGAACACTTGCGATCATGCAAGTAGCCATGCAAGTGGTCTGCTGAGAGTTTAGGACGACTGTTTAGCATTTCCATCCGTCTCGCTCTCCCTGCCTGCCTCAGAATACTATAACCACTTGAGCTGAGACCGCAATGAAAACATGGCAGTATGATTTGGGTTCACAGTAGACACAGTGCCCTGCCGCTAGACTCTTGTGGAATGTTTGCATTGTGGCCGCCTGTGGAGACTATTAATTGGCCTCATGTTATGATCTTGCCCCTAGGACAAGGCATCCTATTGGCAAAGCTCCATTTAATTGAGTCAGACTGCATGAGACCACCACTGTTTCAAGATGAAAAACATCAATCATGTCAATATTAATACATAATACTATGAAACATTTACCAGACTCAAAAATGGTCTTATAGTACATTGATTTGTGACCAACATAATAACTGTAGTAGGCCACTCAAAACTGTGACAGTCAAAAATGGAAAAACGTCACATTTACCTTGTATGCTTTTAAGATCTATACATTTGTAGATTTGCCAGATGTTGCTCTATTGTAATTATACACTGCGCGTCTTTTTCTACCTGCTACAGCACGAAAATCAACTTTTGACAGCCTGCGTGCCATTTCTTGTTATCGTCAGCAGGGCGCCATCGGGGGCGGCTATTTACAATTGCCAAAGTCACGAGCAGTAAAATTGTACTGCGCCCTGGTAATATTTGACTGATAAATACTTTCCTGTCGAGGGACAAAACCATGTACCGATCCAAAATATTTCATCAATCATATGTGGCGTATCTCTTTAGAAATTTTGATTTCAGCTGAATCGACTCAAAAGGTTTGCAAAACATCCGTCTGTGTAGGCTATACAATTAACACATTTCTTGTTACTTTGCAGCAATTCTGTCTCAATCCCAATCAAAAATAATATGATTTTGAGACATGTTTGCAGTGTTTTGGCAGATGTAGTGTATTGTGTTAGTGTATTATTGTAATTTGAAAATTAGTGCTGGAGTTTAGTTTGCAATATGTGATTTTGAGCATGAAATTAACAGTTTTGTCAATTGTGTGTTGTAGGTGTGTTGGTGCGTTAAGAGTTTAGGAAAATTGTTAGAAGTATTGAAAAAATTGTCATAGTGATTGTAAAAAACTGTATGATCAATACAATATTGAATTGTATAAGGGCAGATCTGACACATAAAATAATGCAGTTTCTGTAATTCCATTTGATGTTAATGTTTTTATGATGTTGTGCTATGATTGACTAAATGTAAGTGTAATTGTAAGTGTGTTGGTGCATTAAGAGTTTAGGAAAATTGTTAGAAGTATTGAAAAAATTGTCATAGCAATCGTAAAAAACTGTAACACATGTATTTGAAGCTTGCGAGTGACTCATGCTACTGCAAGTAACAATATATTCCGATCAGAGTGAAACGAAGAGTACACCATAGATCAGTATCAAACTGAAACAATGCATTACCATGTTTCATAGACATGTACCATATAAATACCACGGTACATGAATATTGAGTTTGAAATGAATATTGAAAATATTTGAGTACCATATTAAAGTGGATATATTACCCTATTCTATGCACTGTAGTACAGTGACTGTACCATGGCTGTTTTTAATCTACCATGTATGAAGTGAGTGAATCAAATTAAGGTTCGTTCGTTTGTAAAGACATGAGTCTGTTAAATAATGCAATGTCTCTGTATCTTGTAACAACACTTATCTCAGTTGAAAAGATGTACCATCATAAATTTTGCCGACCAAGCACAAAAGTAAAAGTCTGTCTGTAGTGTATTTACATTTTACTTGTAAGCAATCAGTCTGTTGATTTAAATGAAGATATTAGTTGCGGTGTGATTTAGATGGTTCACACAGCTGTCCACAGCATGTCATGGCAGATTCTTCCGTCTTTGGCCTAAGAAGCAGATCTAATTTGAGTTTTAACACCAGGCATGACATCACTGCCTATAACAAGCATTGACCTCACCCCCTTCTACAGCTAGATGAAATCAATATGCCTAGAATAAGAATTGGGATAAGTGTCTCCCACTCTTTTGAATGTATTATGTTACTATGAGAACTAAAGGCTGTCACTGAATGAAAGTTTACATTTTTGTCTAAGATTATAAAAGTCAAACACACAAATTCTTCAGAGAAGAATAAAGATAGTGGCAATGATCGTTTTGCATGTATAAGTTTATACACACTGAGGGCGAATTCCATTTGAAAGTGAGCATCACTATGCCCTACTCCATTCCTACTTTGGGAAACTCTACATGGATGTCAGTTGAATCAGAATGTTATCTAAATAGCAGAGACAAAGAAACCCTTATTTTTAAGAAACTTCTGCTGCTGTAGAAATAAAGTTTTGCATCAAATTATATATGATTCACTTCAGGATGCCTTTATTAACCTTCCGGAGCCATATGGAGCACTTTTTATGATGGATGGATGCAGTTTATTGGACTTCAACACCCATTCCCTGCTATTATAAAGCTTGGAAGAGCAAGGACATTTTTTAATACAACTCCGATTGTATTCGTCTGAAAGAAGAGAGTCATATACACCTAGGATTGCTTGAGGGTGAGTAAATCATGGGGTAATTTTCATTTATTGGAGCTATCCTTTTAAGTAGCTCACCCTTCCTGTATGCCTTTCAAGTGGGCAAAAATTCAACTGTGCCCTTTGTGTTTGTTGGCATATCTTTGTATGGCTGGGTTTTGGTGAGTGACTGTGGTTTAAATCAGAAGAACCTGGCGGAAGTTAGCAAAATTCAAAGTAAAATGCCCTTAGTTACAGCACCTTTCATTTCTGTTGCTTTATTGTTCCATGAGCCAACTCGGAAGGGCAAGCAGGTGTTCTTCTCTATGGAAAGCAAAGGTTTATGTCTTTAGCTTCAGGGACTTTGGGTGTACGTGAAAAGAGTGAGCTTTACGCCCTTGGCCCCTAGCTGGGTTTTAACTTGATGGAATGCAGTGTGGCGCTGCAGTGGCCTGCTGGGGGATGTTTTACAACCCCTGGATAGAAATTTGATTTACTAGCTTGTCCTTAAACAACAATCTTTTTGATATAACATGTACAACAGCCAGTTGCGTGAGCATTACCCATGCAGCTGGTGGAGAAATTATTATTTTGTCCCCAACTTTATTATTCCATTTGGCCGTAATGCACATTGTGAAAGAGAGGGAAATCACACAGTCTAGTGTGGTTTCCAAGGAGAAACAAACAAACACAGTGTGGTGAGTGTAAGAGTATTTGACGTGCTTTGATGTAAAAAAGACAACCTGATCTCATGACGAAAACTTACCTGTGGGAACTTTTTCACAAGACGTGAAATACGTACTGGCATGTACATTTCTTGACACATTCAATGCGAAATGTCCACTGAGTGGCGCTAAAAGAGTGTTTGTTTTTTTCCCCCGGAACAGATGAACGTACATATGGTATGTTTTATGTGACATTGGTATTGTCACCACAGTTCTGACTTGAAATGTCCTTTGAGTGGTGCTATAACTGTAATGCTCCGTGACGTTTTAAAATAACGTACCATCTGCACTACACCTAAACCTGCCTGATAGTATGAATAAAAGCAAATCTGAAGTAAAAATGCAATCGCAAGCATGCGTTTTAGCTTGTTTTTTAATCATCTTTCATCATGAGTCATGTTTTTCACAGGATTCGTACCCAAGGATTCTGCATCCTAAGTCCAATTCTGTGCCGACTGAGCTACTGAGCAAGCTTGTTACATCCGGAAAGTGAAACATATAGAGCTGTAATCATAACTGTGTATGAAAACGATTACAAGTGCTCAGTGTTTTACTGCCTCTAGTGTTCATTTCTGTTGGAAACTGTAGTGATATATACTTATTGGTACCTATTTCGCATCTTGCGAAAAAGTTCCCACAGGTACGTTTTCGTCATGAGATCAGGTAGCAACAAGATGAGACAAAAAATGGACAGATTCTGTTGACGTCTACATACTGAAAGTCTAGTGAGTTACATTAGTCCCTGTGAACAAAATGGTGGGCTTACACACACATATATTCAAACACAGTTCCCTCAGAGATCCAGGAAAACAGAGACGCCACTGGACAAGAAATCCCAGCCAGTCTGAGATAACATTGGAACAATCCAGACCTTCTTCTATCCTGTCGTGCTTACTTGCCATCACTCTTTAGGGCTCAATGAAGATGGATGAGGCTAGCAGAGGCACAGTTTGTCTGTCAACATGGAGGCGTGTGGACGGGGCAGATGACTGGATAATATCAGACTGAAGGCCTTTCTGCCTGTTGTCCAAAAGCCTCCTACACTCCCATCCTAGTTAGTTCTTCAGCTCACAGGATTTAAAGTCTTGCATAAGCACAGGGGTCAGTTACTGCTGGCACACTAAGTCAACCTTTCTGTTCCTGGTAAGCGCAAGTGAGGCAATTGATGGTGTAGCACATGTTAGTTTAGATAAGGGTGTGAAGACTTATCAAGATTAGTGCTGCTGTCAGTTCTCACCATCACGCTGTATTGTATCCTGCTTCTGATTCAAACAGGATTTAGATAATATTACTGTTGCAACATCATGATGAAAGATATAATGGCAGATTAATCTACACTGAGCACATCTGTAGATTTTGTTGTTATTGTTGTTGTTGTTGTTTTGGCACTTTCCAAAAATAGGACCTGAAAGTGAAATAATAATTATTATTATTTTTATTTATTTATTTTTTTAAAGGAGATGCTTAAATTTTAAGACAATGTTTATAGCCCAACAAAAAATTATATAAACTGTTTTATTTTTCTTAATTTCACACGCTCCTTAAAATTAAGCTCAGTAAATGGCCATTCCACACAAAACGTTTTTGCATTCAACTACACTACTTTTCCTTTGTTTTATATATAAATCTGCACTAGATGGACATGTTTGATTGTTGCGCTTACACCTGGTGTCTTTGCAGTATTAGGCGCAAATCACAGCGTTCTAAAAGTTTGGCGCTCAAGTTAAAATAAGTTCAAATAAAAAAAAAAAAAACATGTCTCGAGACCTTGCATTTTTTTTTCTGTTCCACTACTCATGTCTCACATTTTTCAATGCAAAAATGCATTCCATGTGAATGCCTCTAAGGCCAGTTTGAGAACAACTATATGTGGTTTGACATTGATTATAATTGTTGGATTCTGTCAAGAAGGTCAAGACCTCTGATTATGGGAAAAAAATTGTTTCAAGGAGGGAAAAAATGTTTAAACTTTACGTTATCGTGTAATTTTTATTAGATAATTGTTTATAGTTCTCAGAATAAAAATGGTTCTTATTTGTGGAAAGTGCCTCTTAGACCCTATAAAGTGTTTTTAGGACTGGTCAGGAAGTTTTGAGCTCTGCAAATTGCAGTATGCAAATGCGATTTCTGAGGCTCCAGCTTTTAAATGGTTCAGACATTTATGATCAGTTGTATTTATTTACTAATTAAATGAATAGGGGCAAGAAACGTTCACAACACATGTTCTCAACTTTTGAGCCTTTTATTGCGATTTCAGTTGTTTTAGCCTTTGGGACAGCATATTTTCAGTGTCATGGTAACAATTTATAATGGCACTGGAAAAGTTGATTTAAATGAAGCTGTCAGAATGCGAGACTTTGGATGGGTCAGGGGAGTAAGTGCACCATGGCCCCTATGTGCTCTCCCAAAAGAGCCGAGGCCCCAGCTTTCATCACTCAGTAAGAAGGTCCTAGCACATCTCCTCAAGGACCTCTGTTCTTAAGAAATCTAGCCAACACTCTGTCCAAAAGACCTTTATCATGAAAGCATATTCAGAGGTTGAGTAAGCTTTTTTGGCCTCCTCCATCTCTTTGAACTTGAGATAAGGTGGCCTCCACATGGTCACCATGTGTCTTTTTATCCGGTTTTACTCTTTGTGTCTGGATGGAGACCACAAGAGCCCTGGAGATCTCCTGCACTTAATATTGAGTAAGTCTAAAGTATTCTCTCACGTCCAATAGCTGGAATGTTGATGGATGGTTTTGGAGTTATTTGGAAGGGTCACTGTGATCTAAAATGTATTATCAGTTAATTGAAAACGTTCTTCTTTCTAGCATATGGCCAATATGAGTATGTTGTTTCTGTGGCTGGGTAAAAATATGGATTTTTTATTACTCACGATCTTAATTTGAACATACGGTGTAGTTTGATTCACATTCAAATAACTCTTTTAATCTGATTCTTTTTAGTGAATCAGAAACATGCACCACAACCCATGTAGTCACATTCACAAACAAGTGACTCATATGAGCTGGTCCTTTTAATGAATCCTCCAAAAGAACACAGGAATTACCAATTGAATCAGACTGATTTATAATAGTAATAATAATAATTAATAATAATAATTTGTTCCATTTATATAACGCTTTTCTAGACACTCAAAGCGCTTTACAATGTGAGGGGGTGAATTCAGTGAATGAATTCACTGAATGTATCAGGGCGCTACTTTCAATAATAGAATATTGTTGTAAAAAATATATTTTACAGTTTTTAAAATAAACATTTTTAATGTTAAAAGTTGTATAATTTACCAATGCTATCTCACAACCAATTTGTACGTATTTTGTGAGGTGGCTAATTCGTACGAATTTGTACGACCTCACTCGTTCGATTTTGGTTTAGGGGCGGGGTCAGGGGTAGGTCATTCGTGCGAATTCATACGAATTGGGGAACTCGTAAAATATGTACAACTTAGCAAAAATTAGCCACCTTGTAAAATATGTAAGAACTGCCATGAGATCAGGTTGAATGTATAGCATTTGCTGGGAGATAATCTCTTTCATGTAAGCAAAATGGACATTATAATACTTTTTAAATTTTAAATAAATTGTCTTATTGGACTGGAGAGGAAGTTTTGAGTTTTGAAAGTTACATCATGTAATACACTGAATGCTTTAAAGAGATTATGGGAAATTTGATTTCTCAGGGCATGATTTGCTTAGGCTCCAGTTATTAAATGGCTCAGACATGTAATATTTAATAATTAAATTAATAAATGCCAAGGAATGTTGACAAAACAGTTTGTTTACAGCATTAGCTTGGAGATAATCTCTTTCACGTAAGCAAAATGTATAAAACGTTATAACTGAAATATACCCAAATCAAAAACTAAAAAAAAAAAAAAAAATCAAAAGCCTGTGAATCAGAATCAATTGATTTGGGATGTTTGTATCAATACCCAGCCCTATTGTTTTTGTTCTTATATTGTTCAAATGCTTTGTTGCAGGTTGTGTGGCTCATTCAAATACCATACATACAAATATACATTAATATACCTCAGTTTCAGATTAAAAAATATCCAGGAAACAGGATACGTTTGAGAATGTCTTTATCTAACAATTTCCTGCTCTGTCACACAGGCCAGTTTTTCTGCAGATTCAGTTGGGATTGAAAGTCGACCCCCTTGAGTCCTGAGACAGTTAACAGAATTCCTTCTGGCTCTCTGGTGAGGCTGAGGCCTGCTTTCCCCATCAGAACATAGTGAGGGAGAAAAAGCAGGCCACTCCCACCAGAGCACAGTGGTGATTTACCACAGAAGGTCCTACCTGACAGCAGCAGCTGGCCCTGCACTCTGACAGATGGGGCCATGTCACCTTCAGGATCCCTCCAGAGCTCCTCTGCACTCAGCATTTCTGTCAACACTCAATATGATGGGCTAATTTTACTGAGGACCAACAGACATGCATGTACCCGCCCATCTCCAAGGCTAACCCTGTGCACCAGAATACCAGTTGGCTAAGGCTCCAGGCATCTGCACCAAGGTTAAATACAATCTGACACACGGAGGCCAATCATAAAATAACTGAACGCTAATTTGATTTCCGCTTAAAAGAAAACAACTCTAGGTAAGAATATCACTTGGCAGACAATATGGGAACCAAGTATCTGATTCAGCATTTATATGACATGCACATAGATACAAAACAGTATGCTTGGAGACAAAACAGGAAACAAAACACAGTCCAACAGAAAATAAATTTCCACTCCATCACAAATCAAAATCTTTAGCAAGCCTTCATGGAAATAGGTAAAATGGATTGGGGGAAAAAAAACGTGGAAAAAAAGAAATGTCCAACACAAACGATCATTCCAGAGAAGCAAGAGACGCTAATGCACAAACCATGAGTTGACTGTGGGTTGTGTCCCTAAATTTCATGGGGAATATGCAGCGATTAATTTGCAGAACATGACAACAGTTGGTGTCAATTGAGAGACTGACAGAGTCTCCGTCTGGAGCTGTGAAAGTTAAATCATCATGATCTGCCTTTTTCCCACAATATACAATTGTTCGAAGCTTACTAATAGTGCTGAATTCTTTTATTTGTGGTTATCTCTTGCATATTAAGTCCAGATGTTCAGCTGAGATTTTTGAGAGGACCTCTGGGGTTTGGGAGAGGAAGGAAAATGAAGTGTTACCTCTTTTCAGGAGACACCAACCTTTTTCACCTTGGATAGTGAGCATGGGAATACTGCTCCCAAGTACTTTTTTTTTTTTTTTTTTGAATAGCCCTGGGCTTTTGGAGCAACAAAATCATTTCTCATCTGTAGTTTGGCCTCTGTTGCCGTGTGAATTTCTTATCATAATGTTTGCAGAATTAGTTTCATATCTAACTGGCTGAAAGAAATCAGTTGGAAGTGGGAATGTTATAGTTTTGACTACTTAATGATTTGTTGTTGGCCCAGCATAGTTGGTTACTAAGTTTCAAAACCGTTTTACTAAAATAAACCATATGCATATGATTTGTTTTTTTTTTGTTTTTTTTTTCTAATTCAGCATTTATTTCTACTGTTTAAAATGTAATACCTAGTAAAACTGTAGTGTATTGGGACTGATTAAGATAATTTATATTAAAGTCTTTAAAATAGTCAAGCTTACGTGATTTTTTATTTTTTTTTTTTTTCAAACCAGTAGTCATATTGACATTAAAATCTTCTGTCTGTAAAAGATTCTGAGGGAAAGTATTCCAGTCCATTTCAGAAATACAAGAAGTTAGACAAGTTTCTGTGAGGGGGGGGAAATAGTTTTGCTCCAAAACCCAAGATCATTTCAAATGGGCACTTGGTTGCAAATCTTTATGTAAAAAGCATCGTAAAAGAGCCAACACTTTAGCAGGCATCCATTTCCAATGAGCTTTTCTCAGTGTTTGTTATTCATTCTATTCTGTCCCCATAAAAACTCAAAAACCATAGTTAATATTACTTGTTAAAACCATTTAAATAAGTCCTCCATTTTATGCCAGGACATTAATAAGTGAGATAATTGGGCCATATATCAGATGTGTAAAGTCAATTATGTCTTATAAACATAGAGTTTTTAATAGCCTTCATTTTACAAGTATATTCAATACGTTTTCCTCTTATTTTGATTAGTGATAGAGAGAATGGAGAAACCGTTCTCTCTGCAGCAGTATATACTGTATGTTCTCTGACAAAAAGTAACAAGCTCATTTACTGTCTACCAGCTGAGATCCCCTATCCCCGCATGGCACTGTAGATTTGCAACATTGATCTCTGTCATATTTTCCTTGTAATGTGAGTACACGGCCTGTCACTGCTTACATATGCAGAGATTGTTTGATTACTCTCTTAAGAGCCCCAAAGAATCCATGCTGGAGAAAACTCTTTACATGGGCTACACTATGTAGTTGTTTTAACATGTATTGTGTCCCTGTAACGGAATATTATTTTTATATTTTTTTTTTTTATCTTTGCGTAGATAGTCAACAACTGAGTGTACTAAATCAGCACCTGTCCCTATTGCATCAGCTAAAGACAGCAAAGTACCCCCTCACCATGACTCCATCTCTCCACAGATGCCCCATTAATCATAGGGGGAAAGTTCTGGGCTCCGAGCCATTTTGGGATTATGATGTCCAGATATCTGCATCTTCATCACAGACAAAGACCAAAACTCACATCTGGAAAGACTCTGTTGCTTTTCTTTTTTTCACAGCAATATGATTAATTTTTACAATTCTTACTCCCACCACACCAACCGACCTCTCCATTATCAGTTCTGCAGATATTTTGGGTTTCAAGGAAGTCAAGGAAAATGTTAGGGGTACATATTTTGACTCCTTCCTGCCCCTGAAATTGAGTCATGAATCAAAACGGTCCTCTTATCAATATGGGTTCATGTTGGATATCAGATGAGCATCAAAGCAACTAAGAACTAGTTTTGAGGCTATGTGATGCCGTTTTGTATTAGATATACGTTATTGAACTTTCCGTCCCAAGAGTTTTTCAGTGTTTCGTTTCTGATTCTCAATGTTTTTAACAGTACCAAATGATAAACTGCCATACCCTGACCTTCTCAACCTGTAACATCAGCCTACCAGCAGCTGCACACCTGTATTCAGACCTCCTCCTCTCTTCCTTCCTCCCTCGTTTCCAATGTTTTGTGTGTTTCTTGTTCAGGCTCTTCTGGGGCCTCTGAGTCTTTTCTGGGGCCCCCAAGCCTGCATCCTACCCTGACCTCGGAGAGAAACAGCCATATTGAGCATGACAGAAAGAAGCAGGTATTGATTTGAGGGTCAGTAACTCTAGTGGAGAAACCTGACTCCCCTCAGCTGTGATAATGGCCCACGTTCCCTCAGGAAATACCTGCCCAGAGAGAAAGAGAGAGGTTAGGAGAGAGAGCGAGAGAGGGTAACAGCATTTCTATTGTTCATGTAGCCAGAGTTGATGAGGGCAGTGTGACAACCCTAAACAGCAGCTCCACCCAGAGATAGACATGAGCCAGCCAAGCCTGAGATCACTCACCTTTGCCATTAGCAACTGAGATCAGTAGAAGTGATATACATGAATGTGGCTATTTACTGCCCAAGCACACCCAGAAAGGAAATATTTTGCACATTTACATGCACATCGTTGACCATTAATTTCTTTTTAAAACTCAAAGGTTTCAGTATATTCTTTTATTATTATTTTTTTATTTATTTATTTTTTTTATAAATTTAGTCAAACCCAGTCTCTTAAGAAAAAAAAAAATCTGAAAATTTTGCCAAATGTACAAACCCTAATTCTCAATTCCTAAAATTACATGTTTGCGTAAAAGTATAAGAACATAAATGTATATTTTTCCTACACTTTGAATTACACCTTGAAGTGTATGCATCATACTCATTATTTCCAAAAATATATTTATTGTTTATTTTATTTCCTTTTTTTTATTTATTTGTTTTTTTTTTCTGCTTAAATTTGCATGTCGGTTGCACCAGATGATTTTGCATACAAACGTTTTAAAATATTAAGCTTTTAAAACTTTCTTTCTTTCTTTCTTTCAAGAAAAAAAAAGAGATTATGGCAAACTACTTTACTACTATTATATCAGGACAGTATCATTCTAAAACCTTTGAGTTTATAATACAACTTTTCATTACAAAAAGTATATTCAAGTCATTACATGTATTTTTTTAAATACATTAATAGATAATAGTCAGTAGATGTTATACAGGTTAACAAATATTAATCTAGACTTCTAGATTCAATTTTTTTTTTATTTTTTAAAGCTTGAAACTAAAAATAGTTCTGCTTTTCTAACCATCAGCAAGTAACCTCTGTTTGTTGACGCTCTTCACTTGCACTCTTGGTATGGAGTTTGTATCTTTAAGGCTGATGAATGGCTGTGCTGATGTCTCAATTAACTGTGTGGAGAAACGTAATGAAAAGCACCATCAGACATAATTGAAGATTTTGATGGGGCTATTGATGGAGAGGGGACCAGTGTAACCATTCATTTTCATCACAAATTACCACGCTGTGAAGCACTATATACTGAGGCCATCTGATGATAGGTAGAGAGAAGTAGTTGTGTATGGTATGTGTTAAAACTAATGTCTCACTCCTCCCCTTCCCATTTTAGCCAGAATCTAAATGTAATTTGTTATAGCAATCAACCAGACTAACAGCTAGCGAATCTGTTGTTGGCCTGGCAGAAACCAGGGTGAATGTATCAAACTCTTGTGGTGTTTGTGTGTGTTGGCGTCTCATGGTGGTAATGTGGAGAGTTAGCCTTCTGCGAGAAACGCGATACCAGAGTTTTGAGCAGTGACAGCTGCTGGTGTGTGTGTGTGTGTGTGTGTGTGTGTAATCATCTATGTAAGAACGGGAATGGGGGCGGCTGCAGCTGCAACTCTTGCAGATGATGATAAGGGTCAAAAACCAGATGCAGGTTCCTATCAAGCCCCTTCAGTCTCACAGATACACACACACACACACACACACACACACACACACACGCCCCTCAAAAACGGTTCAGGTGTACAAAGAGATATATGATCACACTGGGGAGCTGATGTCACAGCATTATGTTTTGTCAAAAATAATGACTCTGTTATTCTATAGCGTTGACCTCAGAAACCTACTACATTTCAGAATAACTGCTCTCAGACCTGTGGTGTTGTTGCTATGCATTTATATGACACTGAAGTAAGCATTTTGATTACAAGCATACACTGTTTATTAGCTAAGAATTCTTAATGTTTTAAAATCAAAATTAGCTAGTTTGATTTAAGTCAAAATATTATTTAGTTTGACTGAATCAACATGACTACTTTATTCCAACAAAAGTACTTTTTAAGGGACCATTTGGATAGGATAAGCTCCTAAAAGGACGTTCACCCAAAATGACAGTTTTGTCATTATTTACTCACCCTCATGTCGTTTTAAATCTGTATGGCTTAATTGCTTTTCTTCTGTGGAACATAAAAAAAAAAAAATAAAAAAAAAAGATTATTTAAAGACTGTTTCAGCTGTTATTGTCTATATAAAGACAATGGACCTAATTGATTTTCATTGCATGGCCAGAAAATTACTGAGACATTCTTCACAATATCTCATTTTGTATTCCAATGAAGAAAGAAAGTCACACAGGTTCACACATACGTAGAGATAGGCATTCCAAAGATCTGATGTTGTCTGGAGAGTTTTAACTTTCCAAAAACAGCAGTGTTTTATTAACGGGGTTGAGAGCCAAGAACACAGGAGATATCTTCTGTCCAGGTCCTTGCTGATTTGTGAAATTCTGTTTCATTCCCTGCAGCCTGGATCATATCTACATTGTAGTCAGCATATTATTTGTCATTTGCAATTATCATTGATTTGTGTTAGTCTGGTCTGATCTGACCAGATCTGGTTAAAAATGGCTTTAGAGTCGGCATGATACAGGAATGGCGATCTTTATTCCCCTATTGTAACAAGAAACAGCTACGGCTGGGACTTGATTTTGTCCACTGGGAATTGATTGAATCATTGTAATTTGCTATAGTAACTGCTGCAATCTCATGTGATTGACAGGTAGCTAGAGTGGAGGAATTATAGTCCAGCCCTCACACTGGTCACATGTCATAAGAGAAGAGATGTCATATACTATTTATAATAAACCCTTTAACATTCCATAAAAAGTAAGAATTGTCAGTTTTGTTGTCATGGTTCATGGCCTCCGTGTTAAGGTTGCAGTTCTTATCGATTTAGGGTCAGTTAAACTTTAAGCTGTCAAGGTTTGGCTGGTTAGCATGATTCAGTTAATCCCTGCTGGTAGATTCTGTAATTACACCATACTCCTGGAAAAAAAAGTCATCTTTGTACATTGACGACCATTAAAAAGTACTTGTGTATTCTATAATAAGTTTATTTGCAAGCAAAACAAGATAGTTCAACAACTACAATTGAGATGAATGGGAATAATAGCAAATGAACTTCTCCAGGTATTACTGACTTTCTTGGGAAACACGTTAGTCCATGATCACAGTTACTCATCTGATTCGATCACTGGGCTAAAATGGTAGACCATTTCACAGATCAGTTCATTATTCTCCAGTCTTTCTCCCAAGGGAAGATCCAAAAGAAAGTGGAGACCCAGCACCCCATGTTATCTCAGACATGTCATTTGTCTTGTGCTGGATCTCTTTTGATACTTGGCCCTCTAATGTTTCCATGTTTGACCTCTGTGGGGAAAAAATAAAAAATAAATAAAAACATAAAGACACTAATATAAGTGAACAGACTCACATCTGCTGCTGTCTGTATTTCACTTGAACTTCTAAATGTCAGGCAACACTGTAGTGTACTCATGATCAATTAAGATAATTCTATTGCTTTATGAAACAGTAGATTGTTGAAGTGGGTATCACTAATTGAACGTGATTTACATTGCTGATTGTGAATTATATCAGTTATAGCTGCTCTGGTTGAGGTGTATTGACATTATTTATATTATTTAATGAATATTTGTCTATCAGACTTACTATATGATCTTTCTGGCTCCTTCTTTAGGAGATATCTTAACACTTTGATAGCACTTTGATCTTTCACAGTTATTAATTTATTTCCTCACCTGCATCCTTATTGAAACAAATTCACAGAAAGCTATATTGCTTTACAAAAATTTGGGGTCATGAAGATTTTTTTTTATGTTTTTGAAAGAATGCTCACCAAGGCTGCATTTATATGATCAAAAATACAGTAATATTGTGAAATATTATTACTGTTTTCCATTTTAATATGGCAACACTGAATCGTTTGAATTATTCAGTGTTACATGATCCTTCAGAAATCATTCTAAGATGCTGATTTGGTGCTTTGGTGATTTCTTATTATTATTGTTGAAAACAGTTGTTGTTTAATATTTTTGTGGAGACCATGATACATTTTTTCAAGATGAATAGAAAGTTCAAAAGAACAGCATTGTTTTAAATATATTATAAATATATTTACTATTACTTTTGACCAATTAAATGTATCCATGCTGAATAAAGTATTATATTTTTAAATAAATAAAATCTTACCGATGTGAAATGGCAAATATGATTTCTCTCAGATGCTAACACTAGCCTTCATTTCTTGAACATAAGCTAATGTGCACTAGTGACCGTTTTATTTTGACCGAGGTCCAGACTTGAGACACTCCAGATGGCATGGCAGCCGCTTCTGTTTTATCACCCTAATTAAAAAATGTGACGCTTGTTTAAGTGCTGTCTTACACCCTGACAAGGCACGGAGGGAGGCAAAAACAGTACTAGTGTAACTTTACAGTTTGCAAAATACCTACAGCCCAGTAGAGGTTATTTTATTAAACCCTTTAAATGACCAGGTCTGTAAACTTCAGTCAGTTCTGTGAGAGAGAAACTGAGAACTGCTGCCACTCTTGTGGTTGACTTTATTGGATACTATGCGGTAAAGCTAACTGTTTTGAGAGGAAATATTCAGTCTCAACCAAACATGATGACAAAACTTGGTGATCCAGAGCAAAAACTCCTTTTAATCCTTTAAACTCCTTTCTCCTTTAAAAAAACCTTTTAATTCACAGAGGCCTGGATCCTTTCCTAGAGTTCACATATGCTCACTTGTTCATACAGTGCTAGTGTGAGTCACAGCATGTTCAGGATACTACATCAACACATGTGAGTTCACATCTATAGACATACTGTTGAAGGCTTATGCACACAGCAGCTGTGTAAGACGAAGTTGGTTAAATTGTCTTTGGAAGGCGAGTTAGTGAAAAGCATGTTGTCTTTGGAGCCAGTGTGAGATAATAGGAAAAGAAAAAAGCCGTTGCCGTTTGAGCCCTGGCATGCATTCATGGAAACTGAGATGGACTGAGCTGTGGTCTTTGATGATTTTAGTGCAGATGTGACATTAGCAGCAGGAACAGTTACAGCCTCTGAGTACAGACCACTTTAATGCAGTCTTTTTAGATTAAAGATTCCTGTGTTCATGAAGTGCCTTGTGTTAGACTTGATATTTTTTTAAGATTGGAAAATTGATTTCCTGCAACTAAAACCTACTTGTGTTAAAAGTTCACTAGAAGACTATCAATATTTAAACATTCTTAAATCTTATTCTTAAGATAGAAGCAAAATTACTTAAGATATTACATAAGTTGTTTTCTACTTTACTTTTAAAACAATAAAAAATGTCTGCCAATGTGGTGAGTTTATTTCTTACCCCACAGGCAGTGTAAAGTCACTTCATTTTGAACACTTTTTCAGAAAACAAGACTATTTATCTTAAGTAATGTTGCTCTTCAAGTTAATGTTTCTTGATTTAAGAATATTTAAGTATTTGTACTGGAAAACAAGACGAAAATGATTTTGTCTGTATGCTCTGTCTTCCTCAGCCTTTGGGCTGTGTGTAAATTTGTCAGCATGGGTGTAAATTGTGGTCAGAGAAAATTTGTTGGGATTTGTACATCAGATTTCTGCAAGTGTACATGTCCTTACATGAACAATTCTTCCCAAACTGACTCCATCTTTCTGTGTTGTCTGAATAAAGTCTGAGGCCCTGATTTACTAAGATCTCAAATATAAAAGTATGCTTATGTGCTTGCGCAGTCTAACAAATTGCATGTGTGCTTCATGGGCATATTTCGGGTGATTTATTACGAATAAATGTGCAAATAATAGGTTTGGACACGCACAGATTTAAAAGTGCTGTAAAAAAAAAAATTGTTATGAAATGGCATGCAGAAAATGTTAGTTTTGCTTGACAGATATCACCAAAATAGCTGTACTGAAATATCACCCTTGTCTTTGTGACAGCCTCTGGCTCTGTAAACTATAAAATATGAGCACAGGCTGCTATCAGATTCTTTGTTTAGCCAATCAGGAGCACTTTCTCCCTGTCAATCATTATGGATGTTCACAGGCCAGACCTTATATGGAAACCCAGGAAGCCAAGAGTGTCATGCAAGCACACTAACGTTGCTTTTGACAAGTGACGTTACAGTGTTTATACAAGGTCAGTGTAAAACTGAGTTCACAATTTGGGTTTGCTGACATCCAATTTAGTGTGTATTTTATTTTCTTTGCCTGTGATATTGAGATAAGAATCTCACAACATCTCTATATGTGTGTGTGCATGTCTTTGGAGGATGGGATTTTAGTAGTAGATCATTTTGAAAAAAAAATTTGTGTTTGCTATCAAGTTTGCACATGATTTTATACATGCAAATCTTTTGTAAACTGGGTCATCAGAGTCTGGAAAGCTGCTGGGAAGCAGCTTGTCACCAGGGTCCCATTGCTTTATTCCATAGAGTGTCTCTCCCAGGACTGTGAGACACTATGACAACCCAGAGGTTACATATTTCCCTGTGAGCTCTCTGATAGTGGCATTAAAAACAAGCCCGCAAAAGGAGCAGTTTGCGTGTTTCTCCCCAAGGACATGAGGTCAAAGGAATGTTCCCCAACTGCCAGAGCTTCAATTTCAGACTGCTCTGAGGCAGTTTGACTTCCTGTAGATGGTGGGAGAAACTGGGATTGGCTGTATAGCCGGTCCAGAAGGGAGTGGGCAAATAATGTCCCGGTGACTCACTTTAGCTCTTTTATTCACAGTTGTTGAAATGTTGAAATTTGGGACTGCTGATGCTCTGTGTTGTATCAGAAGGTAAAGGAACAAAGGGCTCGCGAAATCACTAGCCCGTTGTCCCGGGGCTATTGTGTCTTCCAATGGGCCTACCGAAATGTATCACTGTATCTTAAAGTCCTTAAAAACTATTTAGTTGTATCAAATTTAAGGCCATCAAAAGTCTTAAAAACTTTAAATGTTATATGAAAACTAATAATTTCAAGAGGTCTTAAATTTGGGGACGGAAAGTCAGGAATCGTGATATGGTTTAATGTGATGACTCAATTTGAGGCTGATTTCAAAAGCGCTGCAAGTTTCAAAGTCAAAACGCTGTGCGGGTGTTTTTACATGAATGAATCTCTGAAGGGAACCGACTGTCTTTAGAAAAGTTTTGATGGCATTTTCATTTCATCTTTCGTATAATGCCTGATAATGTAGTGTTTATGAGCGCAGCGCTGCTGTAGAGCCGTTACTGGGGAAATGAATTTCTATTTTCAATAAGCCTGTCTGCTGTTTATTTAAACTGTCAAATACACACAAGTGTACGTTAAAAAAACACATATAAGTTACAAAAACAAATCTGTGAAGGTAAACATTATATTGAACATTTATCAAAGTTGTGACGACATGGAGACAATGTAAATCCAAATGCGCGAAGTTTATTGACAATAAGCAACAAATTCAAAACACTGGTAATACTTCGCAATGAGAACCTAGTACAGCATTGTTTAAATATGGTGTCAAACAGGAAGTAACCATCAAAGAAACACAGCTAGTACTCTGGAGAGGGCTTCCTCTGGTGGTTGGATGAATGGCCACCAGCCCCATTTGTTACAGAAGTCTTGTTATCGTTTTATCGAGGAAAATTGTATCGCGATAATTATCATTATCGTTTTATCGCCCAGCCCTACCCTGGGATAGTGAAAAAATTAAGTCATCATTTACTCACTCTTCTGTTCAAATGCAGTATACCCTTATTTCTTTTTTAGACTACAAAAGGAGTAATTTAAAGAAATGTGTGTACTTTTTTTCACTGAGTTGAATATCTCCAAATTGGAACTATGGTTGTCATGAGAATTACTGACAGAATGTGAATACGATAACTTCTTGTTGCATTGAATACAACAGATATATTCACCTCAGAGAATAAAGTACTTGGATTTCATTTTGTGTCACATTTTTATTAATTTTGATTTCTTCTTATGTGTTTTTCTTGGGGAAGTCGGGTGAACTGCTGTGCTGATAGAATCTCATGAACGTATATGCACAAACCAATGGCCAAGATTTTCATTAAATAATAAATTAAATTTTAGTTTTGTTTAAACCCTTTCATATAATCTCAGAACACTTGGAATATACAACATGTGTCGCATGGGACCATTCTGTGATACTTTTGCTTGATGCTGGTTGCTATTCACTGTCATTATATGGACGAGCGAGAGACGGACATTTCTTTAAATTTTTCATTTTGTGGTCTGAAAAAAGAAAGAAGGACATACAGCATTATAACAACAAAAGGGTGAGTAAATGATGACTTTAAATTTATTTGGGGTAAAAATCAATTAGATGTATTTGATGTAGCTGGGGAAATACAATTAATGTGAGAGAACCAAACTTTAAGAAAGTTTTGAAGTTGCACCATCACATTTTCCATTTAGGCTATTATTGTGAAATGAAAAACGGATCATACTCCAACTATTTTACAGTTGCATTGGTAAAACTTTTTAACTGAATTTATGGCCTACATTGACAGTTTTCACCCTTGAATGTCCAAAACCTGCCAAGCTCAGGAACTTCTAAAAAGCTGCATTGTTTCTCAGTCCAAAGTGAGTTAACATCACTTTTCCCCTGCAGTTCCATAAAAATATAAACAAGCTGACCCTCTCTCCAGAAAGGAAATTGTGTTTGTCTAGACAGGATATAGTGTGTCACAGTAGGCCTGAGGCAAGCGCACCTGTTTCTCTGAGGTCATTATATCATTTTATTTAGGAAAATTAAATGGTTTGGGATACAATATATCTTAAACTGTAAGTAGCATTGTGTCTGCAACTTGCATGTATATGAACAGAAGTATCATATTTGTACTCTGTTTGAATAATCATATTATTTCCCAGGGAAAACACATACTGATAAAATGTATAGCCTGAATGCACTGTAAGTCGCTTTGGATAAAAGCGTCTGCTAAATGCATAAATGTAAATGTAAATGTAATTATTTTATATAGAATAATATTGTTTATTACATAAAAATGATCCAATCTTATCATTCCTGGTGTAGGGTCACCTATATCTTTTATTCACCAGCTTTCAAACCTTCATGCTGTTTTTCAGTACACCTTTAGAAGATGTGTATATTAGAGAATGTTTTTGGAAATCATCTGATGTAATTTGTCAGTAAAGTTTACTTGACTATTCGTGGGTGACATGTAACATCCCTTGTGTTTGCATTTAAATGAAATGGTCAGAACACAATCTCTTGTTTGTTTATGCTGGTCAGAGTTGGCATAAATGCCACTGTTATTGTAAGTGAATCCCTGTTGTAGTTGCACTGTCAAGATGGTGCCACATCAAATAAACTGCTTATAATTCCATCTCTATAGTCTCAGTGTCCAAGTTTGTGGTCAGATTTATAAATTCAGGCTCATCCAAATGATCATGCAGCTTGAAATTCCTCTTTGGCTTGCATCTTTCAAAATGGAGGCTCACATTTCGACAAACAAGTTCTTTGTTCATCTGACTTAAGGGATTCCAATGGATTGCTGGGACAGAACAATAAATGCAGTATTGCATTTACTGTATATTTGCAATTGCTCATGTATAAAAAAGATGAATCACAGTTAAACTCCTGGGTATAGAGGCTTTTCTTTAAGGAGATTTAATGGTTCTTCCAACCATCATAATCATAAATAATCGTAGTTATTATGAATCTTGTGGTGGAAGTCAATCTAGTTCCTCCATTGTTGAAACTCGTGGATCAGACATTTTCTTGTCAGCACTGCTTTGGCAATGACCTCCATCCATCATGCCAGGAGGTTTCTGGAGGTTGTGGCGCCAGAAGGCCTTCTACGTCTCTCAGTGAGTTCCTCAATGAGGTCTTCAGTTTTTCTGGAAGCCCCCTGGGACTCTGGCCAAACTTATGATCCGTGTAGCTGGTTCTGGAGCATGCCACAAAGGAGCAGACGGGAGAAAGAACATTTTTGTGAATGCAGCCCAGTTTCAGTAGGTCATGTGTTCTGGGTTTGGGTGTCAGTTAGATGATAGATAATGGTGATTAAGTGAATACAGATGCATGAGTCTCAGTTTATGATTGGGAACCCACAACAGGACAATTAGTTGGAGGAAAAATGCTAGTAAGAGTAAGAAGAATGACTTAAACTTTACTAAGTACTCATATGGCTTCATAAGACTTGGAATATATATCATGAGTCATTATGGACTATTTTTTGGTGCTTTTGGTGCTGTGATTTAATTACATAAATACATGTGCTGTTTCAGAGTGTAGCATGGCACTGTGTTCATTCACACGCAAGCAGCTCATGATTTTGTGTTTTGTAATGTGTATTTAGGATCACAACATGCTCCAAAAATCCTCCAAATTTGTAACAGAAAGAGCTTATACAGTAAACTGGATTTTGTCAACAAAAGAGAAGCTTTAAGGCCTCCCTACACACTTTTGCCAAAATAAAAGTTTAATGGTTTGATGGTAAAAACAAAAAAAAAGATATATATAAAAAAAAAAAAAAAAGATTCAATTTAAATATTTTTTTAAATACTAGATTTTTTCAATTAAATACTACAAAATAAAAAAATTCTATTTAATAAATATTATTATTACTGAATAAAAATATAAATTATTATTATTATTATGTTTTTATTATGTAGTTATATTAATTTTAAATCACATTTTCCAGCCAAATTGCAAATTACTGTGCTACAAAAAAAAGCATAGTAAACATGGATATTTTTTAAATTGTATTATAAATCACAAATTTTATCAGAGAAAAAAAAAAAATCACATTCATTGTATTTGTATGCAAAAGACCAACCAGCATAGTCTTCAAACATTCTCCTGTTGCGTTCTAGAGAAAAAGGGGTGAACTACCCCTTTAAGAAGTGACACATTTCATGGACTACGTGAAGGATCCACCCAAATGCTTTGACATCATGGTAATATTTAGTGCCATCATAATTAGAACATTGTGTGCACATGAAGACATCTGGAGGACTGCAAAGTGCTGAAAGTGAAGTTAAGTACTCAAAAAGTTAAGTTCTCAGTTGTCACCACAAGATATGATAGATGCAGGAACAAGCATCCCTTGAAACACTCCAGGATCCAGTTCACAGGTTGGGATTCAGTCTGCTGTGTCATAAATTACAGCTCAGGGCGATCTGCAGGAGATGATGTTTGTTATAACATCATGGGACAGAACATTCCTGCAAGTCAAGGGATCCCAAATATAGGTAGATCGATGGAGGGGGAACACCAGTGGAGAGCACGAGGGAGATGAAGAAAAAGGGTAAGAAGATGAGAGAGAGAGAGCGAGAAAGAAAGAGAGAGCTCTGGATTGTATAATGTGCTATTCCGAGCCGGGTGGTCCAAAGTTGCTTGATTGAAGCAGTAAATTTAACTATTCCTCTCTCCAAAACAATCCAGCCTCTGGGCTTTTCTGCTACGTACAAAGGGGTCATTAACCATTTATGGGATAAGACAACACAGGCCGTGAAAATAAGTTGTAAATGTAAGAATAAAAGTAAGTAAAAGAGGTAAAATGAACTCTTGATACTGTTGTGAAAACCACTAACTGTTACACAGTAGCCACACTATAGACAGAGGAGCAAGGCAAACTATTTCACTTCAGTAATGTATAAATCACATTTCCTTATCCAAATGCAGAGATAACGCTGAGTTCTGCAGGAACAGGATGGTTTCAGGGCTTTGTAAATACCCTCCAGATCGATCATGCTTTATATTACTGCCGTGACTAGATCTCAAGCTGCATATTTCTAGGAATCTGCAAATCATTATTCAAAATTGAAGTTAAGTTTGTAAAGGTTGTTGCCTACTTTAAATCTTATCGTTTATGTGGAATGTCTTGCTGTACTGTAATCTGTTTGTGTTTTCGTGAATACCTTGATCTGATCCATTCAACGATTATCTTCGTGCTTTTCTTTGAACACAGCAACCTTTGATGCTAAAATAAGAAACCAAATAGGAGCTCCTGTGATGGAAGATCACTTAATTTTCTCATTTGAAAGTTAAGAATATGCTTTTTATGTTGTTTTTGGCTTTTTATGGTAATGATGCTCAAGGAAAAGGGGAAACTGTTGAGTTTGATATAGATTTCTAGATTGAAAGCGATAGTTCACCCATGAAACTAAATTTTGGCCTTTTTTTGGCCACATCTCAAGTTATATCTTGTTAAATAGCATTTTGTTCTGAGATGGAAATGATGGTGTTCGAAATAACTGACAAGATGACAGCTTGACTGGAAATTGCATAAATATAATAATGTGTTCATAAATGATATTTGCCTTGATTTGTTACACCGTCACATGTGTCATATTCTCAAGCTCTCCACTGACACTGTTGCCTCCTTAGTAAACAAGTGCACTAACTTTAAAATCTTATGGGGGAAATAGTTTGGTGCAGTGCAAATGCTGTAATTGATGCCACAAATACTGATTTAAATAACTTTCACAACAAATATTAAAATGGTTTATGTTTATTTAACAATTTGATTGCATTTTCATAGTTAAAAAATTAGATTTTTAGTATGGATTATTATATTTTAAAATTGGAAGTCTCCAAATCCGATTTTTTGTGCATATCCGATTGGAATCCGTTCATGTGCGAACAGCAAAAAAATAAAAATAAATAAATAAATAAATAAATAAAAAATAAATAAAAAAAAAATTAAAAAAAAAATAAAAATCACATGAAATCTGATTTACAAATCCATTTCAGGCTACATTTGTATGTGGTTTGAAATTGTATTCAAATCACATTTTTGGAAATCCGTTTCAGTCTGACCGCTCAGATTGGATTTAGCGTAGCTTTTTTGCCTGTCACTTTCTCACGCCACGTAAAACGTAAACATGTAAACAGACGTTGTTTGTAGAAAACATGTTGAATGTCTTAGCAGAAACAAGGCTGTATTGTTGCGAAGTGCAAGTCAAGCGTAAAATGACAGTATAGAGCTGGTCTTCACACCTCTTTGAGTTTTGAGACGGCTGAGATGGCAGCACAGAATAAATCTGTGCATTCCAGGTTCCTACATTCTGCCGCTGCATCATAAGACGTGAGACAGCATCATGTTGTCAAACTGTATTGCAAACTGCATTGCTGTTATTGTTGTTTTTAGAGTAGACATAACAATGCAACGTCATTGCCTTAGAAACCAATGCAGATATTAAGTAAAACGGAAGAGCTCCAAAATCGGATCTGAACAGTTGTGATACACAGTGTGGACAGTCACTCATTTAGATCGGATTCTAATTGGATATGCACAAAAATCGGATTTTAACACGACTGAACACGACTTTAGTCTTAGTCAAAGTTAAAGTAACACCCTAATATGTTGAGCGTTCTGTTGTAGTACATCTGTATTTTAGAATTCGCAATCAAAATCCCAGGGGCATCTCTGCAGTTTCACGTCATTGAGGGATGACAGGGGAGCATGAATGACCTATTGTTCACCCTCCAACCGGAAAAAAAAAAAATGAGTTGGAGAAACCGAGAGAGGAAGAAAAGAAGAGAGAGAGGGAGAGAGAGAACAATAATGACACTGTCTCATCTCTGTCGTCAGTGGGAAACAGGGGCTCAGAGGAATTAGGCATCTTTGGTCTGAGCCATCCTGGATTACACTGGCTTGCCTCTAGTCTGTGAGAACTCACTTGGGAAACAATTGGTGGAACTAATTACAAGTTCAGTCCAGGCAATGAAACTTTGTCTTTGGGTTTTTGAGGGGAAAAAAGTTAGATAAAGAGAGAAAGAGATTTATTTCATCTAACAAATATTTGTTATTTTGAAACATAAGAATTCCAGGAAAGATTATATTGGCAGATATTCAGTTTTTGGTTTCTTTTTTGCGTTCACTAAGCGACTTTATCTAAACCGTGGAGGAGTGAACATCTCCCTCAGGTTGTTCATGCTGGCTGACGGCTTTTGGCATTTAGCTGTGCAGACGGTAGATTCGGCGCTGAGCAGATGAGGGATCGCCTCCCTTACCGGCTGCCAGTGATAAACACGATTTTGATCTGGTTGTTATTAGCACATTCCATGAAGGCTCTTACCTTCTGATTTATCCTGCTTCTCCACATTAAATGGTTTAAAAGCTGTCAACCTTGTAGGTAGTTCCCTGTCGCAAAAAAAAAATAAAAAATTTACGTAAACATCTTTAGACAGTAAAATCTGTCTTGAAACCTCAGAGTCTTGATGTGTCGTTAAAGGAACATAGGAAAAGGAAAGGAAATTATAGTGGAGGGCTTTGACTGAGGTAACTTCTTGGATGCCTTTTCTACTTTCAAGTATCAAAGCAGCTTAGTTTTTTGTTTATCTTTTTGTCTATGAGTGTAAGATTTTATTTATTTTATGGTATACAAGATGGTATACTATACTGTAAATAAAACAGAGGCCTTTCAGCTAAGAATGTGCTACAAGGGACACCGGATGAAGGCAGACGCCTGCTGCGACATAAAACTGGCCAGTTGATGATGCACTGGAGAGCTTTTCAAAGCCGCAGGGCATATTTCAAGGGCAGAGGAATGAAAGCTGAGGTTTCTGGTTTGGGGTCATCAGTGGAGTCAAGAACAAGAATCCCTCATGGAGCTCTGACAGGAAGTCATCATGCATCGCCCAATTATGGGCTTGTTAAGTGTGTGTATGTCTGAGGATGTCTCCCTAATCTGTTTTTGTTATGTTAGTATGGACTACATTTTGGCAAAATGCACATGGAAATGCTGTGGATGTAAAACTGTGTACAAACAATAGTGAGGGGAACAAGTTTTCATTAAAAAAAAAAAAAAAATCTGTGCTGGTTTTGCTTTCGGTTTCTTTTCAAAGTAGTTTAGCTGATTTGATTTCTTTTTAGTGTGTGTTTCTGAAGCCCTCCAGTCCACCCAAATCCCTAGTGACACTTCAAGTATCTTTATTAAGCTCTGTAATGTTTATTTTCTTTAATAAACTATGTAATGTACAGATAAACACCTCAACATCAGAAAGAAGCACTCCTTTTCACTCACTCGTCGCATCATGATGTTAGTAAAGACCCACGAGACGTTAACTACCCTCAGACACTGTTTCTGCTCCTAAATGTTTACACAAGTGCCATTTTTAAGACCTACCTAGCCTCAGCTGGCCCTGCTTGTTTAAAGTAATATATCAGACCCACCACCTCTTAAGGGTACTCACTGTAGTCTGGGAGAGTTCACTAAGGTTCACAGAGCGTAATGTGTATGTAATCTTACTGTAAATATTTCCTAAGCTGTACATGTGTCATGTGCCTCTTTTTCAAGCAGTCCCCAATACAATATGTACCAGACACAATGAACAGAAATCTTTACATTCATGGTATTAATGCAGCATTTAATAATCATGGTTAATGACATTTCTACATATACACTAGCATTCAAAATTTCAGACTCAGTAAGATTTTTTTTTAAGTACTTAATTTTTATTCAGCAAGGACATATTAAACTGATCAAAAATGGCAGTAAAGACATTTATGATGTTACAAAAGATTTCTATTTCTATCATGTTCTTTTGAAGTTTTTTATTCATTAAAGAATCATGAAACACTGAAGACTGGAATAATGGTTGCTGAAAATTCATCTTTGCCATCACAGGAATTTAAAAAAAAAAAAATATTAAAATAGAAAAATGTTATTTTAAATTGTAATAATATTTCATAATATTGCTGTCTTACTGTATTTCTGATCAAATAAATGCAGCCTCTGTGTATAAACTTCGACAGCAGATATATAGTCAAACCAAAAAATTCTCAGACAACTTCAAATTTTCCCACATTATCACAGTTTATTTGCTATAGTTTAGAAAATGATAATAAAATATGACAAGAACTCAAGAGTTAAACTGTGTCAAAATAAATTCATCTTGATAATGTCAGATAACTTTGATATAAAAGTATATAACTAAACATGGTCAGGTCAAAGTGTCAACTTTTATCAATTTTACTGGTAGTCCACTGTATGAAGAATTTTGGGGTATAATATGTCACAGTTTACTTTATTTTGCTATCCTCGTTTACATAAATGAACTACAGTGTCCTAGACCCACTAGTAAAAAAAAAATTCAAAAATTATATCTGGTGTTTGACTGTAGAGGTTAAATATTACGGTTTATTTGTATATAGAGCATCTCTAACACTATACATAATATGTGATGTGAGATACAATTTAGGTAAACTAATGACTGTAAGAACAATTAATTTGTCTAATGTTAGGTCAAAAGTTAACTGCAAAAAAAAAAAAAAATGTGCATAGTTTTCTTGTCATAGCACATTCTGTGTAATATCTTGGCAACAAACAGAATTGCTTGTTTCCTCATTTGTAAGTCATTAAATGAACAAATACAATTGTTTTAAAACAAGTTTTAAACACTACCCATGTCTTTCATTGGTTGGACAAAGAAATCCCGTCTCAGACTCATGGGGTCAGTGTCATTTTGGATGTCTTACAGATTACAGTTCCATTTCTCGGCACTAGTGGTGCAGAAATGACACACTTCACCTTTAAAACTCTAAAGCTTTTGTCTTATGCCATAGTTATCACATTAGATCTTCAGCATCAGTCTCTAATCCCCCAGCAGACGCTATGATGCCTGATTCAGATCTGGGCCGGACTCTCACAGGATCTGGAAATGATAGCATTTCCCTACAGGACCTCAAGGTAATGATGATGATAACATGATACACGTGTGAATTCCCTGCCCCCTTCATTCCTGTACAAAGATCATGAGCCCCATGTTAGCTGCACAACACATTATGCCAGCCTGATGGAACCACATGTTTAGTATAAATGTCCATACTGTAACTCCTTCTGAGAGTGCAGAGAGATTATGAAATCTAATCTGCCAGCTGATTACAAGGACAGGGTGGAGGGGCGGCTGGTTGTGAAGGGAATGCGATCTTCTTGGCAAAAGTGAAGGATGATGTGGAATGACCAGCTCCAGTATGCTGGCACCCTCAGCTCTGTGTTATTCTAGATGCCCTCAGAGTCCTAAGGGTTGACAGACAAGACGAAATGGAGTAATGAAGAAGACATTTTGGACTACCTTATGGGGTGAAAACTCAAACTTGGTGTCTAAACAAACATATACCCAATCCAGAATAGCCATTTCCTTATAACTAGCCTTTAAAGTCAATCTAAATCTTCATACGCAACATATTTCACTTTTGAACTTTGATGTTTTTCCAAGTGAAACCAAGGGAATATGTAGGACAGGGCTTGATTTACTGTATAAAGTATGAGTTAAGGTATTGTCTAATTTTACTGTTGCTACCAAAGTCCTGTTATTTCTATGAAAATCAACAAAATTATTATTATTATTTTTATTTTTTTCCAGTGGCAAAGAAACTTCCCAAAGCAATTTTCAACATTGGGATCAAGTTTGGTGAACTTTGACACCAATTTGCAGTGACGACCAATAGCAAGCCTATTCTACAATGTTCTCTGTACGGGCGGAGATTCGTAAAATGAAGATCCACAATGGCAAGTTGCTCATTTTGGAAGTGTCTACTAAGTTGTATAACACTACACACCAATATTATAAAATGATCCATAAAATAAGAGTGTTTGGAAAGCAGTTTTTTAGGGTTAGTTGCTAGCAGAATAGTTTTGGATATTAATTTCCTCATCATTATTGTCATGTCATTCATCACATTTTGTCACAACTGAACTCGCTTTTCATTCTGAAGTTAGCATTATTCAGCAGCCCATTATTACTTTTTAATAAAAGGTTATTAATCTGAATAAATATTATTGTATAGTTACAAAATTATTCAGAATATCATGCAACAATGAATCATTCACTTTAAGACTATGAACATGCATTAGAAAACTAAATGGGACAATTTTGATTTTGTGTTGACTTTAAGCAAACTACAGTTTCTTTAGAAGCAGATATTTTCTAGTAAAGACTACTGGGGTTTATATCAACTATATTTGAAATGGCCAAGTGCTTTGGTCTAGTCCTTGCTTTATGAGTTTATGGCTGTAACATTTATTTATAGTTAAACATAGGTGTCCTAAAACAAGTCTGCCTTTATTCTTTATTGAGAATCCATACATCTTATTAAATATTCCAGGCATAATACGCCTCACAGAATATTTCCATTCCAATTTGGGATGTCTGAAAGCAGCAAAGGCCACAGAAGACCGAGATGGAATGAAGCTATATTAATTGCCTCAGTACAAGAATTCCATGAAGATAAATGATTAAGCACCACGAGTTGTCACTGTGTCAGGGAAAAAATGATCTTACCACAGTGGAATGTTGTCTTCCTCCCTTTGCCAAAAATAGGATGGAAATACTTGATACTAGAGACATGTACTAGAGCAGCTAATAATTTGCTTAAAGAAGCCACATCTGGTATGCTCCGTACAGCTAAGGTTAAGAGTCCGACAAAACTAGAGCTCTAGGCCCTTGCCAGGCAGTGGCTGAGAATAGGCCTGAAGTTAAACAAAAATCTTAACTACAGGAAATTAGCCTGTTATCATAACAAAAGCATTTACATTGGCCAATGGCCAGTGTCACACATTACAACCACTTGTTTACTATTTTTAATAATGCCAGAAGTTTACATATAAATAGTGGAGACTCTTGCAAAGCAGCTGCGGATTTCAATGGTTTATTTAGAACAATCTCAGCCAAAAAACTGTTGCACATTCACAGAACAAGTGCAAAAAGAGTTTGTGGTGACGCTTATCAGCTGCTGTGGAAGGCAGAGTTGATGATCTTTAGAGCTTTACTATACTGACTGAATCTCTCAGCTGTGCTACAGAAGGAGAAGCAGAAATGGTAGCATGGTCTATCTATCAATCTATCTATCTATCTATCTAGTTATTAACATATAACTAAATAAATTATTTTGAGGCATTATAAAGCACATTGCTCCATTTGTTTGAGCATCCCTTTCCGCCTGACAACAGCAACACTGGCTCAACCAATCGCGTGAGTTTGAGGCGGGGCTATTGGTGTCTGATGTGGAGGCAGTGTTTGGAAACCTGTTTGAAAGCAGTCATTACTTCTGGAATTCTATTTGGTGCCACTAGTAGCTTAGAAATTACACACTTTAGCTTTTAAGAAAAAAAAAATGTATTCATTGCAAATCTCTCAGTTGTTGTATCGTAGTCAGGTTTTTATTCAGTAAAATCTGAGCTGAAGTTTATGCAGAGAGATTCAGATATTTCATGCAACAATGAGGACCAGATTCACTCTGTGTCTCAGCTCTGTGGTTATTAAATCTGAGCTTAGTCACCAGTGCTTGCATGCAGACTTGAATGGTGTGCAAAATAAATGTTGGGACCCAGGGACTGTGCGGCACCCTTGTTAAGACAGAACCCTGCAGAGAAAAGTGTTACGTAAAGGGGGGAAAGCAGCTGGGAACACTTAGAGCAAAGTACGGAAATTAAACTTCAGAAAACAAAGCAAAGGTTTTTCTTGTGTTTCCAATTCCACTGGTAAGAAAAAGAAGGACCCATTTCTGCTTCAGGGATGTTAGCTGATTCGTCTGCCAAAACGGCATGTTTCTGTTAGTTCCTCATGATTTTTTTTTTTTTCAAATAAAACAGCTTGTTAAAGGTCAAGAAGGGAGTGGTCAAAATGGCGGGGATGTGACATCATGCTCAATTATCCACTGAGAAAATCTGTTTGCTTCCCAAATCAGGCACCAATCAAATTGCTCTCATTCAGCCTTATCTGAATACCAAGCTGCTTTGATCTCAAGTACACTTAATGGCAGAGAGACTTGCAGCCTCTATCATAATGGCCTGTTGATTATGAATGGAGATCCAAACAATTATGCTTTTTCCTTTGGTCTGTTTAACTTAATACCAGTTTTCCTGAACTATTACCATGGTATTATTAACCCCGACCCTATACATCAGCGAGACAATATAGAGTCCAGTCTTCCAGTTATTTCTAACATTTAAAGAGAGATATTAACAGCTGGGAAAGCTAGATATAAACCTAATGAAACTAGTAATTAGAAAAAAACATCCTAATGTATCTTTCTTTTCGTTTAACTCTCACTGAGACACACAAAATCAATCTACCACACACATTGTACCTAAATTACAATGGTCTGACAGGAGACCCAGAGGAAGTGTATTATACTATCTCACAGTAATCCATGTCTCGTTTTTGGTGGTCTACAACATAGATGAGAGAGGCCTCATCAACATACTGTACACCCATCTGTCGAATTACCGTAATGAAACTCTTTGCTGCACAAGCCTCTGTTACCGCATTTCGATTTAAAACAATCAGTGCACCGTTTATGAAAAATAGCCCTGTCTGGGCAGTAACTCTGATTTTTAAGCAGGGTTGTGTGTGAATGTCTTATTTGTTTCCCTCCCAAAATGGCTCCATTATTCCAAAAATGTCAAAAGGCAAACAAACCGCCAGGAGATTTTTGGCACACAACAGTATCTCAGCATCAGAGGAAATGTAAGGCAGGGGACCAAACTTGAAGTACAATCTACAGTCTTTCCTCACTCTCATTTTCCCCATTTTTTTCCTGCTTCACAATGAATTCCAGATGTGTGTGTGAGTTTAAGTGAAATTGAGTTGGTGGTGGGGGCTGAACTTATTTCCTGTATGTTGTTCACCTATTACACTGCAAGCGAAGGCAGGCGTTGAGAGTTTGAGGAACCTTTTAGGGTGTTTTGGGGGTGAAGGGATAACTGGTGTATTAATAAAAACCATATATGCACATAAAAATACATTCACGTTGATGATAAACTTTGTGAAAATAACACCTGAAAGCCCTTTGTGTTCTTTGGCTTTTTTACTGTAATATTGTTTCATGCTGTCATACAGATTTCCAGTTTTAGTGAATCATTTAGAATTCACATTAGAATTTGAATTCTCATTTTAAAAGTGAAATGTTATTCCCTAAACACTGAACTAAAGCTTTGAATCCAAACTCACAATTGAGAGTTTGAATCCAATTCACATTGTGTTCTTTCTATTAATTCACCCAAAGTATTAATAAAGTTGGCTGTTTTTTAAAAGTTATAGGGTTTGCCAGAGGTTTTCCAATGTTTTACTAGTTCAGTTTGTAACCTGCCATTACTGAAGCTAAGCAGAATCAAATGAAAACTCTGGGAAAAGAAACTTGAAAAAAACATAAGAAAAGAAAACAAACCCTTTCCATTCTGATTTGTGAGCGTGTGTGTTTTTGCCGCAGTGTTCACATATGTCTGTATTCATGTGTATGGGTCAGAGCGTGTGTGGTCTGCTTGTACAGTGCAAACCCTGAAATAGAGACATGACTGAAAGAAAAATACTCTCTCTATTTTTAATAAATCTTAAATCCTCTCAGCCTAAGGGCCAGAATGTAAATCGGCGCAGAGTTTAACCATGATGTGTTATACAGAAACAGCCCTTATTGCGTGCATCCAAGATGTGTGCACCTCAGGCTTAATTCAACATTTCTTTGAGTTGCCGACCAATTGGTGTTGCACCTAGGAGTCTATAATATAACATAATAATCAACATATGTTAGGCTTTTTTTGTTGTGGTTTCGTATTTTCAGTAAAAGACTTGAGCATCTGAAGTCATAACATAGACTGAACAAACATGTAAAATATTACTGATGCTGTAAAAATTGATACAATATTATTTCGCCTTACTGTCCACATTACATAATACAATATATTCTGACATGAAAATGCTCTCATTATTTACTTGTTGTTCAAAATATTTTTTAATATTTCACAAAAAATATATATAGCCTTTATGAAATAGCCTGAATAACAATTAAAAAACTTTTCCTACTTAAAAACGTACTGATACTACTACTAAAAATACAACTGCTACTAGTGTCTTAACAGCAGAGATATCATTTCATCTTATAGACATGTAAATGTGGGTGTTGACAGCATAGCATTGGTATGACACACCAAATCTACCAAATATTGACCCAATTGGTAGCATATATAATTAGTTTTGTTTAGTTTAGTATAGGTGTCCTTTCAGAAATTCTTTTTGTATCTTTGGCAACCCTTCAGTCATCAGCAACAACAGTTGACAAATACAAACAAACATCTACAGATTACAACACATTACAAATGCAACCAACATCAAATAACAACATCCCTCTCACTACAACAAAATCACTGCCATAGGTGTAAAATGACAACTATGATATCACAAGAATTTATTTAACAGAGCTATACTGGAGAATATAAAAGATCTTTGTGCACAGGCTTTCCGTAATAATGGTACCCTATACCTTCGGCCAGATGGTAACAACTCATATTCACCATAAAGAGGATGTGATACATCCCAAAGGATTTCATGGATTTTCCTCACAGCTCGAGATTCAGTTTTGTCAGACTGTGTCGCTGTTTACCTGCAATCTTACTAGCCATACTGAAAATAGTAATGGTACCAGAATTGAGCCCTGGGGGACACCACAAGTGAGGTGAGTTGCTGATCAAGTTGCTGATTCAAATCTAAAAGCACTAAAGCCATAGTGTTGCCAGCATCGATAGTCAAAAAAATGAGTAGGTTTCAATTTTAAAATTTTAAAATTGAAAATCCAAATATATACATATTACAAATATATATTACACACATTAAAAATAAATAAATAAATAAATAAATAAATAAATAAATAAATATTTATGTTTCTAAACCTAAAGACCAATGTTATTTCATCAGATGTCTAATTCGTACTGTCATCGATTTATAAAAAACAATACCTACAAGAGGTAATATTTAAAGCCAACAGACACAATGCCAGCCTGTTTTACACAACCTCTCTGATCTTGTTTGTTTGTCTTTATATTTGTCACAGTGGTGCACTTTTGATTTTTACACACAGGCTTCTGGCAGCAGATGCTGGGAGAAGTGGTGAGAAGCAAAATATACTGACCGCCTGCAATCCGTCCGCAAAAGCTAAATATTGACTTAGTGACCTGTAATCAGATTCATACACATGACAGAATGGAAATAAACACCAACATGTGCACTTCGCCTCTAACTGCCGGCAGCCCACAACAGAGTGAGAGTGCGGGATGCTGGGAGAGCGAGGCCGCCTGAAGCTGTCTGTAAAGTTAATCTGGTAATGGGTGCACATGAATGGGAGTTAAATGATCCCATTCATTGCATGTATAAATATATATGCAACACTGTACGTCAAGGTTTTTTCTGCTTTTGTTTGTTCACTTTAGCATATGACTGATTGAATTTCGATGTCATTGCTGTCAAAAAATTCATGACGTGTTTCTTCTCACAGATGGAAACTGCTGGCTGTGAAGCATGTGCAGTCATACACAAGCTATTATGTGCTGCATATGCTTTAATATGTGTTGTGTTTTTTTTTTTTAATCGCTAATCTCTACTGATTATACATAACCAACATCAGAACAAAGGTTTTAGTGGTTTTCTACATCATTCACGTTCTTTGTTCTTTATCGAGGGACAGATTTTTGGAGCGATATTCTGCGATATCAGGTGTGATTTCATTGAACTTCACAATTGCCTGTCTGGTAGAGAGAAAGAGAAAAAGAATGAAAAACAGTTGTCCTATTCTTAGCAGACTTTCATGTGGCTGAAATCTGCATGACTGTGAATTACTCATTAGCGCATACATGTGCAAGGCTGAGGTCATGTTGCCGTATTCATATGCCATCAGTGAACTAGAAAACAAGGAAATGTAATGCAGGCATATCAACACATCATAGAGCTCAGTTGACAAGGTAAGAACATAAAGGTAAAAATCAATGGTGGACATTTTTTCTTCATCAGAGTTGTTTCATTATGAGATTTTTTATGATTTTTTTAGACGTTTAAATTTCAGAAAAACACATTCTTTGTTATTTGGAAGTGAAGAAATTAAGTATTGCTTCAAGACTTGATAGCAATGTCAGATTCATGAGTGACTCTTTTTTTGAGCCAATTCATTTAGAAGAACTGGCTGAATTGGTTCATAAATTGTATTGAATGATTCTTTTGTGATTCAACCAACACTCTCTCATGGCAATTTGTAACTTATGTTTTGGCAAATTGATGGCTAATTCATTTGAACTTCAATCTCATTCATACATTTTTGTGTGATCTGCATACACTAGGGTGACCATACGTGCCATTTTACCAGGACGCGTCTTGGCCAGGATTTCTATATTGCCTATAATATTTAGGTTTTGGCTTTGTTTGCATGTGCAGACCGATCGGTGTATGACATCAGTTCCTTATGTTTTCGAAACGCTCTCGAGGTACTTTGAATCAAAGCAATATAGAAATCCTGCATACACCCGACTGACGATTCATTTTAGGGATGAGGTTGGGGTGGAACTTCATACCTGCATTTATTTATTTATGTATGTATGTATTTATTTATTTTCTAAAAATTTTACGTTTTTGTACTAATCACTTCATGCAAATTCATATGAAATCACAACCTCATGAAATAGTTGCATTTTATCATGAGACTGGGTTGATTCAAATGATTTAATGGTCGGCATAAAACTCCAGTCAGCAGCTTACTGAATCTGTGTTGTCCATCTCAGAATGAGCCAAGAACCATGAACAATATCTTGAATGTGCTGCCTCATCTGTGTGACTGGAATCCCTCTTTCTTTAAATATATATATATTTAAGCAGACAAACACAGTATATCAAATAGCATGTTCAAAATGCATAATGCTACTGCATAGCTCTTCTACATGCATCGAGAGTTACCCCTGATGTACACCGCACGCGTCTGCGTTGCGTTACGGCTCCGACGCGGCTACCGGAGCTGATCGCGGCCACTCTAGTCAATGCTTGTGTTTACACCAGACGCGCCGCGGCACGTTTCAAAAGCGTCCCAGAAGGCTCTCCGTGCCGCTTCGCTAAATATAGGCGCCCAGTCTATTTCTGACGCACGCCGCATCCAAACCGCACAGCAAATACAAAATAAAAGTGAAGTGAAGTGACATGTGGCCAAGTATGGTGACCCATACTCGGAATTTGTGCTCTGCAATTAACCCATCCAAAATGCACACACACAGCAGTGAACACACACACACCGTGAACACACACCCGGACCAGTGGGCAGCCATTTTTACGCTGCGGCGCCCGGGGAGCAGTTGGGGGTTCGGTGCCTTGCTCAAGGGCACCTCAGTCGTGGTATTGAGGGTGGAGAGAGTAAATAAAAGTAAAAAAATCATGTCAATTTCAAAATAAACACCCTGTACAGACTCCCAATTGTATTTCACATCACTATATTATTGCTAGGAGGCCAGAAATAGATGACAAGAGGTTCATCCTCAAAGTTGAAAAACACACATTATTATAATGACACCACAAATCCTTTTTACAAGGACAATTACAAAAAGGACAAAGCATGGAGTTTAATTGCAGGAGTTGTATGAGTAGTAAACAGAATTAAACCGGACAAAACATAAACAACCATCTTAGAAAAGAAAAAGAAAAAGAAAAAAAAAACATAAAGTCAAGAAAAACAACGTCGGACAGGCAAATCACGTGGTCTCGCGAATCCTGCCGCTTCGTTTATGAAACGCTTCTGGTGTAAGTTGGCACCGTGTGGAGGACGGAACAAAACCTCTTCGGAGCCGTAACGTGCCGCAGACGCGTGCAGTGTAAATCAGGGGTTACGCCCGTTTCACACCGCAAGCGTAAGCAGGGCGTAGAGCAGCGCGTATTTTTCTCGGCGCTATATATATTACACTTCTGCTAATATGAAAGGCAGTCGTGGCCTAATGGATAGAGAGTCGGACTTGTAACCCGAAGGTCGTGGGTTCGAGTCTCAGGTATGGCAGGGATTGTAGGTGGGGGGAGTGAATAACCAGCACTCTCTCCACCCTCAATACCACGACTGAGGTGAGACCCTTGAGCAAGGCACCAAACCCCCAACTGCTCCCCGGGCGCCGCAGCATTGGCTGCCCACTGCTCCAGGTGTATGTGCACTACTGTGTGTGTGCACTTGGATGGGTTAAATGCAGAGCACAAATTCCGAGTATGGGTCACCATACTTGGCCACACACCACTTCCCTTTCCTATTTATTTTATATACTAATGTCTAAGTTAATACTTGTTCAAAACAATCACTTTAGCAAAGTTTGTACTAGGCTATTTTCCGCTTATTTTGATAAATAATGTTCAACAAATATACTGTCATTAAAATGTTAATATAAAAATATATTTTAAAATACAGAAAAAAACAAAATAAAAAGTAAAGATTCTGAAAAGCATTGAAGGAGATCCCATAATAACTTAATAAAGATTTACAGTAGTAACAACAAATTATATTTATGATATGATTAATATCATGTTTTTAAATATGATGGGGTTTTTTTTTTTATAAACATGGTGATTATCTCTGAGGTGGACACCCAACATAATAGGTTATATGATATTTACCATCTAACCATATCATGTCAACAATTGGAAAAGTCAGCCATCTATTAACTATCATGTTAATTATTGTGCCTTTCGCCCCAACAGCGGGGCGCTTTTTACCCCAAATACCATATTTTTACATATTCTTCTAGTTATTGAAAAACTGTTGCTTTAATTATTTTAAACCATATCAAAAGACCTTTGTCTCAAAATATATTCAATCATTTTAGGGATTCTCGTTTGCTACTTAAATCTACAACATTAAAAAAAAAAAAAAAAGAAAAAAAAAACATGAAATATTAGAGTTAGTACAGAATCAACTACACGAAAACATCACTGCCAGGAGTTATTGCTCAAACTTCAAAGACCTGTTTAAATTATTAAAACTAGAGGCATTTATTAACTTTAAGATTACTTTTTATCATGTAAACTATATGTACAGCATGTTATATGCACGTGACAGAGGGGAACACGGCCGCATTACAGCATGCTGCATGCCCATATTAAAGCACATGACAGTCGGAGAACACCTGAAAAGCATAACCGAATGAACGATACTCGTCTGTATTTGCAGTACACGAGCCACGGTTCAGCTGCTCGCGACAAACGCTGCCAGTGTGAAAGCACAATGGGCGCGCGCTGCTCACGCTCTGCATACGCGCCGCTTCTGCGCTGCCTACGCTCTGCTTACGCATGCGGTGTGAAACCGGCGTTAATTGTGCTTCAAAATGCTGCCACTGATTATGATTTCGGTTTACCCTGCTGCACCACCAGAGAACATTTCCCAAGCTTAATTCTTAATCCAGATGTTTATGAATTGTGATTTGGGCCTGTGCACTTTTCCATCTGCTCTTAATTCATTTTCCTTTATGTCTCATATGAATTGTACACCCGTAGAACTGACGTCCAAGACCTTTTATCACATGCCAAAACATTAAACGATGAAAGAAACACAATCTTTTATCCAGATTGTTTTGTTTTGAATTACAGTGTCTCCAAGTGCTGGTAAGAATTCGCTCTGTGTTATGGTGTGCTCTGAATGTGTAGATGAATGAAGTAATGGCTTTTGAAGTGCTGAGTTGCAAGCAGGAGCTTCATGCACTCATGACTAATCTATTAACTACACATAAAAACCCAACTTTTTACTTAAGTATAAGGGTGTCATGCCATAAAATATTTTTAATACGACGGACTTTGTATTTAATGTGAATTTAATAACAATATTGTAAGTTGCTAATTATAACACGTTCATTTTACTTACAGAGAGCAAAGAACATTTACATTATCAAAGAACATTTTCATTCAGTCTAGCCAGAGTTAAAGCTCTCAAAAACTCCCAGTTTACACTGTGCAATGAATATCTTACTTACATTCGTACGTACATCTGCACTTTGTTGTTTCTGATGAAAGAATTCGCCTGATAATTCAGTCAGCGAGCAAGTGAACAAAACACCGCGTTGCAGCGATGACTCATCTGAACGCCTCTGATTGGTCCTTGCATTCTTAAGCTCAACAGAATCGTGTGTGATTGGTTATAATGCAGCGCTGTACAAACGCCTCTATCTCTGGCTCAGCGCCAGCCAAAGCGGGAACGCAGATTTAAATTTAGCAGCTGCTGTGCCGCACTGAAAGATCTAATCACACCGGTGTGACTGTATCACATATAAAAAAAAAAATTATATATATATAAAATTATATATATATTGGCTGACGCCAAGCACAATCGTGAGTATGTGAACAGACTTTTCTGGAGCTAATTGTAAGGGGACTGAGGCTAATCAAGCCCTGGGTTCATAGCCAAATATGACTGGCTTTTTGGGCCTTTGGCCCCAGTGTTGCACAAGCAGAGGACACAAAAGACTATTTATGAAGTCATTGAAAAATACAAAAGGCCAAAGGACCAGACTAAAGACACAAAGGTATGACCTGAATCCTTTATGAGGTGTTCTTCAACTGAGACCGCCAGGCAAAATTAACATTTTTAAGTTCATTGCTCATTATCACATATTCTCCTGGTAGTTATTCATTTCTAGGCAACCATTTTAGATATTATAGTCCTCCTTGGTTCATTAAGCATGTCTGAGAGTGTGGTTAAATCTGTGGGAAGTTCTGGCTAATCCAGAATCATGCCTGAACTATAATAGTATTGTTATTGCTCAATATCAAGATGAATTATCGGAAGACAAAGCTTGATAGCAAAAAAATACTACTCACTTAGCAAATTTATGAGACCACAAATATGCAGGAGACAGCATGAAAAAATGATTAATTACATAGATAAAGCATCAATTACACATGTAATTCTCATTATTTGAAATTCATTTTGTTCCGCTATAGCTATATCTTTGTTGGGAAGAGAAAAACAGAGAAAATAATATGATTTCTGAACTCAGAAGTAGTTTCCCATAAAAACTCAGAGAGTGCAAATTTTCCATGTACGAACCTTTTTTCTTAGACTTAATGAACAAAGTCCACCTATTGATATCATCAGGTGCCCATCTGTGGTCTTTCTTGGAAGATTTTAGCATCTAATGCATTATCTTGCAGTGTCACTGAAAGCTTCAACAGCGTAGCTTAATAAACTTGGATGTCATGTGGCATACCCACATAATTGCTATATTCATGTTTGTTTCAGTGCCCTGCAGTTATTCAATCTGCAATAATAACAGGTTTTGATGTGTGTAAGCTTGGTCATATTTGAGAGGACGAAAATGATTTTAAAAGCCCTAAAGACTAAAGAGCAACCACAAGATTGCTTAGAAATAACACATTGGCACAAATGAAACTGAGATGATGCTTTAAGGGGAATGTCAGTGTCACATCTGAGATTAAATGGTAATGTATGGTACATTCAATTTGTTGTTCTGGTTGCTTGATCAGTGTTTAAGTGATTAAACAATATTCTGTATGTGTAAGTGGTAAATGATATTGAACTAATTAAAGTCATTCAAAGGTGAACTTTGGTTAGTTCTTAAAATTCCCCAAAAACAATAGAAACCTCAATGTACTGGTAACTTGAGATGGGAATACTGGTTAAATTATTGTAACACATTGTTTTCTACCAGTACTACAACTGAATACAGTGTACTACTGAAGTGAACCGAATAGCAAAATCTGATATTGCATTGTATATGGTTTAAATGTTTGGGGTCTGTAAGATTTTTTAAATGCTTTAAATGTTTTTGTAGTAATATTAATCATAGTAATATTGTAAAATATTATTTCATATATTTTAAAATGTAATTTAATTCTGTGATGGCAAAGATGAATTTGCAGCAGTTATTATTACAGTCTTCAGTGTCACATGATCCTTCAGAAATCATTCTAATATGCTGATTTGGTGCTCAAGAAACATTCCTTATTATTATCAATGCTGAAAACAGTTGTGCTGCTTAATATTTTGGTGTAAACCATGATACTTTTTTTCAGGATTCTCTGATGAACAGGACATTTAAAACAACATTTAAAGTAGAATTTTTTTGTGACAGTGTAAAAGTCCTGAATGCATCCTTGTTGTATAAAAGTATTAATTTCTTTAAAAACATAATATAATAATATAATATAATAAAAGCATAATATGATATGCATAATATGATAAAATAAGAATATTATAAATGACATGCAAATATGCATTAAAAAACTATAATTTTGAAGATAATCTAATATAAACTAATCAATTCATTATAATTATCTAAATAGCATCCAGCATATAAGGGTAAATCTCATAGGCCTGACTTCTCAATTAGCTTGAATAGCTCAGTGATCATTTAGGCCATAAGGTCATGAGTAGCTATTATCTCCTTCTCAGGCACCACGTATTTGACTGTGGAGTCAGAGCTGTCAGACAGGCCAGGAGGCCTCTTTGTGAGGGATTACTGCTATTAAAGGGAAAAAAGCTGGAGGAGAGGACCTAGCAGAGTCCCACAATCAGCCTTTATTCAGTGACTGTTTCACTGTATGGCCAGTGGCTTTATGTATGTATCATTTAGATTGAATTCTGGCCTATGGAACTGTTTTTTCTATCTTCAGTTTTAGGTCAACACAAGTTTTGATCCAATGAACAGTGTTTTATCATCAACATTCACACTCTCTGTGAACCAGCACATTTTGTTTCAGTATTTCATGCAAGGGTCTCTTGGTTTTGGAAAAAAAAAAACAGTAAATAATGAATAAAATCTGAAACTGTTGAGATTTGCTTGACTTTACCTAATTACAGTGTCTTATCTTAATCTCAGTTTACAAATACTTCTGCACTGGACTCTAGTATCAACAGAAACCCATTCATGTAAATCCCCATTCACCAACATTGAATAACTACCTCTATATATCTATAATCTAAAGGTCTTCACTTCCTTGTGTCTCATTTTAGCACAATGTGATGATAAACGGATGTTTACTGAACTCTTACTGAGTTGCTATTGTGAAAGCAACAGTTATTCTTTGGAATGAGGCCTGCTGAACTATAAATTAAAGGAACAGCACTCTTCCCAAAGACTGGAATGGAATTAACTTGAATGCTATAGTGTTTCACTTTCCTAGACATGTCTGTCAAATGCCTTAAAATGAGTTCTGTAGCCAGACAAATGAACTCATGTCTTGGTGACAATGTCACAGCTTTCAGTCTGTAATCGCAAAGATGAAGAGTCTTGCATTTGAAAACATAACATTTTTTGTGGAAATAAGGGACATTGTTTAACTTAATTTTTTAATAAAAATAATGATTTTTAGAGAGTTAAAACACATTAGTACTTGAGTCTTCATTTCATCCTCCTCCCATCTCTTGACTTGGGTGGGATTCACATACTGTATGTAAACAGCCATGTTTCCCCACACTTTACTCTGTAAACCCCAAATTTGTCATCCTTACAAGCTATTTATTGTGTGTGGAAAAAGGTGTGTGTGCAGTAAAGGAAATGTTAATCACACACCATCTTGATGACCAGATGTAGTTAGCGGCACAGCGTTTAGACCAAGAAATTCTTCAGTGAGCTTTAAAAAAAGCATAGTAATGTTCTGAATTTGAAAAAAATCCATTACAGTTTCCACAAAAATTTTAAGCAGCTAAAATGGTTTTTAGCATTTTTGATCATAAGAAATGTACCAAACCAGCATATTAAATGATTTCAGAAGGATCATGTGACACTAAACACTGGAGTAATTACTGCTGAAAATTCATTACAGGAACACATTACATTTTAAAATGTATTAAAATAGAAAACAGTTTGTTTAAATTGTAAGAACATTTAACAATATTGGGTATTGTTCATCAAATAAATGCAGCCTTGGTGAGCACAAGAGGCTTATTTCAAAAACATTAACAAAAATGTTAATTATTCCAAACATTTGACAGATAGAGACAAGAGAAAAGAAAGAGTCAGACCTCTGCAAGGCCTATGCATGTCTGATGATTCACACCTGTAGGACAGTAAAGCACAGAGGTCAGAGAGCCTGTGATATCTGTGTTAGCTGCTGCATAGGGCCTGTCCCTACAAGCTCATCTCTCTCTTTACCTTGTCCTCATAGCTGGTTTTCCCAAACAGGAAACTCAAATGGCTGGAATGCTTACTGAGGTGAAGTGGCTAATTCTCATGGGATCAATCCCAAATCACGGTCTAACTCCTCCTTGAATCCCATACTGCATTTCAGATTTTAAACATCTGGACGGTTTAAGTAAAGTAACAGCCCTGCCATCTCACCACTCAGAGGCTTCTAGTGAGATCATACACAGATCATTATCATTCAGTCTAGACTCTGGTATCAAGGCTACTCAACATCTACAAACAGGCCTTTAAAGTACATGGTTAAGGGCTGGCTTTGGATTTGGCTCTGATATAACACGCTACATCACCTCTGTTGTGTAGTTAAAACAAATCATTCCCATACAGGAAGCTTGATGCATGGAGAGCTGAATAATGTTAGGAATGCAGAAGATGGCGAGCGAATAAACAAACAAACAGCAAGCGAGCAATTACCTTCGGAACTTGTTGCATCATTAGCGGCTCACACGTGAATCAGTCTGATTAGGCTTCGACACGGAAAATGTGAGTGTGGAGGAAAAGGAGGTATTTCCAGAGCCTCATTAATGTGTCAGGTGCAGGACAAATCTCCACTGTGAGGAAAGAAAAATGAGGCATTATTACAGCTGAGATATTAAGAGACTTTCTGGCTTTGCCAACGTGTGTTTGCAGCACCTGACCTGAGCTTAATCTCAAGTCTAAGATAAAGAAAGCATAAGGAATTCTGGTAAGAGATATTTTGAAAAATTATCAAAAATAAATAAATAAATAAACACCTTTGGAAACATGCCTTAATTTTACCTCATCAAAGTTACACACACAGTTATAAAGTGTGACACACTGGAATAAATTTGTTTCACGTGATCTTAAAAACATTTTGATCTGCTATAACACATTAAACATAGATTTAATAAACTTAAAATAAAATTTAAAACTTAATTTAATATAATCATTAATTGTGTGTACATGAATTTATTATTATAATTATTATTATTATTGTTGGTGGTGGTTTGTTATTTAGTTGTTGGTATTCATTTGTTATTGTTATATTTTAATGGTTGAGTTGGACCACATAGTTATGCAACAGCCAAGTTGCTTGGTGTGTCATTCAATATGGTCAAAAAAAGATCGTTTTATTGATTTATTTGTTTTAGTCATTGAATTCTTCCATTTGTATGATTTTATAACTTAGACTTATAACAGAGACGTTAATAGAGATAGAAACAGCTGTCCAAGCTATTTTAGGCTTAGGGTCCTGTCATTCAGACCCTTTAGTGCTACATCTGTGATCTCTTCCTATGATGTCTGTGAAGAAAAACTGCTCAATGACTGTAATAATTATTTATTTATTTACTGGTTTAGCTGTAATCATACAAATCCATTCCAATTTAGCCACAATTAAGAAATACATACATATATATATATATATATATATATATATATATATATAGTTGTCTGTATAACGCAAGGTGTTTTTAATAAATGCGTTTTTAATAACTGCGTATAAACAGGGCTTGGGATGTGTCCTGATTAATGAAGTAAAACGGTTTTGCAGTCTCAGCACTGCTCTTTGCTAAACTCTATGGTTTATCTCGAGTGCCCTCTTGTGGTGAAAAACAAATTAAAGAAGTTTAGGTTGTTTTTAGGATGTTCTCAAACATTTAAAAAAAACTTCTCTGTGTAACGCTGAGTTAATGTAGTCAAACATGCGTAGACTATGTTTGCTTTATTATCTTGCATTTTGCTCATATAGTAAATGTCTATGAAGCACTGTCTGTAAAATGTACTAACATCTCAAAATTTTCCACACTAAAAGATAAAAAGCAGTGGTCTTCAATCTTAGTTAAGTGTGTAAATACTTTTTGGCATCACTGTATGTGTATACACATGTATATCTTTAATACGCAATTTTCCTTCTACACTTTCTTGCATGTCTTGAGGCAATTACTGCAATGTTTGTCTTTATACAGGCTTTCGAAGCTCAGACATGTACCCAGTACACACAGGAGACCTCAATTAGACCAATAATTAGGCTGTGCTTAAAGACCATTACTGAGATTGGTGCACAGGTTGATGAGGAATAGCAGCCCCACTGGAAGGAAACATCAGCTGCCCAGTGCCAGGAGGGTTCGGATGAGGGATGGAGAGAAAAGGGGCAGCACAAAGTCCCCAGGCCTGATAAACATGACCTCTCTGAGGGGCCCACAGCTTCAATCTTAAAGGGATATTTCCCCTCAAAATGAAAATTCTGTCATCGTTTACTCACCCTCAAGTTGTTGAAGATAAAAGATGATATTTTAAGTTGGTAACCAAACAGTTGCTGGTCCCCAGTGACTACCACAGTATAGAAAAAAAAAATACTATGAAAGTCAATGGGGACCAGCAACTATTTGGTTACCCACATTATTCAAAACATCTTCACTCTTTAAAAAAAAAAAAAAAGAAGAAGAAGGTGCCACGAAGAACCAAAAAGGGGGTTTCGCGGCAATGCCATAGAGCAGGGGTGTCAAACTCAGTTCCTGGAGGGCCGGAGCCCTGCAGAGTTTAGATGCAACCCTAATTAAACACACTTGATCCAGCTAATCAAGTCCTTCAGGCTTATTTGAAAACTAGATGGTTTGTGTGTTGGAGCAGGGTTGGAACAAAACTCTGCAGAGCTGCGGCCCTCCAGGAACTGAGTTTGACACCCCTGCCATAGAGGAACCATTTTTGGTTCCCTGAAGAACCATTTTGTGAAAGGTTCTTTAAAGAACCAGTGTTTTTCTTGGTGCCATAAAGCACCTTTTCTGGTACTACAAAGAACCCTTTTTAAAGGTTCTTCAAAGAACCACTGATGAATAGGTTCTTTATGGCCCCATTTCTTCCAGATCAATATCCTTTCATTTATCATACTATAAATTTTCTTTAATAGGATTGTTCATAAAATAATTTTGAAAAAAAAAGAAAATCCAGAAGTAACAAGACTTGACAAGATGTATGATTAAAATGTTTATTGCATTTACAGAATACATCAGTGCAGTATACATCATACCTCAATACTGTGTATATGTGTTTAATAGGGATGTGCACAAGTACTAGAGTACTCAGACTTGACAGCAATGATTGATCATTTTTTAAAGTCACTGCAATCATCATTTTCATCATTTCACTCAGCATTTTTATTTATGATTGCAGTATTTTTTATACTAAACTTAAATAACTAGCCTAATATATATATATATATATATATATATATATATATATATTTATATATTTTTTTTTTTTTTTTTTTTTTTTTTGAGTCATGCAAAACAGCATTAAAATTGATAATATATATAAAAGAATCTACTGGTCTTTTTAAATTAATAAACACCACAACACTATTTATATAACTCAAAATTAATACTTTTTATTACGCTATAACTGAATGCAACTTATAGAAAATGAGTCTGGAATGAGTTCTGGGCCAGACAGGACAGGGTTGGTTTCAAGTAAACGCACAAAATGCATTATTTGGGTAATACTTTACAATAATTCACTAACACTTAAATTACACAGAAAAGCAAGCAGATGCATGATTTGGCATGGCAGCCAATACAAATAATTAATAACAGTTTCCTTACCTAAATCCTGCGTTTGGACCAGGCTGGGTTGCAGAATCAATTCACCCTGTGCTTCTGAAATTATTATCTTGATCTATATAGTGTAGTAGTTAGCTATCTCTGTGTCGTAGGCTACGTGGTCGCTTGTCAAGCATGAAAAACAAGTTTTATTTAAATTCTAAATTTATTATCGTACACAGCAGTGGTTTTCAATCCTGTTCCTCGGGACCCACTGCTCTGCACATTTTGCATGTCTCCCTTATTCTAACACACTCATTTGAGTTCATGGAGCCCTTTCCTAATGAGCTGATGATCTGAATCAGGTGTGTAAATTAGGGAGACATGCAAAATGTGCAGAGCTGTGGGTCCCCAGGAATAAGTTTGAAAACCACTGGTATACAGTATGCAAAGAGCCCACCCTTTAAAATGTATTAAAAACTGTCACTCATTCATCACGATCTTACAAAGTTCCGTTTTAACCAATGAATGTGACCACACAATGAACCTTTTATTTTTTATTTTTATTTTATTTATTTTTTTTTTTTATGAAGTTACGAGCACGATAGAACTCAGCGCTGGACAAAAAACGGTGAGTGCGTGGATTCCAACCTAAAGACCTCTGATTGGCCATTGCGTTGTAGAAATCAACAAACATGCCTGTGATTGGCTACTTTGCTCCCCTCTGTGAAAATGCATTGTAAAATCATTTGACGCTTTTTGTTGTATGTGTTATAGCCAGTTCTCGTTGCCGCTGTTATCAGTTCTTTCTTGGCGCTCGTGCACAATGCGCATCTTCACACAGACAATCGAGCGTTTCGTTCTGGTAAAACCACAAAACAAAATGCACACAAACGTGTCCTTGCTCTTGATATACAATCACTGATGAACACTGCTTTGGTTTTAATGAGAAAAAAAAAAAAAACTATACGAGGGTGGATTAGAACCCAGAACCTCCGAAATGCTTGACAAAAGTGCTACCACTAGACGATTAAAGCCCATATACATTTTTAGCAAATGTACATATTTATTCCCTTCTGTGAAGACTCGGCATGAGTTATATTGCATTTTTAATACTTCTATATATATATATATATATATATGTATATATATATATTAATATAGTAACTTCGTCGCCCGGGGCCCGCGTGCCCTGCGGGCCCCCCCCGACGCACGGGCCCCAGTGCGGCTGCACTGCCTGCACTGTCTGTAGTTACGCCTCTGATAATAGGCCTAATGGACTACCACAACGCCGCTAATGAGTCTACACAGCTCGAAACAATCTGCCTCCCTAACGAATGATTCTTATGAGCTGGGGGGTTTTAGTGAATCGAAAACATTCTACGTTTACGTAACCAGTCCAATTCTCGAACAAATGAATCTTTTGAGTCGGTTAATGGGATCTCTTTTATTGAAATCTTTTCAACAATGAACATACAAAAACATTAAAAATAAAACAATAAATACGAGAATATATGATAAATAAAAATTTATTTAACAATTACGTTATTTTCTAACTGTATTTAACATTTTTACATCTGTGAGTACAACAATTAGGCACAACTTTTCAAATTTTATGTTTATGCTTTAAAGGGATCTTTTTTATCCCTAATCAGGCTTTTTAGGCTCATTCTGACCATAAAGCATGTGCTTTCTGCAAATGTTATTGTGCAAGTGTATAATATATATATATATATATATATATATATATATATATATATATATATATACAGAGCTGGGTAGTAACTGATTACATGTAACCTGGATTATGTAATCAGATTCCAAAAATTAAGTACTTGCAATTAGAGTAAGTTACATTTTAAAATACTAATAATTAATATAATCAGACTACAGTTATTTTTTTATGGATTACATGATTACATATTATTCACACATTAGCAATAAATTACTCATAATTCATTGATTCTCCCTAATTTCTCTTTTTAATCTTTTAAATTTTCCTTTCTAAAATAGCCTACCGATAATATACATATTATATATGTATATGTCCAGTTTTGTGGACATTCACACAAAGATCAGTCATTAGTCAGGTGGCGACAGCATTTGACCACTGGATTTACAAAAATCATTTCAGGTTTAAGAAGGGTTTCAACATTGCATCAACTACTGATGAACACATTCATTTTTATTTGAATTATTACTCTGTAGGTTTTTTAACCATGTATTATTAATTATAACTAATTAAAATGCACATATTCACTTTATTTCTTAGTTACATCAGGTATTCCAAAACGTTTTGTCATCTAAACCTTATTCACCAAATATATTAATATATAATATCATATATACTATATAAGCTTTTTGAATTCTATTTGAGCATAAGAAACAACATTCATGGGGCAATTAATTTCAGATTGTTGTTGCTGATTTGACATATATAATTTAATTGTAAGTTCAGTGAGCAGTTTTTGAGATTTCAGGATTCCTCCTTTCATTAAGATAGGTCTTGTACGAGCTGCCCGGAAGCGTTGCAAATATGGCTGCCGAGTGAAGAGACTTTCCTCGAAAGGGAGTTTGTTTTAAAATGATTTATTTTCATTTTCATTTTTTATGATTTAATTAATTGTCAGCTTTTCATTAAACTCACAACCCCCCTGCAGTTCCTTTACAAAACCTAGTTTGGGAAACTTTGACGTAATATAATGTTTAATGCACTTCATGTTGTAAATTACAATGAATGGAACAAGTTTTCTTACTCTTTGCATTTTTTACATCATTATGGTGCAAGATAATGCTATTTAAATCAATGTGATAAACGAGTTAAATCAAAAGTAATCTAAAAGTAATCTGATTATATTACCTAAAATGTGTAATGTAACGGATTATGTTACTGACTACAATTTTTGTCATGTAATCTGGAATCAGTAACGGATTACATTTTGTAAGTAATCTACCCAGGTCTGTATATATATATATATGTATATACAGTGGTGGAAATGGCCAAAATTCACTGGGGGGACTCTAGCTTGGAAAGGGTTGGGAGGGGGGGATAATAATAGTCATTTTAGATGACCTTTCGTATATGTATTTAATTATAAAACCCTTTATAATCTATAATAACATTAAACTTAGTTCATATTTTCTCTAAACCTTCTTGGATGTTAAGGCACCTCCAATTCTGACCAAATTAACCCTCTGATGCATCGTGGTCATTACAGTGGACAGCTATTTGTTTGCCATTTCGAACCATTGGGAATAAGTGTTAAATACTTTTATTCTCAGAAAACCAGACAGGTACAAAAAATATTTTTCAGTTAAACAGGATGTCAGAAATAGATTCATCCAGATTTTAACAATATTTTTCTTTTACATTTTTTTCTGTGACAGAAAATATATCTGTCCACTACAGTGGACGTCATGCACCAAAGGGTATAATTCTGCCTATGGGCCTATATATAGGTTCTGCCTTATTTGTATGTTTTATTAAAATTATGATATAATTTACACTTGAATGGTTTTATTGAACAGAAATATTAAATAGTCTTCAGATTTGATCATTTATTTCAATGCTTACAGTCTATATTTATTTATTAGGTCATATAAAAGTGTAGGCATGTATACATGTATACTGTATGAGTGTAGATACTGTATAAGTGTGCATGATTGCGTTCGAGTGTGTGGTGGGAGGGTGTGTGTGCTTGTGTGTGTTTGTATTTGTGCTCACATGTGTATGAATAACCCACCACCCCTACCCTCCCCCCACACTGCCCCACACAGCCCCACACACCCCTGTCCCATAGACACACACTCTTACATTTTGTTTGCTGCACTTCACATTTCTGTGCCGTCATGACATAACTTGTTGTTACTGAATGTTCTTATGTGTATTCAAACCATTTTCACATAGTAAATATTTTTAAAACATTTTTTTAAGACCACACATTTAGTTCTATTGATTCACTTTTTATACTGTACCTTTGGTGCATGGTGTCCACTACAGTGACATATATGTATCTCCCCCAAAATATAATATATTGACAAAAAAAAAATAAATTGCCATGATTTTTAACTTGTTTAAAAGTAAAAACAAACATGTAAAAAAGAATATTACTTTGTGATTTAATAATTCATGCGTCAGAGGGTTAAAGATACATTGTGTGTGAGTTTGCACATTGTAATGTAGGCATCATTAATGACCCCTTGTGTTTAATAATAATAATAATAAAAAAGATTGATTAGTGAAATGAAAGAATGATTTAATAAAAAATCAGTTTTTAAAAAACAAGTCATTGTTATTTGGTGCTTAAGAAACGTAATATCTGGGTTATATTATATAGTAGCCTACATGGTAGTTATAATAAAGAAATCTTACATATTAACGGATAATTCAATCTCATTTAATGCTCCTTATGATGTTTAAATGTGCTCTGATTATCTTTAATGATTAAACAATAGTTTGAAACAAGACATGGTTTGTAGTACTGATTATTGAGGTCCATATCTGTCCGTCTTCCATGCCGCTTATACTCTACTCGGGACGGGAGTGCTGGATGATTACTGACAGCAGTGGTATCAGAGTAAAGAGGTTAGGAGAACGTTCTGGGAACCTTAAGAGAACTTGCTGGGAACCTTCTAGGAATGTAAATAGAACGTTCCCTTTAGGTTAGGGGAATGTTCCGGGAACCTGCTGAAGCTTCCCGTTCCCAGAAGGTTCCCCAAATGTTCCCCTAACCTAAAGGGAACGTTCTATTTATGTTAAGAAAACCTTCCTGGCTACCCAAAAGGGAATGTTCTTGAGAACGTTCTGGGAACCAAAAATTGTTAGCTGGGAAGAGACTGTTTTATGAGTCAGCACTGCAGTAAAGACTTTTACTTTGAAAAATAAACGCTTTTGTAAACGTAAGTTATTTTTACTTTCAACAACAGCTTGACAGCGCTGTCATCAAAAATCACCCTTAACAGATGAAAGGATATTGACATTACGACAAAACTATATATATATATACAGTTGTGCTCAAATTATTCATACTCTTGGTAAATACGATCAAAGAATGCTCTGAAAATAAATCTGTATCATTAATCCTTCTGATCTTTTGAATTTACAAAAATCTAACCTTTTCATTGGAGAATAAGAATTTAAAATGGGAGGGAAATCTCATTATGAAATAAATGTTTTTCTACACTGGCCACAATTAATCATACCCTTTTATTCAATACTTTTTGCAACCCATTTGCCAAGATAACAGCTCTGAGTTTTCTCCTATAATGCCTGAAGAGTTTGGAAAACACCTGATAAGAGATCAGAGACCATTCCTTCATCCAGAATCAGTCCAGACGCTTTAGATTCCCAGCTCCACGTTGGTGCTTCTCTTTAGTTCACCCCACTCATTTCCTATAGGGTTCAGAATATGCTGGAGATTGTTTTTAGATTAAAGCATTTTCTTTTCTTTATTTTTTCTTGAAACCCTCCCAAACAACATGGTGACGTAGGGGCTGTTTGATATATATATATATATATTTTTTTTAAGGTTTTCTGACCCCAAGACTCAACTATTTTCTGCAGTTCTCCAGCTGTTATCCTTGGAGAGTCTTTAGCCACTCAAACTCTCCTCCTCACCTTGCATTAGGACGATATAGAAACACATCCTCTTCCAGGCACTTTTGTAATATTTTATGTTGACTGGAACCTCTTAATTATTGCCCTGATAATGGGTATTTTCACTGCTTTAGCTCTTTTCTTACAGCCACTTTCTAATTTGTGAAGCTTTATTATTTTTTGCTGCACATCAGAACTATATTCTTTGGTTTTACTCATTATGATGGATGATTAAGGGAAGCTGGCCTTTGTTTCCCCTCATATTTATAATCCTGTGCGACAGGAAGTCATGGCTGGATAATTTTATATTCATAATCACCCTGGTGTGCTCAAAATTGTAAATATGAATGGGAATATACTTCAGAGATATTTTACTCATAAGAATTTCTAGATGTGTCAATAATTGAGTCCAACGTGTATTTGAGAAAAACATTTATTTCATCATGAGTGTTACGTGGCTAACGAGACGTGAAACGTGCGGATCCATATGCAGGCTTTTATTTAAAGGCATAGTCAGAAGACAAGCTAGGTTCAGGCAATGGCAAACAGGTATAACACAGGCAAGACACAGAGTAGTCCTAGGGCAAGCGTGGGTCGATGAGCGCCGAACAGTATCCAACAGGGCAAGGCAGAGAGAGTAAATCCAGGTACACAGCAATAATCCAAACGAGGTGCAGAGTCCGAACGGCAAGGCAAGGGTTAATCCAGGAAACACGGGCTAGAATCGAAACACGGGAAAACAGGCAAGGCAAAGCAAGACTAAGACAACTAAGTGGGCTCCGTAGAGTAGCTATCGCTAGGATAAACGCTATACAATACTCGGCGATCTGTGAGAGGAAGTCCAGGGTTTAAGTAGGGTGTGTGATTGTGTGATAGTTCTCAGGTGTGAGTATGTGATGGGTACAGCTGTGTGCAGTCAGTGCAATGGATCATGGGAAATGTAGTGCAAGGTAATGCGAGACAGTCTGTGTAGTGTGAGAGTCAATATGATGGAAGGGTGACCTCTGGTGGCAATCAGACGGAAGACCATGAACCGGATTCGTGACAGAGCCCCCTCCCAAGGAGCGGCTTCCAGACGCTCCAAACAGAGCAATCCAGGAGCAGAGGCGGAACAGGGGGAGGGATGGAGGACCAGGTCCGTGAGGAAGTGAAGAGACCCGGAACTGGAGGCAACACCGGCAGAGCAGGGCACCAAGGCTGAGCAGATGGGACAGGAGCCCACCAGGGCGGAGCAGAAGACCACCACGGCGGAGCAGATGACCACCAGAACTGAGCAGACGAAGCAGAAGACTCCCAGGCCTGAGCCGAAGACCACCACAGCGGAGCAGATGACCACCACAACATACCAGGTGAATCAGGGACCCCTGGCAGTAGCTGGGACCTAGGGAACACGGATATACACGAAACAGAGAGAACATACATCGTCTCAAAGACCGAGGCAGGGAACATAGGAACTCCATCAACCTTTCCTTTGGTGACAACGGAGCGGTTGAACAGTCTATGAGCAAACTCCCCAATCAAAACTGGACTGGCAGACAATTCAAAATTTAATTCATAGGTTGATCCTGGGCAAATTGACAGTTCCTGATCAGACAGATTGACAGAAAGTTCAAAATCAGCATCTAAACTGACAGACAGATTACAATCAGCCTCCAAGGCGGATTCAGAACAGGATGAGAGTTCGGAAGCAGCCTCCTCGGCTGGGTCAGAGCAAGGCAAAAGTTCATAATTGACCTCCATGGCCAGGTCAGAACAGAATAAGAGTTCACAGTCAGCCTCCTTGGCCGATTCAGGACAGACTAAGGGTTCACAGACGGCCTCCTTGCCCGATTCAGGACAGACTAAGGGTTCAATAATGGCCTCCTCGGCCGGAACAGACAGTTCACGGAGATCATCACTGGGCGCCACCACCGCGCAAGGAACTGAGGCAAGTGCCGCCATCTCGGGAAGTTCTACAGCCTGCGCCGCCACCTCTGAAGAGACTGCAGCGGACACCATGGCCTCTGGGAGCACAGCAACGAACACCGGTACCTCGGGAGGTTCCCCAGCGTAAGCCGCCACCTCTGGAGATGTTGTAACTGGTGCTGCCGCCTCTAGCAAATTGGCGGTGGTGTATGCGGCCCAGATACACCATAAAGCAACCCCGCATACGGGAAGTGTTGCAGACAGGGGAAATAGTTCATGAACAGAAGGGCTGGAGTGAGTGGATTTGGGGATACCAGCTGCGCGGGCAGACACCAGCAGTACGTCCCTCACACTAGACATCAAACTGGGATAATGGAAGGCTGACCTTAATGATCTGGGTGTGTCAGCCCGGACGTGACAAGACTCTGGACGATCAGCAGTGACGTGCTGTGACTCTGGACGATCAGCAGTGACGTGCTGTGACTCTGGACGATCAGCAGTGACGTGCTGTGACTCTGGACGATCAGCAGTGACGTGCTGTGACTCTGGACGATCAGCAGTGACGTGCTGTGACTCTGGACGATCAGCGAAGGCCTGGCGAGACTCTGGACGGTCAGCGAAGGCCTGGCGAGACTCTGGACGGTCAGCGAAGGCCTGGCGAGACTCTGGACGGTCAGCGAAGGCCTGGCGAGACTCTGGACGGTCAGCGAAGGCCTGGCGAGACTCTGGACGGTCAGCGAAGGCCTGGCGAGACTCTGGACGGTCAGCGAAAGCCTGGCGAGACTCTGGACGGTCAGCCGTGACGTGAAGAGACTCTGGAAGATCGGTTGAGACGTGAAGTGACTCTGGACGATCAATGGTAGCTTGACTGGATTCATGAAGATCAATGGTGACCTGACTGGATTTATGAAGATCAATGGTGACTTGACTGGACTCACGATGATCATATATGACTTGACTTGGCTCTTTAAGATCGTCTGTGAATTGACTTGACTCATGACTGGCAGCAAGGACATGACGAGGTGTTGTTGTGGCCGCCATTTTTTGAACGTGCTCTGGTTTGGCCACCATTTCAGTCATAGATGCGGTGTCGCGTGCCTCATCTGCGACACCCACAGTGAACAAAGAGCCCACAGACAGCAAAGCAAAGTCCATAAACTGCGCTGATGATGAAACGCGGACCCTCTCGAAGAAGCTTTGATCTGAGCGGTTGATTAACGCCATCACAAAACAAATCAATTAAAAAACAGTCTGGCAAGTCAGAGTCATTTGCTAAAATTAAATATTCCTCTATACACTCCTCAAGTGATCGGGTACCTTGCTTGAAGCGTAACAGTAGATATGATGTGTCCATACCTGGCCAATGTCCACATGAAAAGCTGCTGGATCCTTGAGGGGCCGAATATTCTGTTACGTGGCTAACAAGACGTGAAACGTGCGGATCCATATGCAGGCTTTTATTTAAAGGCATAGTCAGAAGACAAGCTAGGTTCAGGCAATGGCAAACAGGTATAACACAGGCAAGACACAGAGTATTCCTAGGGCAAGCATGGGTCGATGAGCGGCGAACAGTATCCAACAGGGCAAGGCAGAGAGAGTAAATCCAGGTACACAGCAATAATCCAAACGAGGTGCAAACAGAGTCCGAACGGCAAGGCAAGGGTTAATCCAGGAAACACGGGCTAGAATCGAAACACGGGAAAACAGGCAAGGCAAAGCAAGACTAAGACAACTAAGTGGGCTCCGTAGAGTAGCTATCGCTAGGATAAACGCTATACAATACTCGGCAATCTATGAGAGGAAGTCCAGGGTTTAAGTAGGGTGTGTGATTGTGTGATACTTCTCAGGTGTGAGCATGTGATGGGTACAGCTGTGTGTAGTCAGTGCAATGGATCATGGGAAATGTAGTCCAAGGTAATGCGAGACAGTCTGTGTAGTGTGAGAGTCAATATGATGGAAGGGTGACCTCTGGTGGCAATCAGACGGAAGACCATGAACCGGATTCGTGACAATGAGATTTTCCCCCATTTTCCATTGTTTTAGTTCAATGAAAGGTTAGATTTTTGTGATTTTTTTTAAATAAAAGATCAAAAGGATTAACAATGCAGATTTATTTTCACAGCCTTCTTTGATCATATTTAGCAAGGGTATGAATATTTTGAGCACAACTGTATATATATATATATATATATATCGTATATTATTCATGTCGTTGTGACGGCGGAAGTTTCAAGAATATTCGTGTTGCACACAATCAGGAATATTTAATATCTTATGATCTTATTCTTTTTAGTGAATCGAAAACATCATTCGAAGAACGAATGACTCTATGCTGATTCTTTTTAGTGAAACAAACACGCACACATAGATTAGGCTACTGTGCGACTTGATGTATTCATACAGCATTGTGCAGTTAAAGAGGCTACATTGTCAAAAATAGCCTACTTTAGGTCTATAAAAATAATTAATGAACTGAAAATTAATTAAACTGTTATTTTATTTATATAGTTAAGTCCACGTATTGGGTTTTATTACACAAAAGTCTGTAAACACACCTTTTTCAAGAATTCTTTTAAATGTAGGCTATTTCTTATTGTTGCTCAATGAAAAGGAAGATGTCAGTAAATACAGAGAAGAAAGTAATGTATTCAGTGCTACATACAAACAGTAATCTGATAACAGATAACACACTGAAAGATCGCATCCACAGATAAACACTGAAGCTTGCTTAACCATGAGAATCTGTGTTGTATGACTGAGTTCAGCAGATTTCCAGTAAACCAACCTTCTTCAGTGCAGTGAACACTTAGAGGTGAGCGTCGATAACACAACTGCTCAAACCCACGTGTCATGCGGCTGTGCCTTTTTAAAGGAAAAAAAAAAAAAAAACACACCCAGTGAAAATTACACACTGGCATTTTCAGAGGAGCACAACTTGTTACACAAATACGCAAACAAACAAAGCCAAAGCATAGCTAAGGTCTCCAAATTGCCATGTGTGTAACCATCAAATTACAAGGCAACATTATAGTTTATGCAGCAATAAAAACCGTAAGTATGTATTGTGGGTTTATGAATTGGTTAGATCTCAAATTTAGGTCGCTGCTAGATGCTAAATACCTTTCTGTTAATTTGCTCTCTCTCTCTTATTTCCTTTGATATGCTCAATGTGGTGAGATAAACCCCATGAAATAATAGGGCCCATGACTGGGACATACTGCCAAGCACACCAAGCAAATCGAGTGGAATATAAATATATATTCTCCTAAAATATTATAGCATAATGGCAATAATGAAACATTCATGATAATAAGGGAAGTGTTCAGAAACCAAAATGGCTTTCACAGAGAAACTCTTGACCTCTGGGTTATACTGACTCGTTTAGGTTTTTGTTTGAGGCCCTATTTAATGGTTTAAATCTTTTTAATCTTTTTATATGAGCTCAAACATTTCCTTTGAGAAAATATGATGTTGCCTAGAGACGTGCAAACTTTCTTTGTAGTATGTGTCATCATGTACTGTACATACATAGCACTCACTTCAGAAGAGTTTGTGGTACCATTACTGCCACATATACCTCAGTACTAATTGGCAGATAAATCTACACCAGAATTAGTGTAACCACAACATTAGTTTCTGCTATGAGCACTCATATATTCACAAAAAGGAGGCTTCACTAACCAGACAAATTGAATTTACAGCATCAATCTAAATCCATCATGGGTAATAGGGGAGAGTGGGGTAAGTTGAGCCAGGGGTAAGCTGACCCACCCCCTGTATCTTGGCAACTGTACACTTTTACTGTCATGTGACCATGTATTTTGGAACCACCCATCATTTCTGCCAGACTGTGAAAAGGAGAAACACATGGCGGGGGGATGGAAGGCACCCAATTACTTTAAAAACTGTTTTTGGCTTGCCAAAGCAATAACAGATGTAATAGCTGTTACATCAAAGCAGGTCTAAAAATATTTCTGATGCATATAGGTGATTTAGCAACATATAAAACCACGCAAATCATTTAGCTAAATATTAGCCTGAATTGGTAAGCTAGCTAGTTTTTCCAAAATGGCAGCTATGGGGCAAAGTGAGGCAAATGCTGTGGGGTAAATTGAGCCAGCATTTTAACTTACCCCACCATAAGGCACTGTAGTTAAGTTAAATCTCTGAGTTATAAACTGGTATTTTAATGTGATATTACTGGTTTAGTTTATCATATATATTATTTGTAGTTTATTTGATAGGAACAGTGTATAAGTGCACCAAATCCTTCTCTGATAAGAACCAGAAGATGCTTTTCGTCCCTAACAGCCTGTTCGACAGCTTGTGGACCTTTCCAGATCCTGCCCCACCTTATTATTACACTGTCCTATCTAAATAAAGGCAAAAACGCCAAAAAATAAATGTTTAAAAAAAGATACTTTAATTGTACTTCTGCCTCATTTTGCCTTATCTTGAGGACTACATAAGTTAAAATGTCTCATCTTACCCCACTCTCCCCTATAAAAAAATAGACTTAGTATCAGTTGTTGACACTCACTCTACCTCAACCTAAATGGCAGGAACAGAGTTATGCAGGGCCTGATTCTGTAAGTAGCATTGTGTTCACTGAAGTAGATTATAGAATTTATGAAAGCAATGTCAGATCCTATTTGGCCTGATGCTGCGCCTGCACATTGGAATCACTGACAGAGGCAAAATAAAGTTAATTAGGTACAGGACTGCTCCAGCAGTGTGCTCGCTGAACTGTGGCTGTGGGATCAGACTTCACTAATCCAGGTTTGGGAGGAAAACATGAGCTTGTGGTTCTGGACTGGCTATGGTGCTTGGGGCCAACTGCATGCTGGAGAAAGTCCTTGGGGAATCAAGAAGAAACATACAGCGAAAGATGGTTTGAATGGATCTAAAAATAGTGGACTTTTTTTTTTTTTGTGAAAGACAAAATTATCAATGTTATTTCGCAACTGCAGCACAACTGTTTTCAACACTGTTGATAATAGTAAAAGTTTGTTGAGCACCAAATCAGCATGTTACAATAGTTTCTGAAGGTTCGTGTGACACTGAAGACTGGAGTAACAGCTGATTAAAAATTCAGATTTGCCATCACAGGAATAGATTACATTTTAAAATATATTCGAATATAAAACAGTTAATTTAAATTGTAATAATATTTCACAATATTACCATTTCACCGTATTTTTATCAAATAAATGCAGGCTTGGTGAGCATAAGAGACTTTCAAAAAAACATTTAAAAAATCTCACCAACCACAAACTTTTGAACATTATCACTACACTTTATCTTCTTTAGGATACATAAACACCTAATTTTTGTATTAACAAGTGTGGTCAGAGCTCTGCTTTGTCTCTGATGTGTGTGGACGTGTGAAGTGGGCATAATGAGAGAGGTGGGAGGAGCACATTATCCCATGACAGGAACACCATGGGGGATATAAGTAGGGGCGAAGAAAGTGGGGAGGTGTTCCGATTCTCCCACATCCCTGCTGGGCACCTACATCTCCAGCATTTTATCTGAGTCAATCTGCTGGAAAAGAGGCTTTGAAGATTTAGCTTCTTTTTGCTTATTTTAAAAAAACTTCATTTCCTCCATTTTATTTTAGTTCAATGCATTTGAAAGCAAAGAGTCATTTTAGCACCTGCTGATCATATGAGCTCATTTGGGAATTTGTGTAGAGGTAAATCTATAAAGCTGACTTGACTGTAATTTAAGTGTAAGGATGGCAGCCCAAACTTTTTTTCTTTTTTCATTTTTTATTATATATATATATATATATATATATATATATTTTTTTTTTTATTAATTTAATTTTTTTTTTTTTCAAATAAATGCTTGTGAAATGAAAAGCACCAGACAATAAAAAGGGAATCTGGAGGTGCTTTATTTATTAAAGGTCTCTCCCAAAAGAAAGAGATGAACCAAGCCTGCAAAAATGAGATGAAATTCTTGAACATATTGAAAATGTGTTCCCAGTCAAAGCTTGGATGAGTTCAGCACTGGCGTTCCTCCACATCCCCACACCCTAATCTGAAACACTGTGAAGGAAAGCTAAGGTAACACAACCAATGGCATTTCCATAAAAAATACACAATTTCAAATTTTTGTATTTATTCATTTTGTATTCTGTAATGCACATTCACTAGTTTAAAGATTAGAATACTTCCATTTGTTATGTTAGCATGCTTTCTGCATGAGGTCATATGATTTTAACAGTTGTTTTTACTTTTTTCCTTCATTGAGTCATTGCTATTGCATACAAAACAGATGACATTTGCCTTTCACACTCATACAAGTTACACTTATTTCTCAAAATAAATGGGTTGAAAATGGATTATTATTATCATAATTTTTTATTATTGTGGGGCCTGGATAACTCCTTTAAAGAGAGTTCCTGTCTCTGTTCGAGGTGAAGATGTTGAGATTGTGAGTGAGCAGTCAACAAAACCCTCAAAAACGCCTGTGGCTTCAACATGGTGGCAAGAAAACAAAGACTCTGACAGGTACTGTAACTGAGATTTTACAAGTAAGACGGCTGGATGTGTAAGTTAAAGCCGACGTGTTTACACCTATCATTTGCCTGTCAAGACGGCTGTTTGTGTAACTCTGAGGCATAGATTAAAGACATAAACTTATGGGACATAAAATGTGCAGGTACAGACACTTGTGGGTGTTTCCTCATGGTCATGTGCATGTTGCCCTGTGTTTGCCTTCATGAAAGTCTGAATGTGTGTGAACAGCTATGAAAACACCAGTGATTTACAGGCACCGGTGGCCACACAGAGGACAAGTGAGCACTTTAGTTTCTAAGTATGATAGCTCATTCTGTCACCCTCTAAACACATTTGACCATGTTGTTCTGACACTGACTCAGCAGCATAAATATAAAGTTGTCACAAGGGCTATATTTTAGTAACTATAAAATTTTGAGTTTGAAGGCAAGGATTTAAAAATATATATATATTTTTCTGTTTTTTTTTTTTTACTGGTTTACCATTTTTGTAATTGTATTAATGTCAAACTTTGCTTTTACTTTTAAATGTAGTTAATACAGGTATATTATGTTTTTGTTTTGTTTTTTTGTCAGTAAATGGGACGTTCCGACATACCTCATGTAGTGTAACGAAATGCACTGCTATAGGGGTCAAGACTAACAAACATAATTCATAATTATTATATATTCACACATCATAAAATAAAGATAAATAAATTAATAAATTAAATAGACAGATATTCATAGATCTTTGTACCAGTAGCATTTTTAGAATATATTATAAATAGAAAACATGACAAAAAAAGTCTGAAAATTTTAACTGCATCTGAACATGTAAATTACACAAACAAAATACATTCAAAACCACTTGCGAATCTGTTCTCCATAATCAATTTAGTATCATTTCAACATTCAGGGCTATTAAAAACAGGTCAGCGTATCTTAATAAATTGACAGTAATTTGATTAAGATTTGTCTTCATGTAAACATAAACTTCGGGCAATAAAAAACGGTCAAGTTTAAAGGCCAGGCCTAGGGTAAATATACTGAGAACACGAGAGACAGAGATGCAGGCTAAGCAGGTGTGAGAGAGAACCTGTCACTTCAGTAAAGTAGAAAAGGCCACACTCACACACACACGCACACACACACACAACATTCACCCTGAGGACATGAAGGACTCCCAGCATGACTGTTTGAGGAGAGACTGAAAAAGCACCAGTGGAAAAAAAGATAGTCCCACAGTATTACAATAGTCCTACAAACAGAATGGAGGGACTGGTGGTAATGTGGACTGACTTAATGTTTTGTCTCATCATGACCCAAAGCCTGGCAGTCTTCTCTGATTTAGTGTATGTTTATATCAAAGGAGGGTGCACAAATTTAAAAGAGTTTTCATTTGCTTGTTTTGTTTAATTATCTAACGCTGGGCCAAAATGGCCTAATACGCTGCGTCTACCATTTTAGACACAAGATGGGGCACTAAAAGCACATGTTTTAACACACAGGAGTTAATTCAAATCTTTACAGGACTGTCTAAATATTTACTATAGCAAAGAAATATGTGAGATATTAGGTGAAAATCATAAGGTTGCAGCATATTATTTTGCAAAAGCTCAATACAATATGCAAAGTTGCTAGCCTATATTCACCGTTCTGTCATGAGACTATAAACAGCAAAACATAAACAGCAAATTATCATGACAGTACAAGCCTGACACTTTCTATAATAAGTAAGACTGTGCAACATATGTCATCAATGCGGGGATGATAATAACCACCTTACTAGTCAATACTTCATGAAGTCAGACATCAGTCAAAACATAAAGACTTACACTAACTATCTGCTGTCAACGAGCTGTGAGGCATGTTTATTTCAGCACACTGTGAGGTTTTTTTTTTTTTTTTTTTGTGAAGTAAAACACGCCTTTGTGCTAAACCGAGCACAAAGTGTCTGATAAACTGAAAAAAAAAGTCTAAGACCAGTGTATGCGATAAAATCTCAAATATTTGGGCATATAGTTGGATATTCACTAAGGTCTTCAAATATCACATTTATGTGTCACTGTCTAGAAACTGTGTCCAAAAACGCTGTATAGTAAATGTAAAAAGGGTGTACTACCATCCAGTTTTACTCAAGTGGTTTACTTTTACACATTTGTCCATGGAGCTCAGCAGCACCACATTGTAGGCCATATCTGTTCCAGTAGATGGTGCTAGTGTATCATCGTCAATCTGCAAATAGTCAGACATTATACAAAAAGTGCTTTAAAAAAACTGATTATAAAATATTACAAGTATTTATTTTTAATCAATTTATAAATTGTATTTTAGAAGCCTTTCATGAGACACTAGCATTCATTAGATAATAAATGCTGCAGAACAGGGAGTATTATGAAGTGTACATAGGCTATTTTAAGAGAATATTTTATTTACTGACAGACAGATCAATGGATGGACAGACAGACAGACAGACAGACAGACAGACAGACAGACAGACAGACAGACAGACAGACAGACAGACAGATAGATAGATAGATAGATAGATAGATAGATAGATAGATAGATAGATAGATAGATAGATAGATAGATAGATACGCTATATTGCCAAAAGTATTGGGTCACCCCCTTCTAATGAACAGGTTTGACTACTTTAGTAATTTCCATGAGAACAAATCTTAATGTTTAAGCATATAATGATATTCTAGGGAATTGTGTGCTTCTAATTTTAAAGCAACAGTTTGGACAGGACCCTTTTCTATTCTAACATGACAATGCCTCTGTGTATAAGGCAAGGTTCAAAAAGAAATGATTGATTTAGTCAGTGTGGAAGAACTTGATTGGTCTTCAGAAAGCCAAGTCCTAATCCCAGTTGAACACCTCTGGTGTGACTTTAAATGCAGATCTTGAGCCAAAAACTCATCACCAAACACCAATGACTTGTACATATGGGTACAGTCATTTTAGACACTTCCAAAACTGTTGCAACAGAGGTGGAAATACAATTTTTAAATAAATGCATTATGTTTCTATCTTTGTTGCCACAGATTTGGAAGTGCCTTTTTCTGTTCTAAAGAAGGGGGTGTCCCAATACGTTTGTCCATATAGTGTATTTACAAGTCATTGGGGTTTGGTGATGAGTTTTTGGCTCAAGGTCTGCATTTAAAGTCACACCAGAGGTGTTCAACTGGGATTAGGACTTGACTTTCTGCAGACCATTCAAGTTCTTCCACACTGACTAAATCAATCATTTCTTTTTGAACCTTGCCTTATACACAGAGGCATTGTCATGTTAGAATAGAAAAGGGTCCTGTCCAAACTGTTGCTTTAAAATTAGAAGCACACAATTCCCTAGAATATCATTATATGCTTAAACATTAGATTGAATCAACCGTTTAAATGATTCGGTTCAATCGCAATGACTCACTAATTAACAGTGACTTTCTGCCACCTACTGGCAGTTTTAATTTCACATTTAAAATATCTTTTCATTTTTTTAAATAATTTCAAATCTCAGTATTCAACGTTTTATGTTTAAAATATCAAAACAGTATTAATGCATTTGTAACTGCTTGTTAAATACATTAATGTCCTGCATTAAACAGTGTGTAAATGCATCTAAATGCCACTTATAATGCAGCTTCTGTGTTTTCTCTGCATTACAAATATTAGTTTTATCAATACTGATTTAATTTGCTTGGTAACAGCTCAAAAGACTTATTATTCTAATTGACTGATTCAATTTAAGAATTTGACTGAAAAGATGATGCACACATTTAGAAAAAATGGCTTTATAAAGGAGAAAATGCCCATAAAAGGTAAAAATCAATTTAAACTTATTGGAAAAGATTAATTTCTATCACTGCTGTGAATTGATCACCACACAGAATATGAAGAATATCAAAAACTTTAGGAGTAAGCTGTTCATGGTAGTCCTTAAGATATCAGCACAATAACACACTCAGCAAAATATCATCCAGTTGTCGTTATTGATAAAATTGCAGAAAATAGTGAGAAATTTTTTTTATCAATATTGCACACCCCTAATATATTTAACGTTTTGTTGAGAATTTTTTTTTTAAAATAAATATGAAAAGTGCCCTTTTTTCCAATTGAGCCCCTGCCCCTCAAAATGTCTGTGCAGTGTGCACGTCCCTGCATAGATAGATAGATAGATAGATAGATAGATAGATAGATAGATAGATAGATAGATAGATAGATAGATAGATAGATAGATAGATAGATTTCGGTCTTAGTTGCCTTTTAACACTTGAAGAATATTGATCAAAATGTCTAGACTATAATTCTGTTTATAATGAGCGTTTCTCCACAGCGCCCCCTCTGGTGAACTGCTGGCGGTCTCATTACCGAGAGCCCCGCACCAGCTACATTGTTACAATCCTCTCATTTCCTGCAACACAACACTTCCATGTCTCGCGTGAAGGGTATGCTATTTTACCGCTTCGCACTGCATCGCACCTGCCGCCTGGACATAGACAGCGATGGAAATATAAAGGTAAGCTACTTTTATTCGCTTTTATCGAAGTAATAAGCATGTTACCGGTCAGAGCATGCTATACTCTGTTAGACCGTGTGAGCAATGAAGGAATACGCCAGGTTTCTCTAACGATATGAAAGCTACAAGGGAGGGCGTAGGTTTAATGAAACATTGGTGCTTAACTTGAGATGTCAACCGCCAACTTCTCATTGTGAATCGGTTATCTTGCCGTGGTGAGTGAACACAGGGGTTACGTATGATTACGAGCAGTTCTTTACACACACGCACACACACACACACACACACACACACACATCAAGCAGAGCTGTTCACTTGGCAACGCCAAGCGCCCGTAGACGCCTTAACAAATCCACTGTTACCTTCTCCCGTGTGGGCTTGACTAGTTTCTACCCACCGGTTAAAGCAGCCTGAGCGTACACAAACACTGGCTGGCATGCGGTGAGAGTGGTCAGGGTCTCAGAAGAGGATTTTATGCGAGTCGTGAAGACACTAAGCGTTTATACGCACGACACGCGCGTTGCCCTCACGCGTCTCTCTCTCTCTCTCTCTCTCCGCAGAGCGAATATGAGAGGGGTTCGCCGCAAACTGTCATTAGGTTGACAGAGATGGGCTGCTGATTTGGGAATCCCGGAGAGCTGGAAGCGCCCAGGAGCACCATGACCGTCTTCAACCAGGAGAATGTGCAGGATTATTACGAGATTGGAGACGAGCTCGGGAGGTAGGTGATGGGTTTCACCAGGTTTTGGGCGTGAGGTGAAATTTATTTAGTGTAGCTAGTTGTTTTGGATGAATTATATACACAGGGGCGATTTCAGGTTAATTGGGACATTTTTTCCAGTCATCTGAATGGCATAGAGTCTCCCATTTTACCTGAATTCACCTTAGCCTATATATTTTTTTTTACGCAGCTATATTATTGTTATTGACTTAATAATGGTTCAGAAAGGAGGTTTTTCACAGTGATGCCATAGAGGAACCATTTTGGGATCCAGAAAGAACCTTTTAGTGAACAGTTCTTAAAAAAATAAACAGACTTTTTCAACAATAAAGAATCGTTTATGTGAAGGAGATGTTCTATGGATGTTAATGGTTCTTCTTGGAACCTTATATTCCATTGAATACACCATCTAATGTTGTTAAATCAGCATACATAAGTCAGCTTTAAGATGTAAGGTGGTGCATATGTCTCTCGGGGTGAGCTGTACTACTAAAAAAGTACCTAGAAGAACCATGGTATTACCCTAGGTTGTCATGACATGGTAATACTTTGAAGTAGCTTAAGCTGCCATGCAGGTACCATTCAGAACTGTGGTATATATCTTTAATGTCACAATTACGGTACCATGGTACCTCCACAGTGCTGGACACCCTGTAAGAAAGGGAGGGGTTGTTGCCAGGGTGGTCTCAACTCATTATTTGGTGTCCCAAACTCTCCTTGAGCCAGGAGTATCACTGGTTGTGACTCTAGACAGATGTTTGTGCGTTCCTAGTTGTAATGATCTTCAGTGGCATTTATTGATTAATGGGGTTCAGATGACTGTGAAGGTCTGCTGTGTAGATTTCTCTTCTGGGAGTCCCACTTGACAGGCTGATCATGATAAATTGGGTTAGTCTGCTATGGTGAGATGCCACGACAATTACATTTTTACTCTATAATTTATCTGTTAAAGACATCCAGTCAGCAATTGATTTCATTTTGCAGGGTATCACAACTCAGTGCAGTAACACTATACTTTTACTTTTTGTTTGATTCACTTCATTCACGTTTATATGCTTGTGGGAAGTTAAGCAAATTGTATATTTAAAAATGTTGGATTCATTATTATTTATATATTGAGTTTGTGTTTAAAAAAAAAAAAACACCATTGTGTGACATCGTGTCTGCCTGTCTGCAGAAATTTTGCACGCTCAAAATCGAGTGTGACTGCCCCTTTACGTATTGCATTAACATATTGAGTTTGTGGTGGTCCTATGACTCTGGAAATATCAGCTGTGTAATATTATATGTAACATTTCATAACTGGTGGTCAGGAGATAGATGTTCTTTTGAACTGGTTTTCATGAGAATGCAGTTTCTTGGATTCCCATTGACTGCTGTATGTGTGGGCGATAAATCACCACGCAGATAGGGATGAGTCTGCTCCTTGTGTGGGTTGTGGGAAATTGGGCTCTTTTGTTTTTAAGAAAAAATATTTAATGCATTAGTGCTCACGTAACAGTCTAAAGGATGCCGATGCATCGCTCATGCTCAGCAAAATTGATTGCATAATGCGTAAATGTACTGAGGGGACTTTGAATCGAATGTTGAAGATGTTCTTGTCATTGGCACCTGAGGGATGACAGCATCTTTCGGTCGTTCTGATTACATAATTGACTCAATGACTGCAAAGCTGGCTAGCTTACTCCAGTTATTGCTGAATTAAACTGCATTTGTAATAGAGAAGGTAGGAAGCAGTGCTATTTTTCACTTAGAGGTTCTTGCATCTGAGTTTATTTGTGAAATACTGTTAATTTGCATATTCATGAGTATTGATTTCAGGTTTAAGTCTGGACAGTTTTTAATTGACAGTGCTGTGTTTTAACTATTTAAATATGCATGATCTGTCCCGTTTATTGATAATCTTTGTAATTTGAATGTTTAATTGAAGGCACACTTTAAATGAGTATTTTGTGTCTATGCTGTCGTTGAATTTTTATTCACATGTGTGATATGGCATTTTACATATTCAAAATTATTTGAATAGTATTGAAGACAAAACATTTGAATATTATGGTCTCACCATGACGACTATATGACTCTCATGAGTTACCAATCCCTCTATTGACATTAAGAAATGAATGGATTGAAGCTTGTTGAAGGAATCTATGACCTTGCATACAAAAAAAAGAGTCTGAAATAAAACAATGGGACCACCAATCACTAAAGCCCACCAGCACATTTTAAGTACCCCCTTCCCTCCCCCACAGAACAAAACCTCAGAATCAGGACCAAGAACACTATTCACTGTTCTCAATTCAGCCATTAATTTCTTTACCCTCCTCACCAATATTCAGTGCTTAGCTTTGATGCCTCATCAGAATGGTTAAGCATACCCCCAGCACTGAAGCGTTAAATAACCCTGCATCAGACGGTGCTTGCGTGCTACTCGGGCTGTAAGGTTAAACACACAGGCTCTCTTCATGGGGCTTATGAGGCTTTAGCCCATGGACGCTCTTAAGTTAGGAGGTTTCTTTATTCTGATGGGAACTTCTACGGGTGGTCCTCCTCAGAGTAGATGGAGCAGTGGTCTGTTGGCTAAATTTGAAGCAGTGGGACTTGGCTGGCATTGCTTTTCATGGATTAACACTATGAGCTGCCGTAACTCGAAGGTGAAATGTCGTTTTTACTCCAATAGTAAAATTTCAGATATGTTTCCCAAATTCCTCCACATCAGGGTTATTATTGTTAACTAAAACTACTAAAAATGATTGTTAATTGAAATAAAGCTAGAGATATAAACACTAAAGTTCCACTCTCACTTAAAACTACTGGTTCTTTACAATATTTAAAAGTACATTAAGCATCACTGAACAACTTTTAAACAGGAGTCTGCTTGTCTGTCTGTTTCATGCAGTATGGACAATTTCGAGCCCACTCTCAAAAGATGAGCATCAGCTATAGCACTAATGCTAAATGAAATGAATTTCCAACCAATAAGGGGATCCTCTCATTTTTCAGTTCACTCAGTAATGATATCTGTGTTCCTCTATTGCATTAAGTCTCTTCGACCGACTATAAGCTTGGCTGCTCCCAGTCTGTCCTGCCACTAATTGGTTCCCCTTTGTGTCTGTTTGCTCTGGCTGTGTGTGTGAAAGGGGAGGAGCAGCTTTTTGCTGGATCTCGCTATCACTTCAAGAGGCAGTGCTTCTGACTGTGTAGTTTTGAAGAGTGTGCTCCAGAGAACTTATTACCCGGACCCTGATGCTAATGAGACTCCTCCAAAAAGCTGAAATTCCAAGCAATTTTTAGGAGCACCACTTTAACAATTTCCCCTCACGGCCTCACCCCTGTGTAATGATATGCAAAATATGCAAGTTGTTTGTTGTTGACCTATATTTGTGCCCCAGTGAAATGTGTCAGAGGGTGCTGGTGCTGAGGTTTGACCAGTGTTTTTTGCCCAACAACCGTTAGTACAGATGTTACCTTGCATTTAAAAAAAATAAAAAAATAAAAAAACCTTTTATATATTTACTTTTTTTTTTAACATATTTACCTTGTTTTTGCCATGTAAATAGATTCTTATGTGGCATACAGTCAAAAACAAAACAAAACAAAACTAATATAGACAAATCCAACACATCTTATAGGTATTTGTGACCCTGGACCACAAAACCAGTCATAAGGGTCAAATTTTTCAAATTGAGATTCATACATAATCTGAAAGCTGAATAAATAAGCTTCCCATTGATGCGTGGTTTGTTAGGATAGGACAATATTTGGCCAAGATACAACTATTTGAAAATCTGGAATCTGAGGGTGCAAAAAAAAAAAAATCTAAATATTGAGAAAATCGCCTTTTAAAGTTGTCCAAATGAAGTTCTTAGCAATGCATATTGCTAATCAAAAATGAAGTTTTGATATATTTACGTTAGGCAATTTACAAAATATCTACATGAAACATGATCTTTACTTAATATCCTAATGATTTTTGGCATAAAAGAAAAATCAATAATTTTGACCCATACAATGTATTTTTGGCTGTTGCTACTTAAGACTGTTTTTGTGGTCCAAGGTCACATTTGTTAATTTTTCCCACTTTGGATGTCACTGTAGACCTATATATCAAACTGGAGATATCTGCTGGAATGAGTGGCTATGCACACATAGCGTCATTCTGAGTGCTCTAGTGCGTAAATGTAGCTACTCATCCGTCTGTGTGTTCAGTGGGTGAAGTTTGGGTGTCTCTTGTGAAGCCTAATGAGATCTGTGGGGGTGAGAGTGTGAGAATGTGTATGAGATCAAGAGTATTTGTGAGTGAGCATGCCGGGAGGGTCATGGTACACTGTAAGACGATCCTGCTGTGAAATATTAGCCTTTACCAGTGAAGCATGTGTAAGACGAGAGTGAAAGTTAGAGTTTTTTCCCCTCTTTCTGTAATTTTCTATTTGGCATGGTGAATGCAGCTTTTGAGGATACAAAATATATTCTCCCCCCAGCATCCAAAACTAACCATCTTAACTGGGCTTCCTGGATAGTACAAGGGTTAAACCAGCCACATCTGACCACAGCATGTTAATCAGTGCCAATAAAGAGCCATTGTTAGTCATTGACAAAAACATGGCACATTTTTTTTTCCTTTCTGCTGTTGAGGTGAAATAACGGTTTAAACCAAAAGACAGAAGAGCTGGGCATGTCAAAGGGGTCAAGGATTGGCTAGTTTGCATGATCCAGGCATTCTGTGTGGATAAAGCACCTTTCTCAATTGATGGCCATTCAAAAGTAGCTGTGTAGTCTGCCAAAATGCAATTTATGTTGCTTCTGAAAAAAAAAAAAAAAAAAAAAAACCCAAAATCATTAGAGATGTACAATATATTGATACCATGCATGATGGGTATACAGGTCAGATTGTGAAATTATAGTATTCAGCTTAATAACATTAGAATTTAATTTTTTTAATCCTGTGAGGCATGAGTGTTGTTTATTACACAATGTATATATGTCCTAGTTTAACAGTTCTTATTTCATAATGAGCATGACATAGTCTTACATTTTAAAACCATTCATCATTCCTTTCTTATATTCTAACCACCTGCTAGAGTCGTCGCCACTGTGGGTATAATTATGTTTTAGCATTAAATGCTGTTTTATCGCAGCCGTTCACAAGAGTTAATGTCCCACGTTGTTGTCGTACACACAAGAGACCCCTTGCAGAGTCCAGGAAGTGTTGCTAGAGCGAACCATAGTCGATTAATCGACTTCATTTGCACAGCCAACACTTCTTCATTCATCAGTGCCCGGTTTTATGATGCAGTCGCCGTAATGATTGCGCGCATCAGCCATGATGGGGTTATTTAATGTCAAGTGTTAGCATATGAATATGAATAATGGGAATTCCCCTCCTGAATCATGATTCTTAATAGCAAAGTACTGCTGCATCCTGGTAGTTAAAAGGTGGCTTGACCAAGAGCTGTGAAACAGCATTTCCTCAGGCACATTTGTTAATATTCAGCAATAAATTTGTATGAACATGTTATGAATTCTTCTCACAGATCTCAAAGCAGCAGCACTGTTAATGCTGTTGCTAAGCTACTGGTGAAGTGATGTTGTGGAAGGAATTCAGACTCCCTGTGCTGGCTATCAAGTGCTTTTCTTCATATCTTGTAAGCCATTGTCATTGCCTTGTTGTTCACTTTGCTTCTGTCTTTTTATTCTTTGTTTTCACTTTCGACAAAAGTATTTGACCCTATTTAAAATGGCAAGAGATACTTTGTCACAGTTCTTTCATATTGCTCCTTGAAGCGAGTCCAGAGTAGTTAATGCTGGCTAATCACATTCCTAAAAGCTTTCTTATTTTCGTCATAATTGTTCTTTTATGGAAGGGGTTGAGCTACTGTATCCTCAGTTACTGTTAAGACGTCAATACTGAAGCCGCAGAATGTGCTTTCAACACTCAAGTTTTGACAGTGAGCAGTACTTGTCGAAGCCATGTGAATGTCAGTTTCTGTCTACATTAGGACAGTTGGAAGATAAGGCCTACAGCAGACGTCAAGTCTCCTCCCCTGGGTTGCTATGGGAACCACCCATTTAGCCAGTTCTTTCCAGGCGTAGCTATCAGTTAGGCTCGGTCATCTGTAGGGCTTCCTTCATTAGTGACGCTTCCCCAAACGAGTTGTGATTGACTGAATGCGTGACACAAAGAGAAGAAGTCCTTCATGCTCATGGGAGATGGCCAATTAATCGGACAATGCTGATTTTCTGATTAGTTACACCGTTTTGATTGAATTACAAATGCAAGCTTGTGTTTGAGCTGGATTTTGAGGACTCAAGAGGAGTAATGGCTACTTCAGACCTGGTCGTACACATTTGCCTCCGGTGCCTCCTCACACAATGTGTGCTTTGTGTCTTTAAATCCTCTGGAAAGGACAAAATTACATTCCACTGACATGTCAAATGCCTTTCATGACAAATCAAAGAGAAATGACGTGATGTCTTGAAGGTGCTGTGCAGTTTTTTTTTGTTTGTTTGTTTGTTTGTTTTTAAATGGCAGACATATAATGTCACTATTATCTGATTTCAGAGATCACTGAAATAGGTGTCTTTATGACAGCCCTAGACTATTTATGGGAAAAAAAGTGTCCCACCCTTGCTCTCTGTCTTTTATAGTATTATTCAAATGTTTGGGATCTGTAAGATTTTTTTTCAACGTTTACCAAGGCTGCATTTATTTGATCAAAATGCGGTAGACACAAGCTTCCATGTTACATCCAATGTTTCCATCCAAAGTTAAGAATTAAACTTATGCATAAAATTGGAATATCGCATAAAACCGTTTCCATCCAGTGAGTTTGTTAACTTGCACTAAATATCATGAAGAAAAATTTAATTTGCTGCAGTAGGAGAAGGCACTGTATATAATAATTTTTGTATACAATAAATTATGAGCTTCAGAGCATGCAGACAAAACGCAGTCATCTTATTTTGTTTGGGAACGAAGTTCTGGGAGTTAATTATAACAAAGTACTTTGAGACTTTGCTCAAGCATTTTAGAATGACAAAACTAGCATTTCAGATGCTGTGCAATGAAATCAGTCCCTTGGTTGGTCCAGTTATGCTGTCCCATCGCAAAGTCACATGTCTTTTTTGATGCCTATTAAGGAATTTATTCGGTAAACGTGTTTCCATCGTAGTTTATGTGCATGTTTTCTTACCGGATGAGAAATTTTTGGAATTTATGCACATCTTGGTGTTTCCATCCAGCATTTTTTTTAATTTTTTTATGTGATATCCCAAAGCGCACATAAAAATAGGTGGATGGAAACATAGCTACAGTAATATTATGAAATATTATTGCAATTTAAAATGACGTTTAAATAATGATTTCTATTTGAATATATTTTAAACTGTAATTAATTTCTTTGATGGCAAAGCTGAGTTTTCTCCAGTCTTAAGTGTCAATTTGATTCTTCAGAAATCATTCTTATATGCTGATGTAATGTTTAAGAGACATTTATTATTATTATTATTATTATTATTATTATTATTATCAGTGCTGAAACATTTAGGCTTCTTAATATTTCTGTGGAAAAAGAACAGCATTTTTTTATATTTTGTAGTAATTTAATGCATCCTTGTTGAAAAAATATTTTTTTTTTCCAAATTTTTTTTTTTCTCTCTCTTTTTCACTCCAATTCATGGGTTTCCTTTACAATTTGAGTTTTTCTCCCCTCAAATGCTGAATCGACTGTTTATATATGTGTGGTGTTTTTCAAAGCATGTGAATATGATGCACATAATTTTGTGTCTGTTTCTAATCATCTAGCCATAACATTGTTTCACACTGCACAAGTGTGGCACCGCAGTGCAGGGTTAACACCACAAAAGCCATGCAAACCCTGCTCCGGGTCAAGAGTTTCATTACCTTGGGTAACCTATAACCCAGAGTTAAGCACAGTGTAAAAAGCCTATTTAAGAGTTTGAGTTTTGAGACTGGAGCCTGTCAAATACTTTCAGAAGAGGGGTGAATGCTTCTCCTGGTGCAATAAACAATTATAAAAAAGACATTAGTCATATACCTCAAGAACAAAAAACAGAAGATGCAGAGAGTTCTTGCATGGTGCTGACCTTTTGTTTCTCCTTGTGAGGGAACATGTTTGTTTCACTTCCTCTGAGAAGTTTTGTTTCATTAAACAACAGAGCGGTGAAGCTTACACTATGTCTACACGGGTTATAACACTCATTAAGTTGACAGACACTTATGTTTTTGACATGCTGTAGAGCTGCTTCAGCTACTTTATTTTCCCTATCCATTTGAGGAAAAATAAAAATAAAAATAAACCACTAGTAATAAAGTTTTGTTTTCCTGTTGCTGAAGTCTTGCCCTGATTTGATTTGATTTGTCAGTGAACATTCTGAGTTAATGTGCAGTTGCGACGTGTCCAGTGTAGACATTTTTTTTTTTATTGAAAAACTATAATAAATTATAGGTAAAAACATGATGTTATGTGGCTTGTGTGTACATCTTAGAGTGGATGTTTAGCAGTTCATGCAGTTTGAACTGGCAAGCAAACATTAGTCTTAAGTGTTACCTGTCTCTGAGATGGATTGCTTATGAGCTCCTGCTGATTGTACACACACAAACCCAGACAATGTTCCTGTAAAGCCCTAATATCCTCAGCTCAAATCTCAGAGTGTGTCAGCTCTACTCCAACCACAGCTCTGTTTCCTTGGTTACTCCTGTGTGGCACTACGGCACTAAGAGATATTGCATAATGTGTGCAGTTTGGGTGCTAAAGATTAGTGGGCTCTGTTCTCTCTGAACTGTCCACCCACATTCAGTTTTCACTAATGAACCAGTATATGACTCACATACACACATTGTCATTTCAAATTATGCACATCTAAACGGGCTTGTGTTAAGATATATAGATCTGTGCCCACCATTGCCATTTAGCATGTATGAGTAACCGAGCACATTGCAGACATGCTTTGATAGTTGATACTTCTGGTCACTTCACTCTGCTGAAGTGCTGAGAAATATTGAGAAAGTAGGTTGAATTTTGTGCAATGTGTCTGTGTTGCAGTTTAAAAATTCTCCAAATCCCAGTTCACATTTAATTGCATGGGATGACACAAACAAGGCTTATTTAATTACACTTGGACTGGATCAGCAGACTAGAAAAGTCAGTTCAGACTCTGCCAGATTCCTTCCAGCAGACTATTCTCTGACCCAAGCAAAACTCAGTTCAGCAGCGGAAAAGAGGATCGCTGTGTTTTGTCTATAAAGCTACATAAAATACTGACTTAACTGAACATATTTGACATTGCGTTACAAAGCCACCATTTGATTTTTGGTTCGATTTAATATTTGTTAATGTAAGGCATTTCAAATGTGGTGATATAAAACCTGAAGTGGGTTTTAAAATCATCCAAGTTCAAATTCATTACGCTAGCCTTAAAGTCTTATGCTAAAGTTAGAGGGTTAGTTCACCCAAAAATTAAAATTCTGTTATTAATTACTCACCCTCATGTGGTTCCAAACCCGAAAGACCTTTGTTCATATTCGGAACACAAATTAAGATGTTTTTAATGAAATCAGAGAGCTTTCTTACCCTGCGTAGACCGCAACGCAACTGACCCGTTCAAGGCCCAGAAACGTAGTAAGGACATCGATAAAATAGTCCATGTGACATCAGTGGTTCAATCATAATTTTATGAAGCTACAAGAATACTTTGTGTGCAAAGTTAAAAAAAAAAAAAAAAAAAAAAAAAAAAACTAAATCAAGGTCATATGGGTTTGGAAGGACATGAGGGTGAGTAATTAATGACAGAATTTTAATTTTTGGGTGATCTATCCCTTTAAAATTTAGTGAGAAAATGTAGTCAGATTTTGTCCTTTGTTCATTATCAATCCAAGTTTGGGTCTCAACTCTAAAGTTAAGATCGAAACATTGAGTCTACAGTGATAAAAGGGATTTGCTAAATGTAACTTATCGATGAAAGTGTTCTTTCGGTTCCTGGAAAACTGGCAGATTGCCTGGCCTAGCCTGTGATCTTCATGCTGTTTTACACTCTATTGATCTGACAGCATTCGCATTGGTCTACCCAACCAGTGTGTATGTGCATAATCAGCATTTCTAAAATCATTCATTTTGTAGTTTCTACTTTTTTTTCAGTTGGATGACAATGCTGATTAATCGCATTGAAAACTGAAGGTATTTAGAAGAAGGTTGTATTGTCACTGATGCATTTTTTTAAAGCCAGATAACCCAGATTGGTGTTTTTACTACTAGTCGATTATTGCTGTAAGAATGACATTTGTGAACATGTTGTAAGATAATTTGATTGTGAATGGCACAGTCACACTTAAGCTGTTCCATCACTAGTGATCTGATCTAGTTGGTGGTAAATAGCAATGTTTTTTTAAGCAGGGAAGCTTGTATCTTCCTCTTTTTCCTTTAAAAAATAATTGGGAGAAATTAGTCTTTCCTGTTTCTAGAAGTGTTTTGAACTTGTGTACAATTGGATCAAATACAGCTGACAGATATTTGTAAGGACAGACTTGTTGATTTTCAGGGTTGAGAATGCTGACTCACAGTTTAACACATGAAATTGGTGGAAATAGAAAGGTTACTATTTTAAATAAATGCTGTTCTTTCAAACTTTGTCAAATAATCCTGAAAAATCCACAAAAATATTAAGCAGCACAACAGTTTCAACATTGATAGTGAGAAGAAGTGTTTCTTAAGCACCAAATCATATTATTAGAATGATTTCTATAGGATCATGTGACACTGAAGACTGGAGTAATAGCTGCTTAAACGGCTTAGCAACATGCTAATGGCAAATTCTATTGGAATCAATGCGAGTCATATCTCTAGTTTTGTATGGTGCATGTGAGTGGCATGTTTGAGCTCATTGGCCTTCTATGGTATTGGCAAATGACTGGCAGCCTGTTAATGGCTCAGTGCCTTCATCATTTGTTACTTTCATTCTGTTTTCACCTCAGTAGTCAACTCCATGCTCTCTGTGCAGCTTTTGTAATTAATTAAGCCCCAGCCAGCCAGCACAGTTAATGTTGTGCCCCTCCATCTGATGCACACCAAGTTACACTCCATTCTTTTATGATGGTTCAAAAAGTAGATGTTTGGCAGGAACGCTGGCTGCTCTAGGATCTGCTGCCAGGAGGCAACTTTGTCTTGCAAAAGAACAGCTTGGACTGGAGACATGAGGAAGTGAGGAAATGAGGGTAAGCTGAAAGAGCACCATATTCCCAAGTGTGTCTCCCTTGCTCAGAAGTTCAAAAGTTCAGGGCTTTCAATAAACGGTGGGATAAAATGTATGGTAATCCCGATACTGAAGTGCTTTCAGAATTCAAAATTGTTTATGGATTAGACCGGCTTAAATTATGAAGCACTCTTATCACGACGCTCTTTGGGTGTAATAATATGGGGGTTGTTGAAAGCAATCTCAGGGCTGGTGTTGTGCTAACCAGTCAGGCACCCCACTGAACAGCCTGACGAGCCAATGGTGGGCCGGCACAAAAGCTGCTTTGTCATAAAGCTTGCAGGGGTCGAAACCCAGCCGACATGATTATACAGAGTAGTTATTATCAGACCAAGTCACAGGCCAATCTGAAATGTACACTATAGTGTTCATGTGAGTCTTTTGTTTATGGGTCAGTAACCTGTTTTTTTTTTTTTTTTTAATCTGTTAATTTATTCAGAAATATTGTAAAAATTAAATTAATACATATATTGACTTAAATACAATGTTGAGCAGGTCTATAATTCCTGTATCAAAATTCATTTTTATATATTTTTGGTATATTTAATACGTTGTTCTGATATCATAATGAAGAAAAACAGCATAAATAAAAGAAAAAACCCTAGTATTTAACCTTGTTGTTTAACTGTATTACTTCCGATTTTAAATGCCATGTTATTAATGTATTTATCTTTAATTCTGTTTGTATTTATGATATTTATGAGCAGTGTTGGGCACATTACTTTAAAAAAGTAATTAGTTATAGTTACTAGTTACTTCTCACAAATAGTAACTGTGTTACATCATTATAAAAGTAACTAATTACTGGGGAAAGTAACTATTGCGTTACTTTTTTTAAAAAAATTATAAAACATTGTACGCTAATCTACACTATTTTAATGTTTCTGTGGGACAATGTGAGAGACACCTGTCAAATTCAGTATATTATTGTAAATATTATCAACTCTCTACGGACACCTTGGCAATAGAATCGCCATTGGCTAGTAAACTTTTTAGTTTACTCACCAGGCAAATATTAATTATCTGATATATATATATATATATATATATATATATATATATGCTTAAGATAACGTTTGTCATTTTAGTGTTTCTATAAAAATAAAGAAAAAAACCTAAAAATAATACTAAGATAACAAAACTACTACGAATTCTACTACGATTAAAAATATAAAATGCACAAAGGATTAATGAGCTGCTGGGTTCATGAATATTAATCACGTTGTCTGCGTTCGCTCGAATTGATTTGCTGAAATCAAAACAGGGACGACAATAGGTGAGCACCAGCCAATGAGATTGTCGTTTGCACATTAGTTCCGCCCACTACCGGAAAACCCGGCAGTTCTTAAAAGCTGAAGAATTCCAAAGGAACTCCGTTATTTTGAAAGGAAAATACAACAAAGAATATTGTTTACATGTAGCGCATCAATTCTGCATGTTATGCAAGACTCTCTTGCTCTGTATCTTTCTTTGCGTGTGTGAGACAAAGAGACGGCGAGTCGTGCGCCTTCACACTAGAGTTTACGGTACGTCAAATACAGCTACACTGCGCATCCATTCAGATGAAATGAAAAATAAAATTATAATAAATTATAGTAACGCCGCATTTTATTGTCAGTAACAATAACGACGTTGTAACGGGGGAAACAGTAATTCGTTGATTAAAAAAAAAAAATAATGCCGTTATTAACGCTGTTTATTTATAACACCGTTATTCCCATCACTGTTTATGTGTTAATAATTCATGATATTTGTAAATAAATTCTTTTTACCTTGAAAAATGTATTTATTTATTTTTTTATTTGTTAATGATTACACCACATGACATTTTTAGAGTCTAAAAGTTAAAAAAAAAAAAAAAGAATAATGTATTATGTATAATACATTATGTATAAGCCAAAGAATTCATGTATAAAAAGCAGCACATTTTAAACTATTTTTTTGTTTCCTTTTTTATCGTAGACTTACGATTTGATTTATATGAACTTTTTATATTCTATTAACTGACACAAAACTGCAAGTAACAAGTTCTGTGTTACAGTTCTTATTTTTCAGTGGTTTAATTCCTGAGAGTTTCTCATCTTTGGTTGTTGGATCCCAGCTGAGTTGAAACCCTTGGTTGGATTTTTCCCCTCACGCATGTGGATGGAGGCCTTTGAGACCACGTTCATCTCACTGCTACTATTCTAAGCTTGCATGATGTTGGTTTGGCACCAGGTGAAAATGCATCTCGTTTCCACAGTGTAAACATACTGATGGGAGCAAAATGGGAGTAAACACATTCCCTGAGCCATGTGACAATGACTCCTTGAGCTGAGACCATCGGGAATTAAACCAGAGCTGGAAAAATCCAGCAGCCCACTTCATATCTTGAATTTGCTGGTGAAAAATTCTTCACCGTCAAGGTTCATTATCTTTTTCTTTCCGGTAAGCATCACGGATCTCTCTAGTGAATTGTACAAGCTTTTTGTTCCAAGGTCAGTGGTCTGCCGGTTTTTTAGAGGAATAAAAAACTCGACATCTGTAATATATTGATGTGTGGTTTGTACTATGAAAATGAAAGAAGGAACTGTTTCTTGAATTTGTGTCTTTTTTTATGCTTTCTTTTTCTCCTTTGGCTTTTTCAATTTCCCGCTCAAATGAGCAAGCTAGCGTGCAAAATTGGTATCCTTCGTAATCGACAATGTGTACACTCTGCATTTTAAAAAGTGTTGACAGCTGTCTCATCTGAGCCATAATCTGCAGTCATTCAATATTGAATTCATTTTATGCAGTGTTTAGGATTTACTGTTGTGTGCTTGCATTTCACATGGTTTCAAATAAGATGGACAATTAATTGTTGGCCCCAGTGTAAAGTGGCTTGGTCTAGTGTTTCCTCTTTGGCACACGCAGAGGAGTCGGCAGTCAGCAATGAGGCTGAGTAATGGGTTCGAAGGTCACTGTTCGCTGACATTTACTCTGGGTGTAAAGTGTTTTGATGGGCCCATCACTCTTTTTGATGTGGATTACAGCAGGATTGGGGACAAAGATTAGAAGGATGGCTATCTTCTGCCCTCCAGCTGCATTTTCCTCATATTGCTTCGCTGAGACTGGTCTAAGAACACCAGGAGGGCGGCTCTTCTGAGGTCTCTTGCTAGAGATCTTAAATCAGTGACAGTCTTAGAACTCAAGCAGGTATTTTTTAAGAGTAGAATCGCTTGACACTTGTGTCCAAAAACTATCAAATACTGCCTTTGTAAGCTATATATAGAGGTAGGAAGACAACATAGCAGGTATAAATTAAATTTTTGTGTCACATCAGTATTATGGTTGATTTCTGGCAGGCAATTTAGATGTCTGTTTTTGTTTGACATCTGAAGGGAAGTTGTACAAGTAAATTTAATTTATAGATGTTCTACCAAGAAATAACCATTGTAGTCTTTAAATATTTGCTCAGTTATCGGTCAAAGCTCACTTGAATTAGTTCTACAACATTTGACATGACGTCATTGTGCCTTGGAAGTCTGTTCGAAAGTTTACTTAAAAGGTAGTGTACAAATAGATAGTGTACTTATAGATTATGTAGAAGAGATCAACCACTTACATAACTAAACTGTTTATGAACAGAACTATATTAAAATCACACAGACGCAGCCAGATCATTTCCATAATGACCAGCGTAATCTACAAAGAGCAGAGCAAATTAGCGCCTGCTTTAAGACATGCTTTTTCTGGCAGTTAAATAATGGTGCAAATACCACTAATTTGACAAGCGCAAATGTTATTAAATCGCATTGCGTGATTCATTTTAATACTCTCCTCCTGTAAATTTTGTGTCTGAAAAGGAAACTCCTACAAATGCATATTCAATAAGGTCAGGCGCAAAAGTAACTGTCCACGACTTTTCAGCGCTAATTCTTCACTGCGTGTCTTTTGTAAATCCTGATAGTACTATTTTAACGCCAAAAGACGGTTTGTGCTGGAACAAGCTCTTAGTAAATCTGGCCCCAAGAGTTGTCAAGCTGCAAAAGTATAAAAGAACAATATAAAAGCTTTATTAAATAATCGTGACACTAAATTCCAAGTTTCCTTAAGCCTGTGACTTCTTAAGAGTTGCTATTCACTATTCACTTTAATTTTATGGAAAAGAGCAGCTTGGACATTATAACTTCTTTTGTTGCAAAGAAGAAAGTAATATAAGTTTGAAATTGCAAGAGGTAGAATAAATAATGTCTGGATGAATTGTCCCTTTAAATGCTTCAAACATGACTAGAAACATTTTTCTTCTGCAGTCTGAATGTGTCTGTCTGTAAATTAAAGACAAAAATATCAAACAATATCAGTCTTTTATGGTTTGTGACTTTAGTATAAATATGCAATAGGGTGATAATGTATGCTGCATCTTCTTTACATATCATTTATAAATATTCCCTTGGTCAGCATGAGATGAGACATCTGTGTGTCTCTCAGTGGATGAAATGGTGCATAATGGCTGTGCAGCACAGCAAAGGTGCTCTGAATCCTAATGGCAACCTGGACTGGTGTTCAGCTGCACACAGGAGGGAGGGTCATTTGGAAGAAAATGCATTAAATGGGAAAAAAGACAAAATGTACAATAGTGAAACCAAGAGAAAAAGGAACAAGCCCTGAAGATAGTGGCATTTGATTAAGCCCCCTGTTCATCATTCGCCTATGTTCATTACTTCTTGGCAGTCATATAGGTGATTTTGCCATGACACAAGGTCAGGCTAATGCTGGGGATTTTGACAATGACATTCAAATCCTGCCTGAGAAAAGCTCGCTCAGGCACAAGGAATCTGTATTCAGATCGCGCTAACCCACTTAAATATTCATCCAGAGCAGTGCCGGCTGGTTAGGACTGTCAGTGTGTGTTACGCTAATGGTACTGAGTGCACCTTGCATTGTGTTTTCATTAGGAACCAACCACTTAGTGAAGGATCTCTCTTTTTTTTTTTGACAATTTCTTACCTGCCATCTTTTTATATTTGCTCTTTCAAAGTTTCCCATCTGACAGAAACACCTCTGACCTTATTTGCGCATCTTATAAAGCTTAATTTAATACAAAATGTGATTTCATCACAACCCAGAATTGCTTTTGACACACACTTTTGTACAGAAAGCTCCAAATGATCAGTAATCGAGTATTCAGAAGATAGCACCTGCAAACAAAGTGCTCCCCTCTGGGAATATGTGAAATCTTACAGTCAAAATGATCATCCTGAAATTAAATTACTAGGAATAAAATTATGCATGATATTAATTTAATATATAATGTGTTTAGGTTATTTTTAAATTATGCATTGTGATGGGAGAAAAAGAAGAAAATGAAAACAAATCATAATATAAGCACTGGATTGGAAATGGTTTAATGACACTATGAGAATTTGCATGCTGCTCAACTTGAATGGGGATTGGACTTTAACAGGTGATAGAGCACATCAATAATTAACAGTGATCCTTATAATGAAGGCATGCACAAGACTGGTGTCTAAATTCATAAATGTGGCGCTGAATCAAACACACACTCTGCAAATGTGGTTTTCCAGATCAGCATAACAACCCCATGTGGGTTGAGTAATGCAAATCTCTCTCTCGGCTCTCTTGGCCTTGGATCTATTCAGTCAGGCCTGGACTACGATAGGTACACAGAAAACAGAACGCAAAAGGGAAACAGAGGCTGTTCACATCCCTCTCTCCAGCCCTCCTCCACAACCTGGCTCAAGTTTCACTGCAAAAGTTGGATGCCTTTTTCCAAAGAAGTAACAAAGAACAACATGATCCCTTGCAGTAGTGTGTCTGGGAGTAAAAGCTGAGTTGCTGGCCCTCTTTGTTTACATAATTTTTGATGTGTCCTTTAGTTATAAACATGCAAATTAAGTCATTATTAATGATAGGCTATTTTGCCTCATTGAGGTTGAGTGGGAGTGTAACTTGCACTTAAAGCATGTGGGGTTTCTCTTTAGGATCCTATGGGAATAATTACAGAGTGGGATTTTCTGCTGAATGTGTTGTTGACATTTAGGCTCGTTCATAACCTGGGTCATGGAGCGCTGTTTCAGAGCTTCAGAGTTGCATTACAGAGTTATCCTATTACATTTTTCATTTTGTTTTTATTGTTAAAATCATATGCAGTGGGTCTGATATGCTCACATTAGACATTCATAATGTTTTTGCTCTGCCCTTGACATCTTTACAGTATCCTTCTCATAATGATAAACTAGATAAATCTGAGAATTGCTATAGAATTGCAAAGAGATGGTGTTAATCATTCAGATTCTGATTTACTTCAAAATATTCCCTCAAAATACTTTTCACACTTTAAGCAAATGTTAATTATTAAGGATCAGGTTTATAATCCATCATTGATAGTGTTACTGACCTAATTTTTTTTTCGTTCTGTTTCATATGTGATGCAAGTCCCAGGTTGTAATCCTGATTATGAATCCGGAAAACTATATCAGAGATTTTAATTTAACAAAGCCTTCTTTATCTTTATCTTGTAAAGGAGTAATCAGCCCTCTAAGAAGTTGTGCCTTCTGGTGCACAATGTAAAAGGGGTCATGTCATGTGATGTACTATAGTTGCATTTCCCATGACTGTGGAAAATGTTTTAACCCTTGTAGGCTAAAGGGCAAAGTCCAATGACTGCAATTAATGCTGATGTGAAGTCAAACATGATTAGATCTATTAAACACAATTACTGGAAAACTGCACTATTCTTTTTTTTTGTTGTTGTTTTTTTTTTGTTTTGTTTTTGTGCACACATCTGCTGATGCCTGATGCTGCTTTTGTATTCAGAAAAAAAACATCCTTTTACACTATGAAATTTCAGTTATATACACTGAAAAAATGTCAGTGTAGGATTTACATTGAAACATTTTTTTCCCCTAAATTGCTAGTAAATTTTGAAGTAGAAATCTTGACAAATAAAAAGACTGAAACTGTATTTTCTTGTAAAACGTACTTCAAAAATGTACTTCAATTTTAATGTTACATTGTATTTACAAACTTGATGCTGAATTATGTAAAAACGTTATAAATTATTGTGATTAATCATATAGCAAATATTTCTTATAATATTAGATTGTCATGTCAGAGGGTTATTATTTTTAAAAAACTTTTTCTTCACTATAAGGTGGATGGCTCACTGTATACCATCAAGCAAAATGAAGCCACAATGACAATAACTAGGGCCCTAATGAAAAAGTTTCATTTACTACACACATACTGAAGCGTGTGTGACGCTCGCAATGTTTTCAGCCTCTGCCGCCTCATTATATGAGTACATGAATGCATAAACACTTCGCCTCATGAGCATTTTACCATTTCATTTGAGAAAAACTATCATCATATCATATACAAACCAAAACTTAAAAGTCTTCACAGCAACCCGTCAAAATAAAAGTTCAGTTTAACTTGAAGAAACTGTGACAATATTACTTAATGTAATGATAGTAGTACTACTACTACTAAAATTATTATTAAAACATAATTTTTTAAGGAATAATCATAAAATACTTCTTCCATGTTTTAATTTTAACCATAAACCTCTGTTGTGCATCACTTTGTTTGCCAAAAAAGGGAGGGGAGGGTTTGTTTGATTTATTTGTTTAGATTAGATAAATTAATGTTTTATGCCTTCATTTAAATACACAACAAAGTATTTAAAACTTAAAATATAAATAAATGAATAAATTAACTTAATTTATTCTTTTTTTATTTTTTATATATATATATAAAATCAATTAATTACAGGTGCTTTTGATTATTAAAATTGAATTAAGCCATTAAAATGGAATCCAGAAAATTAAAATGGAAAACACAGGATTTGGTTAAAAAAAAATAAAATAAAGGAATTTAAGATTTTTTTATTTTTTTATTTTTTTTTTTTAGACTTTTAATAAATTGTTGTTAATTTGTGTAAGTGTCATATTTCAATTAATTATAAATGCATTTTGATTCATAAAATTTAATTTAACCATTAAAAGAGTCCAAAAAAATGTAAATGGGAAAAAAACAGAATCCAGAAAAATTAAAACAGAATTTAGAAAAAAATAAAATGTCATTTGGGAAGAAATTAAACGGATTTCATAGGGCCCTGCATAACTGAACCAAACTCACATTACTTCAAAACAAAGCCTGGGTGGCTTACAGCACGCCTAAAACTAGATGGATGCCATGTCAGATTTAGCCTTGATAATGGGGGCTTGTATCTTGTCCAAATCTTGCATCTTGTGCCCATCTTGTGTGTGTTTCTTGTGCCCGCTCTGATGAGCGCTTCCTCTGGGCAAGCTCTTTAATGTCCACTGTGATTGCCGTGGCTCTTCATCACCATGGCGCTCCAGATTTCAGGAGCACAAGAGCCCTGCCATACTGACATCTTGATACGCACATTTGCCCCATCTTCCATTCAGAGAGGACAGAAACAGCTCTGAAAAGGACTTTGGGAACTGCCTGACTCGTATAAGAGGAAAAACATGCCGTGTCTATTGTCGGCTGGTTGCCGGGCTATGTGTGACGATGTTTGCTGTGGACCGTTGTGCTCCGCAGGCCTTTTTCTAGCTGACACGACCCCCTTCTCTCCTGCTGCCCTGCCCCCAGCACTGCTATGGAAACTGGCACAGCTGAAGACCCATGCCCTGCTCTCACTGAGGAGTGTCACTGACAAAAGCATTTAGACATGCCTGAATGCCAAAAGCCACGCTGTCAGAACCATGAGGCATGACTTTCTGATTTTCTGGACTTTTGATTCAGTTCCTGAAATATGAAATTTGCCCAAGCCTGTGCGATAGTATTTTTTTTAGTATTTTTTTTATTTATTTATTTTTTTTTCAAAACAACTTAATAGGAGTTTTTCTGGGGAGTGCTGCTGGTCCCTAATTAGTAAAGTACTTGAATATGGAAATGTTCCAAACCAGTATGCCTTTCTTCCATAATGGAAGTAAATGAGGACGGGTGCAGTCAAGCTCCAAAATTAAAAAAAAAAAGTATCATAAACGTGATCCATATGAGTTCTTCTGAAGCCATACAATATATTTGTGTGAGGAACAGACTGAAATTTTAGACTTTTTAATAAGACCCATAACCCTCCGTTCATCTTCGAAACACAAATTAAGATATTTTTGATGAAATCTGAGAGCTTTCTGACCCTGCATAGACAGCAATGCAACTGACATGTTCAAGGCCCAGAAAGGTAGTAAGGACATCGTTAAAATACACCATGTGACATCAGTGGTTCAACCGTAATGTTATGAAGCTACGAGAATACTTTTTGTGTGAACTATCCTTTTAAAAGTCTACTGAAGGTGAAGTTTATCAGTGAATTATGATTGTTGTTTCAATCTGTTTCTTACACAAGAGTTCCAGTGGCTTTAGAATATATGACTAGGAAACTAATTTATTGTACTTTTTGGTCATTTTGGTGCTTGTCAGCCCCAGTCATCATTCACTTTTAATATGTGGAAAGAAGTGGCCAGGACATTCTTCAGAAATGTATATTTTGTGTTACATAGAAGTAGTCATATGCATTTAAAACTTGCATGAAGGCAAGTAAATGATGACACTGTTTTCATTCTTGGGTGAACTACTCCTTTAAGATTACTCAGGGAGGATGTCTGCTTTCTCTGAACCTTTCAGGCCCCAGATAAAATGCAAATGTACTGTCTCTCGTTGCTGTGGGGCCTGATTGCTGTCTGGGTGACAAAAGGTGGAGCAGGCAAGAACAGAGGCCCTGCGTTTTGTATTTGCATCAGAAAGCCCCATCCCAAGGACTCCTTTTCCTTCCCCGTGTTGTTTAGCTTTTTGTTTCTTTGCCCAAAAGAGATTGTTATTTCTGCAGAAAGAAACCTCCCAACAGCTGTATAATAGCCACATTAAAAAGAGCCAGAAATGTTGCAGAGCTGTGACATTTTGAGAGGATCCTATTGGGATTCCTCATAATATATGCTGCTTGTTTGGTAGAGTTATAAGCTTCAGGGGCCCGAATGTGCTTGTCGGTGTATTATACTGGTGTGTTTGTTGTGATGCTTTTGAATGGCATGGCGTGGGAGTCATTGTTGTCCACCCTGATAATATTATCCATAGAACAGCACTGAATATCTACAGCATGTGGGAAAACATAGCTCATGCTGTTTTGTGTTTAATCTGCTGAAGTAATAGGCCTTATTTATGTCATTCAAAAGAATTCTTGCATTCTTACACAGCTTGATATTAGTGATTAAATGTGGTTGTGATGTTCAGCCTGACTTGAACTTGTTGGCGATTTGCGACCGTTCAGCTTGGGTGACTGTTGGTTTCTGGCAGTGGTTCAGAACGCATGTCGTGACTTATGGAGACTGAGATGGGAACATGTCAAAGGGGAATGTGGAGTCCTGCCTGATGGCAATATGTTATAGAGGAGCAAAACTGAATGAACACATTAAAGATTCATCTTCTCTTCTAATTTTAGAGCATCATGTCATTTTGTGAATATAACTATTCTGAAATACTATACAACAAACCTCTGCTTGATGTTAAGACTTTTGTATTGAGATATGTATTTTGATCCATTTTTATTCATTGTATATTTATATACAATATATATTTGTATTTTTTTTTTTTTTTTCAGTGGTCAGTTTGCCGTCGTAAAGAAATGCCGTCATAAGAGCACTGGAGTGGAGTATGCAGCCAAATTTATCAAGAAAAGGCGCAGCAAATCCAGTCGGCGTGGGGTCTCCAAAGACGACATTGAGAGGGAGGTCAGCATCTTGAAGGAAATCCAGCACCCCAATGTCATCACCCTGCACAATGTGTTTGAAAACAAGAATGAGGTCATTCTCATCCTGGAGCTGTGAGTCATTGTTTTTCCTTGCATTTACTGAATCATGAAATCATTAACAGCCACCATTTCTAAAAACTAAGAACTCAGACTGGTAATAGACACTAGTAGCGCATGAACAACTGGCTCTTGTAGAGCTCTGGAACGTGATAGTATAAATAAATGTATAGAAGAAGTTTTCAAGGGATTCTCACTGAATTCAGTAGCACCAGCCTTTACTTACAAAGCAAACACTTGACAAGGTCAACAGTGGGGGGTTGAGGAGAACCAGTCCACTGAGTAGATGAACCAGTTTTGCCTGTTGTACTGTGCACGTTCATACACTACTGCCAATGTGTTCAAAGAGAAAATATATGTATTGATGTCTGTACTGTCTTAATTATACTGGTACACAAAGACAAAGACCTTTGACTGATAAAGCAAGTTTATTTTAAGTAATATGTGCATTAAATGTATAAAAAATGCAGATATATGTATGTATGTATATATATATATATATATATATATATATATATGCAGCATTTTACATAACCTCTTGATGAGGGTTACATCCTGACTACACTGGAATCAGAGTTGCTAAAATAACTGACATTACATATCATATATATATATATGATGTGTGTGTGTGTGTGTGTGTGTGTATATATAACAATGGAAAAACTTGCACTCTGTTGGTACTATACAATGTTAGGATGTAGTATTACCCTATTGTGCTTCGAGAATCATTCCTAGATTAACCAGTCTAACTTGAAAACCAGCATGAAGTCTGACATTGCAAGCAACTTAAAGTGTGACCCAAAGGACAAATTAAAAAATAATCAAGCCATCACTGAGTCACTCATCATTACATTGTGTGTAATTCCTTATTATCTGAACAGAATAGGTTTTGAAATATGCAGTTATTTTAAGGAGCTTTGTAATTTGATTTTTAATAAATACAGTAAGTACATAAGACTGATGTGTTAACGGAATCAGTGTCTGGAATGCTAAACCTCAACCTTTTCATCAGAATTGTTTTGTTAGACATTATGTGAAGGAAGTGTCTTTCCTCAGAACCTCTTGAAGTATCTCCTCACCCAACTGGTTTTCTTTGCTTCTTCATACCATGTGACAAAGGGTGTCCCTGCAGCTATGTTCTGAGCTCATATTTGTTACACATTACTCATCAGTGAAGCTATTTTGTTTACTAACTGAGGCATCTGAAGTTAAGTACCTTGCTGAAGGACATAACCACACAATCCTGACCTCGGAACTGAAGGTCAAGTTTCATTTTCAGGTCATTTGTGACCCTGGACCACAAAACCAGTCATAAGGGTCAATTTTTCGAAATTGAGATTTATACATCATCTGAAAGCTTTCCACTGATGTATGGTTTATGATAGGACAATATTTGGCCGAGATACAACTATTTGAAAATCTGAAATCTGAGGGTGCAAAAAAATCAAAATATTGAGAAAATCACCTTTAAAATTGTCAAATGAAGTTTTTAGCAATGCATATTACTAATCAAAAATTAAGTTTTAATATATTTACAGTAGGAAATTTACTAAATATCTTCATGGAACATGATCTTTACTTAATGTCATAATGATTTTTGGCATAAAAGAAAAATCAATCAATATTTTTGGCTATTGTTACAAATATACCCCAGCGACTTAAGACTGGTTTTGTGGTCCAGGGTCAAATTTGGCATCCTTTCAAAACCTTTGTGCTGGCAACTAATATTGTGAGGTGAGATGTTACAAGCTATAGTGTGTTTATTTTTTTGTTTTTATTTTTTTTTTGTTTTACTTTTTTTTTGTCTCAGATGGCAAGCTCCGTTCACTGACCGTCTGAGTCTGAGGCATACAAAAATGGCAAGTGCTGGCTGAAATCTAATTGGTTGGCACTACGCAACTTCCAAAAGTGAAAACAGGGCTTTTTATCTGTTTGCCTGGAAACAAAGTCGTGTTTACAAGGTAGTAGGTTGATACAATGAGTGCTTTTGAGGAAGAACTAAGATCACTCTAATATGGATAACCCACTCTAAATGGCGGTTTGTTGCTTTACATGTTGATCTGATGGTCTTTTCTTGATTAAGTGGCTGGTTCTTTGCCAAAACAATCTGTAATGAGGACTAGACAAGTTATAAATCTGGCTACGAGTCTTGTGTTGTTCAGGGTGGAGGGCTGATGTTTTTCTTTCTGTTTCTGTGGAGTGAATAGAGACATATCTGCTGCCGGTGTTTTTGCAGCTGGGTGGCTTGTCACTGCACTTGCTCAACCTCACCATTAGCAGTAAGCGTTATCATGTCATCAGCGTGCAGCTGGTTTGCAGCTTCCTTCTGCTGAATAAATATATGCCCAGATCCTGTTGGTCCCAGAAGTCATGATTATAGCACTGCCAACAGCTATTTCTGCTAGAGTGAATCACTCAGAAACATTAGAGAGACTGGTTCTTCTGTTTAATAATCTAGACTCACTCTATGTAATTTTTATTTCTGTTTATTTATTTTTTTACACTATTTTTTTTATCTCTTATTTCAGAATGAATTCTGAGGTAATTTTAATGGTCTTATTCTTTCGGTTTCATTCTGTGAACGCTGATTTGTAGGGTTTCTGATTCCCACCTAAATCACTTTTTTAACCTATTTATCCATTGTCTTCTATCTATTATCCACACCTGGCTATTCCCCATGTCAGTGTAGAAAGGTTTAAAAGGTTATATTGATATTTGAACTGCAAATGTTCAGATATATATTTTTTTATTCTAGCAATTTGCAATTGTTTTTTACTAATTTGTCAGTGGTATGCAACTGGTTATTGTGTTATTCGCAGCTGTCTTGGCCAAGTCACTCTTGTGATTAAAGGAATAGTTCACCCAAAAATGAAAATTTTTTCATCATTCACTCACCCTCATGTCATTCCAAACCTGTTTCTTTTTTATGTTGAACACAAATTAGATATTTTGAAGAACCAAACAATTGTTGGTCCCCATTGACTTCCATAGTAGGGAAAGAAATACTATGGAAGACAATTGGGACCATCAACTGTTTGGTTACCAGCATTCTTCAAAATACCTTCTTTTATGTTCAACATAAGAAAAAAACTCATACAGGTTTGGAATGACATGAGGGTGAGTAAATGGTGACAATTTTCATTTTAGTTAAATAATCCCTGTAATTCTCAGTTAATTTTATCCTGGTTAAATAAAGATTATTAACTAACCAGCTGTAAGTGTCAACATCTGTCCTCTCTCTATACAGTGTGGCAGGTGGGGAGCTCTTTGACTTTCTAGCTGAGAAAGAGTCATTGAGTGAAGAGGAGGCCACTGAGTTCCTCAAGCAGATTTTGGATGGCGTCAGTTACCTACACTCCAAACAGATTGCCCACTTTGACCTGAAGGTACTGAGACATGTTTGAGTTTTACCCCAATGCCAGACTGTGGTGATTAGCATTGCTGTGGACCAGCCACAACAAATCAGTTGAGGTGCTTTTATCCTCTCTGCTGGTTATCCACTTATTTCCACCCTTTACATAATTGCTGGGCATCCCAGAGCTGGGATGGTCATAAATTCAGTCCCTTTGCAATTTTTGAAAGGTTTTTATTGCAGAATTGCATTAATATTCTAGTAGTCTCTGTTTTGTATGTTTTTACCTCCCACTAAAATCACTTCACCTGAATAACCAGTCTAACTGAAAAACGAACTTCAAAGCAGCGAACATTCACATTAACCAACTTAACTGAGACCTAAAGAATAAAATAAAATAGTCAAGCTGTGATGGATTTGCTCATTACTAGCATTTTATATCTAATCCTTCGTGTTACTCCAGCAACGACGTTTATGTAATTAGATCCACTGCTTTCAGAGCAGTCATCCACACAGCTTTCCCTAACATTTCTGTTAAATATTTTGAAGTCATTGGAGCTTTTAAGAGATTAGTCCATGCATGAATAAAGCCCACTGAAGGAAGTATTGTTCCTATGGAATGTCCAGGCAGGGATCTGTTACTGCCTGGCTTGAGTATGTCTGTGCTTTCTAGTGAACGTTCCTGTAGCTTTGCATGTGATTTCCATGTGTTATGGCAGATTTCCTGCTCTCTCTCTCTCGCTGTCTCTCTCACTCCTGCTGTGTTTTTGTTCTGTACCTATCATTAGTTCCTCTGTTGCATTCTCCCTCCAATTTTTTTCTCTGTTCTCATCTCTCTCAGCCGGAGAACATCATGCTGTTGAACCGGAGTGTGCCTCACCCGCGCATTAAGCTCATTGACTTTGGCCTGGCCCACAAGATCGATTTTGGCAACGATTTCAAAAACATCTTTGGTACCCCGGAATTCGTAGGTCAGTGTCATCCGCTGGTCAGTCTATAGAGATGTGTTGTAATTACACTCGCTCTTATTGTTATGGTCCTCTGTCCAATCCTCTCTTTTCTCCTTTCATGTGTAATCTGAACCACAAGCCTGACATAACTGTAAAGAAACACCATGGATCACTGCTTTGTGACCCAATGAATCATGCAAATAGTTATATAAACTTTCAAGTGTAAACATATATAAATGAATTTTAAATACTAATAATACATTTTTACTTTAAATAAAATTATAATACTTTATACTGGTACATTATATTGTTTTATATTTGTTTTTGTTATTGTTATTAAATATTTATGTTATTGTTATATCTTTGTTACATTCCTTATGACTATTTTACACATTTTGGAAATTAGTCCCCTAAACTATGAAAAAATACAATTGGAATCAAATAGAAACAAAAAATGTTAAGCAAATCAAAACTTACCTTATATTTTAGCTTTTTCAAAGTAGGAAGATCCTGGGTTTTGAAATTTTATTAAAGGAACCAACAGGTTTTTAAGAGAAACATTATTTCAGTCAAGTGTGTTTAGACTTTACATGGTATTGTATATTGGTGTGTTTGGGTTGATATTTTAAACACAAATACAAAACAACCTTCCTTAAATCTTATTGTTTCTACTTAACAATATGAGCCAGCTCTGCAGTTTTCAGTCACATTTTACATGAACAAGCCCCCATCCATCCCAGAAAGCACCCAGACATGCACACCCACACCACCCCCATCCCTCTATGCCATTGGCATCACATCCAGTCCTACCTGAATGGCAGCCAGTGTGGCTGCAGGCAGTGATGATACAGCAGTCTTAATAGAGACACAATGCTAAAGGCCACAGTCAAGCATCAGCTACCCCACAGTGCACTCTATTTCAGTGCTCAAAGTTACGATCAGGCTTCATGGAGGAGAATCCGGTCAAGCTAGACACCTGGTTTTAAAGATACTAATCCAATCCAATCCTAGAATAGTATTAGTCCATTACAGAGCCATGACTTCATTGATTTTTTTTTTTTTTTAACCTTAGGGTTAAGGAGCAGCTTGCTTCTTCCCAACCCTGGTCAATGACCAAATCTAATAATAATAACAACACAAAGTAGTAAATCTAAGTCGATTCTCAGGCGTAGAGAGCAGCAGTATCTCTCCCACATCAGACTTATTTCCTTGTTTTCTCATTAACACATCAGAGATTTGAAATCCTCTGAAACCAGTGACTCATTTCACAGCTCATACGGTGAGAAACCACCAAAATATACTACCATCGACTTAACATTTTTGCAGGCATTTTCTAATGTTAGGGAGAGTGGGGTAGGTTGTTGTTTCCTTCCTCTTGCAAACTGTGCATTATTTTTTAGAAAGAGTTTATCACATAGCTGCCATATATAACTGTTTGAGAGATGCATGCAAGTTATAAGCATTGTTTTAATGCTTAAAAACTATTTTGCATGTCTAAATATTCTGTATGGCAGATAAAAACTTCCAGGTCTAAAAATATATACGTCTGTGAATTGCTGATATATAAAACCATGTAAATTACTTGGCTAAAGATTAGTCATTAGAAAATTGAAATCGAAGCATTTTCCCAAATTAATTTTTATCTAATGCAGACTTGAACTAAAAATTCTAGTGAGCTTCACCTCCAAAAGCATAAAATACTATAACATATTATTGGAATTATTTCAATACATTCAAATATTAAAACTTTTCTTGGTTGGTTTATGAAAATGTGACTAATGTACGGCAAAATAAGACTACAGAGTGTGATGTGATTGGTAAATTTGTATTTTTTTTCTCATGTTCATATTTTATATGATTTCTGATATGTTGCAATCTTTCTTTCTTTTTTTTTTTGACATCTTGAAATTCAGTTATGTGTATTTAAACCTAGGATTTGATTCTCATTTCTCAATGCCAAGATGACAAATTAAGTAAAATCTGCCACGGCTTACCTCAAACTCTTAGTTGTAATTGATTTTATTTTCTGGTTTGCAGCTCCAGAAGTGGTAAACTATGAGCCGCTTGGCCTGGAGGCAGACATGTGGTGAGAATGAGCTTTATATCATTATCTGACCTCGCTGTTACCTCACTTCCTATGCTAATCATGTTTTTATTTTTGTCTAACTCTAGGAGCATTGGGGTGATCACTTATATTCTGTGAGTATTCATAATCATCTGTGTTGTTGTGATGTTGTAAATATACTTTATATCATTACAAATGAAATCTAAATGCATTTATGGATTTTCACTTAGGCTGTAAATAGCATCCATTTCTGTAATTGCATTATTTTTCTCAAAGCATGGCTGTAATCACATTCTGCAGTAAAGCAAAGGCATGGCGACCAAATTTAGCTGAATATGAAGCAAATTAAGTTGAACTAAGTGTTTTGCAATCATCCAGTGTCATGGAATAAACTCTGGTTGTGCAACAACTGTCATAATGATTGATGTTTGAAGTAAAAGGATGCTTAGTAAGGTCTTGCATCCAGCCATGAAGTGCTGTATCAGACATTGATGTTTCCATGATCTGCATAGAGATTGAATTGAGGTTTTTTTTTTTCCTGCCATATACAACATTTTCTTTCTGGTCAATTGTGTTTCTCTACTTTAGAAGCATTTATATAATATAATAATCTAATAGGATTAGAAGTGAAGAACAGGCAAAGATTTGAAGGAGAGCAGAGAAAAGATGAGGATTTGGGGAGAGAAATCAGAGTGTTTCTGAGGGGGGGAAAAAAAATTCAAGCACTTGATAAGACTAAAAGAGCTCTTTCCACAGAAGTTCTTGTGATGCCAGTATCACGTTAAAAATACCAAGCACTGTTGTGTTTTACTGCCATATAAAAATAGAGCAAGACATGGAATTTATAACCCAGTCCATCAGCGTGATGGATAATCATTATTAGCGCAACCTCTGGGTGCAGCGTCTAATTGTAAAGCTTGTGTTGGTCTTCCTGTGGAAACACTGAGGTTGCTCTCTGTCTCTTTCTATATGTGTGTGTTTGTGTTAATGTGAGAGGGAACTAAGCATATCACAGAGCAATATAAACAATAGAACTTGTCTGTTGCTTGTGATAAGACCTGAGGGGACCCTCATTTCTGATGGGAACCAAATCCTCGTGTCTGTGACGTAAACAGTAAATGGGCGAATCTCACAAAAACTGGAAATATCCAGCTCATATTTCACCCTATGTTCAAAATAGGGGGACATTTCATCACATTAAGAACATTAAGCATAATTTTAAGATTGTTAGAGCCATGTTTGAACCAAAAATGTCTTTTCTATTTCTCTCTTCTTCTCTATCCTATCTGTCCATCACTATCCGTCAATCAACATGTGCTAATATTAGCAGTCTAAACAAAGCTGGAAAGTTCAATGTCTATCTTGTCTATTCCTTACACTCCCCTTTCATCATAGGCAAATAAAAATAGAGCTTCACATCAGGTAGATATCGCACACCATTGTCACATCTAATCCTTTCCTATTCCACCATTCTCACACTTTTGGAGACTGTTTCTCACCCATAGGGAATGCCATTAATTGGCAGTATGAATTTAGAACAGCTGTAACTTTACGATTAATAAAATTTATCTCCTGACAGTGTTTCTAAAAGCCATGCACAGATTTATCACTTCAGATTTTTAATTAGCAACATCAATACTTTTCGATTATAATAGTGGAAAGAGAGCTCTTTGGACCTTATATTACTCTGCTATTGTGGTCTAGAACAGATTTTTATCACAAAATGAAAAAAAAATGGAATAGAGCATATAAAATAAAGTGCTTATGTTGAATGCTAAATGGCTTTTGTCTGTTTTTACTTTAATATTAATGGTCAGGAAAAAAAGCTGGGCTGCAGCTTTTAATATAACAAATATTGTTCACATCAAACTTGACTTTGTTGAATGCTGCTATATTAAAGACCTTCACGTCCAATAAGTGGTAGATAAAATGGTCTTTTTTCCTCTGTATCTTCAGGCTTAGTGGTGCCTCACCTTTCCTGGGTGAAAATAAGCAGGAGACACTTGCCAATGTGTCAGCTGTGGACTATGAGTTTGATGAGGAGTACTTCAGTAACACCAGTGCTCTGGCCAAAGACTTCATTGCACGGTTACTGCTCAAAGATCCAAAGTAAGATCCACTGAAGAAGCTTTTTATGGTTTGAGATGGTTTGATAGGGTTTAGAGAGTAGTTGTTTCTTTTATTGAGCAGTTCCTTTTTAGAAACCAGCTGGCTTGAATAATATTTTATTGTATTATTTTATTTTTACTTCTTACTATTTTTTATTTTTATTTAGAAATACTATTAAATATCATTTATCTATTGGTGGTTATATTGAATCAGTGAATCCTGCGAAGAACGTTTGTCCCAAATCATGTTACTAATTAACTAAGTAACTGAGGAAGTGGGTTGTGTCAACAAACAGTAACAGGTGCTTTGCACATGAATGTGGAGACATTAATAATTTCTGTTTTGGTACCATATTGGTCTACCAAATTGCTTCTCTGCTGGTTGACTGCTCTAATTCAGTCTTTATCTACACTGACCTCATTTACTTCTGATGATATTTAAAAGAGAACTAAAACTAGTTCTGCAGAAGTCCTCTCGGTACTTCAATAAATGCGTCATGCACAGTATAAATGCTGTTTAAGGTCTAAACATTGTCACGAAAGCTGATATGCAACATTCCAGAGCCCAGTCCCACGATTCCTTCTGTGTGTTCTGCAGTGTGCACTATAATAAATATCTTTCGATTTGTATACTGAATGCCTTCTCGTTTACTCAGAAGGTTGTCTTTTAGATGCTTATTTGTGGGACCTTGTTTAAGTTAAATGAAAGAGGCTCACAAACTGCCTGCCTATGTTCTTTACATACTGTATGTAAAATAAATAAATAAATATCACAAGTGATTTTTATATTTTCATGTTTTCAGAAAAAGAATGACAATCCTGGACAGTCTTCAACACCCCTGGATCAAGGTTTGTCCAACAATCACTACATATGAAGCAGTTATCTAACACATTATTATCTTTACACTTGGTTAAAAGTGTGAATATCTTCTTTTAAGCCAAAGGACACGCAGCAGGCACTGAGTCGTAAGGAATCAGCAGTGAATATGGAGAAATTTAAGAAGTTTGCTGCCAGAAGAAAGTGGAAGGTGCTTTTTTTTATTTGACTTTTGACTGTTTTCTATTAGTTCAACATTCATAAAGTAAACATCATGTTCTGCTGTTAAAAATGTAACTATTCGACATAAAGTGTGAGTAGTGTTGTGTCCTCAGTAGTGCTTTCTGAGGAATCAGCATTATGTGCTACACCAACAAGTCACGCTATTTCCACACACGCTGTTAAAAGCACACAAAACAAACCCTTGGAGCTATGAAACAATAAAGAAGCTCGCATAAAGTTACAGTGCCCTCAAGCGCAGAATTAAGCTTGTGTCATAAAAACAAATAATAATCAGTTAACATGTCATTTGAAGAGTTGAATATCATTTAATCTATTGAGAGGATTTTAATCACTGTTTGATGCTTTAGATAAAAAGCCTGTTACAAATTCTATAGAATGTATCACGAATATCATCTCTCCTTTAATATTGTTTATTTGTTTGTTTTGTCTGACTTCCTTAGCAATCGGTGCGTCTCATCTCTCTGTGCAACCGGCTCTCCCGCTCCTTCCTGTCTAGGAGCAACATGAGTGTGGCACGCAGTGATGACACACTGGTAAGAGTTCACAATTAAAGTCATCATTCAAGAAACTTCTTATATCCATGTGTTACACTTTTAAAAAAGCTTCTATTTGTGGTGACAATTGGTAGACTCAGTTTTTATTCCAAAAACACACATAAATAGGCAGCAGGAACTGGCAAAAAGAGCAACAAAACGCCTAAAAGACATGTGATGAGCCTGGCAACAGCAGAGGAACCCCCGTATCACTGAGCTCTGCCGTGGTCTGTATTTATGGGATGAACAGCTCTAATGAGCTTCCCACACACCTGAGAATAGAGGCAGACACACACATGCAAGGCAACTCCATACAAAATGTACTTGGACAATAATGAAATACTTGCAGTTATGTCCTATCTGCTGCCTGTAATTGGTTTCTACAGGTTTTAGAATGATTGCTGTTTAACACATTAATATGCATGATTGCCAATTGCAGTGAAAGTTTATATTGAAGCTTGCCATGAAGTCAGATGACTCATCCAACCTAATATAAACACATTCACTGACACTCGTACAGCCATGTGGGAGGTTGCATGATCTTTATACTGTCCAGATATTTGCTTAGTGACGTGTGATAAGCCTGAAGAGTGAAGTGTTATTGCCGTTGAGCTACATAAATTGTTATCTAAACTTTACAGCTTACTATCTCTCTCTCTTTCCCTGCTTCGTACATGTCACACATTGCCATAAAATAAATGTTTTTACCTCATGCACTCCACCTTCACCTGAAGTCATCTTAGAACATAAAATGTATATTTAATATTACCTGCATTATGATAATAATGTAACCGTAAGAAATATTTCAGCCTTTATAGTGCATTTAAATCTGTCAAAAATGTGGGGTTTCTGTGAGAACAGGAAATGGGTGTGTTTCATACAGGAAGGGTGTCAGCAACAATAATCAAGATGTGACATCTGTTATCATTCTAATAATCTATCTATACACTACCATTCAAAAGTTATTCAGCAACAATGCATTAAATTGATCAAAAGTGACAGCGAAGACTTTTATAATATTACAAAAATTCTGTTTCAATGAAATGCTGTTCTGTTCTTTTAGAACTTTCTATTCATTAAAGAATCATTTTCAACATTGATAATAATAATAAATGTTTTTTGAGCGGCAAATAGGCATATTTCTGATGGATCATATGACACTGATGACTGGAGTAATTGCTGGCTGTTGAAACTGTTGAAACAACTGGCTGTTGAAAATCCAGCTTGCCATCAAAGGAATAAATTACACTTTATTCAGATAGAATAACAATATTTCACAATATTGCTGTTTTATATTGTTTATTCTTTCAAAAACATTAACAAATCTTATTTACTTTAAACTTTTGATTGGTAGTGAATGATTTTAACAAGTGTGTGGTGCCAGTTTTTATTTAAAATTGAGAAAATACTTTGGAATTTGTTTTAAATTCCATTTTAAATAAATATGGCTATCAGTACCATATTGTAAAGTGCATAGTATTATCATCTGATACCATCACTGCACCATGATCCTACAACAGTATTTTGTTTTTTCAAGGACAGAACAAATTTATACCCAAATCACCTAAAGGTCACATAAAATGACACCAAATCAAATAGAAGTCTTATTTTACGCTCCATGAGTGACTCCAGCATCGCTCTCTTTAGAAGCCTCTGGCTGTTTGTAGAGTGTGTTCAAGTGTGCGTTCTGTGTAATTGGATACAGTCGTCTAGTATGAGATGTGTATGTGGGTGTTATTCCAGTGCACTCCTTCATTAAACACAAGCACACATACTCTCTTTTTCTCTTTTCTGTCCCTCACAGCCAGTCCAGTTTCACTCTATAGCCTTGTATTTGAGTGTTTTGTCCCACACTTCTGAACTGTCAGATGCTGTTTGGAGGTGGTTGGGTCACATAGCACACAAAGCAACGGTCGAGCGGTGAAGAAAAAGCACGGTCTCTGCTCCGCCCCTCGTCTGCATTATTCAATAGGATTAAGACTTCACGCTGTGTATTTGCTGATAAGACCAACTGTAGTACTACTGAGCTTAAAAGGATTTGCTCAAAGTGTGACTGTCAAAGGATGCTTGCTGTTGTTTTTCCTTCTAAAGCTTATTGAATAGTAGCCTGTATACTGTCATGTTGGCAGTTTTACATCTGATTTTTATCAAGTTGAGCTTGTTAATTTTTTTTTTTTTCGTAAAAAGATAAAGTCAGAGCTGTGCAAGAGACATATTGGAACTGTGTAGCTCACATGGTTAATATAGGTTTAATTCTTTTTTGCGACGTCATGATCTATGGAAGTATTTTGACATCAAAAATCTTCACTAAATCTGTCCACTAAAAAGCCCAAATCTATACAAAAATTAATCATTCAAAGAATTTCTTCATTAATTTGACCTGAAACCTAAAACCTGAAAACCGTTCAAAGGTTTGGTCTGTAAGACAGTATTTTTGAAAGAAGTTTCTTATGCTCATCAAGGCTGCATTTATTTGGTTAAAAATACAGTAAAAACAGTAATATTGTTAAATGTTATTACAACTTTGGGAAAAACTGTTTTCTATTTAATATATTTAATTTATTAATGGAAAATCTGTGTTTTCAGCAGCCTCGGATAATCTTTTTCTCATTATGTTCATCTTCATAAACTTTTCTCATGATTATCAATGCTGAAAACAGTTTAAATGCTTACTATTTTTGTGGAAACTTTGATATAGTTGTCAAAATTAGTTGATTAACGGATAGTGATGGACAGATAGGATAGAGAAGAAGAGAGAAATTGATTATAGTTTTGTCAAAATTCTTTGATGAATAAAATGTTCAATAAGACAGCATTTATTTGAAATACAAATCTTTTGTAAGGATATAAAAGACTTTACTGTCACACTTTCAATTTAATGCATCCTTGCTGAATAAATGGATTTATTCAGCAAAAAATAAAAATAAATATCTTACCGACCCCAAAATTTTGATTGGTAGTGTATCATACTGGCATATGCAATGTGTACTTGTAGTATGTGTTTTGGTCTGTTATCATAAAGGTATTGTTTATATTCAATAATTCATTGATTTTGTTTTTTGACAGGATGAGGAGGACTCATTTGTCATGAAGGCTATAATCCACGCAATCAACGACGACAATGTTCCAGGTCTAAAACACCTGCTTGGATCCCTGACCAGCTATGATATTAATCAACCTAACAAGGTAAGGAGAAAAAGCGAGGCTCATAGAGGTGATATGGGGATGGCAAATTATAGAGAGAATGACAGTCATGCTTATGGTCTCTGCTTGACCTGGTCTCTGTCCAAGTGATCAGTAGCCGACCTGAGCTCGATTGAGCAGATAAGTATATCAGTGTCACCGTATGCCAAATATCATCTGATATTTACTTTGTCGTTTTCAGCAATGACACCGAGATGTGCAACGAGTGACTGAGAATCAGTCACTGGACCATATCTCATCCCATTTGTGTGAGGCTGAGCTTTGTATAGCCACAGTCACAAGGGGAATTTTGAATAGAATGAAAGAGACTTTGAAAGAGGGTTAATTGCCATTATTATGCTAATCATTCCAGATATTTGCAAGGGAACACTGCAAAAAAAAAATTGTCTTAATCAGTATTTTTGTCCAGTAAAAATATTTAAACATCTTTATAGCAAGATACATTTTAGAAACATTTTTAATGAATGATTTTTATTCACCAAAATGATACATTTTTAATAAATTACCAACACGTTTGTAGAGAGACTATCTTGAGTTTTGATTTTCTTTTTTACTCCGCTGATGAATTGTGTAAATCTGAGCAAATTTTTATTGTAAACAGGTTTTATTTTAAAGAGTTTTTGAATGTTTTACTAGAAAACACGACAAGCATTGTGATTAAAGCCACGTTCACATCAAGAACGATAACGATATTAGCGTCCACACCAGCGAATGATATCGTCTGTTTATTCTAAGTGCACGTGCGTCTGCCGCTTTAACTTCTCGAGCTCTTTATAGCAGGATGGATTCTGATTGGGTGTTAATGTTTTTATCGTTCATCAACTGGAAAAAAAATCATTCTGAAAGTGATTCCAACGATATCGTTTCTCTGAACCTTTATCGTTATAGTTGTGGTGTGGACTCTTCTATTCTTTAATATTGAGAATGATTTTTAGAACTATATCTTTATCGTTATCTTTATAGTTAACGTCCTTGGTGTGGCCTTAAGTCTGTTTCTGTGAGTGTGTGTGTTTATATGTTTGAATGTTGTCTATATGGCACGTGTGTGACACAGGAAAGTGTTTGTTTAGAAGGAGGGAATGAGGCCAAGGTTGATGAAACTGTAATCTGCTCACAGATGTGAAGAGACAAGCGTGCTCTCAATTGTATTGCTCAGAGCTGTCCAGCGCTATCTGTGTTTGTGTATGCACAGTGAGCACTATTCCCATGACTCTCATGCATTTATTCATTCAGAGGAGTTTATCGCTATTCTTGAGAAACAATTCCAGTCTTGTGCCTGCAAGAATTTTTTACCAACCGCCGTGATTGCTCTTCACCAATTAAAACTGCTGCGCGAACAATGAAAAATTAATCAGGCTAATTTGAATTGGCATGTTCATACTGACTCAGAATTATAGGCTTAATTAAAGCTGCTTTTGAATGCTACGAGGAGCTATTAGTGCCTTGTTATATTCAGTAAACTGATTCCTGTTTGTGTATGTTTCTGTTTGTTTGTGTGTGTGTGTGTGTCTACATCAGCACGGAACCCCTCCGCTTCTGATTGCTGCGGGCTGTGGAAACGTCCAGATAATTGATGTGCTAATGAAAAAAGGAGCGGAGATTCAAGCCTTTGATAAGGTGTTGTACTCCATTCTCTCAGATAATTAATGTACAAGAAAATGTACTAAGAAAATGTGCTATTCAAAAGTTTAAGGTTGGTATGATTATTTTTATGTCTTATGCTCATCAAGTCTAAATTTATTTGATAAAAATATAAAAACAGCTGTAATATTGTGAAATAATATTTCAGTTTAAATATTGATAGGATATAATATATTATTAGGGGTGTAACGGTTCACAAAATTCACGGTTCGGTTCGATACGACACAGTGGTGTCACGGTTCGGTACGTTTTCTATACGGGGGCGGGGCAATTGGTTACATCGCAGTGTTGGAAATATTTCTGTTTTAAACCATGAAGGCGAGCCAGTGGATATCACACAAGCACGCGTTTGCACCAGGGTTTGCACACATGCAAACTTTGCGCAAGATTTATGCCGGTGAACGTCTTAATCTCAGTCAATTCTCTATATGCAGAAAGTGAAAGTAAAAACGAAATGACGGAGCTTTCGGTATCTGACGCCGTATATTCTCTCAGAGACAAAGAGAGACCAATCTACTTCAACATATGCTGATAACGGTATAGTCTATAGCTGTTTTCATTTATTTCCTTTATATTTCTCTTGTGGCCTGTACATACTGAAAAAAAAGAAAGAAATGTATTTCGTGTTAAACAAGTTGTTTTTGAAAGTCGGTGCTTGAAATAAAAGCTTTTTATTTCATTGATTTTTATTGATGACTGCAGTGTTAATATTTTAATTATAGCACTATAATTCATTGTAGGTAGCCTATAGCCTAATAGACCTGTTTTAAAAGACCTTTTTTAAAAACATTTTAATTGAGGAGTAGATATAGCCTAATCTTATCCTCGCAGCACGTCAGTTATGTGTTAATTATTGCGGGGCAAATTAATTGTACTTTTAATTTAATAATAAAAGTAACTTCATAATAATAATAATAATAATAATAATAATAATAATAGGCCTAATAAAAATAAGAATGTAACAGTCCTACATTAATTGGAAATGCCAAATCCTCTTAAGATTGTCAATAATTGATGTTTTTGACAATATCTCTGGCTATCGTCGATACAAGATCATCGCCTTTCGACGCACCCCAGCAAGGGGAGGTTATCATGAGGCAGACAGCACGGTGCCTGTTACGTCGTTTGGGCTAGCCTGCATTGTTGAGCGCAGTGGCACTGATATTTCACACACTTTAAGCTTTTATTTTCCAAATGTAATAGGATTATTCCAACGAATCGTTCTGTTTGTAATGCGTACCGAACCGAAAGCCTCGTACCGAAGGGTTCAATACGAATACGCGTATCATTACACCCCTATATATTATATAAAATAGTATATAATGTATAATATATTAATATAATATAATAAATATTACAGTTTAGTATTTCCTATTTTAATGTTTTAAAATGTAATTAATTCCTGTGATGGCAAAGTTGAATTTTCAGCAGCAGTTACTTAAGTCTTTGATGTCACAACATTCTTCTCAAATCATTCTAGTATGCTGATTTTTATCAGCAAACTTTTGATCAATTTAATGTGTTTTTTCTGAATAAAAGTATTAATTTCATTCAAAAAATGTGTACCTACCCCAAACTTATGCACTGTAGTAGACACATCAGATAAAATGCCCAAATGAGTAGTTTCAACTGGTTTTAAATGGAGTTTAAATGGTAAATTAGGACATGATATACACAAAAACGGCTGAAAATACGTACAACTCCACACAACATGCCATTCTTTTCCTCAGACTGGAGCCAACGCTATCTACTACGCCGCCCGACATGGTCATGTGGGGACCTTGAGATTCTTGCATGAAAAGAAGTGCCCTCTGGACATCCAAGATAAGGTGCCTCCATCTTTCTCTAACTCTCTCACACACACACTCAACAATCACAACCCCAGGGAGAGGACCGATTCGATTTTTCAAAGGCTTTTCCCATCCGGCACCTTTTCTCCAGAAAATCTTTCCTACTGAGTTCACACGCCTCTCTACTTCCCATTGGTAATTTGCAGTTGCTATGGTTACTCGCTGGCCCGAGGTTTGCCGTTGTATGAAATAATTGTTGACTGTTTGTTGACTGCCTCACTAGTCAGTGAAGTGCGCTCAGTCAAGCGAATTTGCGGGATAAAGTGTTGTTGAGTTTGTCGGGAGTGCCATACAGAATCACACTTGGAGTGTCCGCAGCTTCATTACGGGTGTAAAATGAGTTCTTCAAACGTCCGCCTCAGCCTGAACTGTTTCCAGGAGGAAGTCCAGCGCTAAGCTGATTTGGGAATGGTTTTGGCAGTTCTCAGCACACAAAGATCTCTCCTGTGAACTGGTCACGTTCTGTTTATGCAGCCTTTGCAATTGCTATAACCCTACTTTGGCAGCAGGGAAATCCTTTAATGAAGATCTTAGCTGTTTCTTGTTCAGCAGTTTTGATAGTTTCCCTGATGTACACATACACATGGTCATTGCATTTTTTTGTTCAGATCATCAAAGTGTAATCACAATAGAATAAAATGCCTGCTCATCACTGAATTATGGGCAGACGTCAGTGTGTAATTCATAATGTGAGTAATGTTTGACATTCTGTTCTAGTCTGGAGAAACGGCTCTGCATGTGGCAGCTCGCTATGGTAATGTGGATGTAGTCCAATACCTTTGCAGCATCCATGCCAACCCTGACCTAGTGGACCGGGTAGGTATCACACACAGACACACACACACACACACACACACACACACACACACACGTTTATTTAGCTATCTAGTTGGGGACATTCCATAGGCGTAATGGTTTTAATACTGTACAAACCGTATTTTCAATTGCCCTACACCTAAACCTGCACCATACAGAAAACTTTCTGCATTTTTACAATTTAAAAAAAACATTGTTTACTTTATTTTTATACCGGTTTTACAAATGAGGAAGTCCCCAGGTTTTTGGAGATTTTGTCAGGGTTAGAGTTCAAAAAACATTTTTGTTACGCTGGTTGAAAGTCTTTTCACATCCAGATAACAATCACTAAGTTATGGAAGCCCGTTTCCACCACTGAATAAAAAAAATAAAAAAGATAATTGCGACTTTTTATCTCACAATTCTGACTTTTTTTCTCAGAATTGCGTGTTATAAACTTGCAATTGTGAGTTACAAAGTCATAATTGTGAGATATAAACTTGCAATTCTGAGAAATAAAGTCAGAATTGCGTGATATAAACTCGCAATTGCGAGACATAAAGTCGCAATTCTGAGAAATAAAGTCAGAACTGCGAGATATAAACTCACAATTCTGACTTTTTTCTCAGAATTGCGAGTTTATATCTCGCAATTCTCAGAACAGATCAGTCTTTTTTTCCTCCTCAAAACTGGACTTTATAACTCGCAATTGCAAGTTTATATCTCACAATTCTGAGAAAAAAAGTCTGAATTCTGAGAAAAAAGTCCGAATTGCGAGGTATAAACTCGCAATTGCAAGAAAAAAAGTCAGAATTGCGAGATATAAACTTGCAATTACGAGAAAAAAAGTCAGAATTGCGAGTTTATATCTCGCAATTCTGTGAAAAAAAAAAAAAAAAAGTCAGAATTGTGAGATGAAAAAGTTGCAATTACCATTTTTTATTTTTTATTCAGTGGCGGAAACGGGCTTCCATACTAATTTAAGTTGTCTAAATGTATTTATATTGTCTTTTGACTCTCATGTGAGTCCACATGATTTTTTAAAAGTACTATTTTATCTTTTTTTTTTTTTTTAAATAATGAAGAAATTGAGTCTTGAAAATTGAATCTTTTTTATTTCTTCATTATTGCACAATTCATAATTATTTTAAAGTATTTTTCAATATACACTACAGTTCAAAAGTTTAAAGCCTGTGTAATTAATTAATTTATTTATTTTATTGTATTTGTTTATTTATTTTTTGTTTAGTTAACAGAGACATTGTACATTAATAAAACATATACCAGAAAATGTACCAGAATTAGCCAAAGGCTAATTTTCATCCATAGTCCCTGGACAGAATGTTGCGTCACCCTAAAAAAGATATGAATAGAATACACGCTAAAAGAATTTTAAAATTACATAACACAAAACACACAGACATTGCATGGGATGAGTTATTTTAGCAAGGATGTGTTAAATTGTTTAAAAGTGACGGTAAAGACATTTATAGTGATGCAGTTATTTGTAAAATAAGTAGTTTTTTAAACTTTCTGTTCATCAATTGTCTGCAAATGTATTAAGCAGCACAACTATTTTCAACCTTGATAATAACCTTGATAATAATAAGAAATGTTTATTGAGCACCAAATCATCATATTAGATTGATTTCTGAAGGATCATGTGACATTGGAGACTGGAGTAATGGCTGCTGAAAATTCAGCTTTGCCATCACAGATTAAACAGACATTTTAAACTGTAATATTACTTTTTACTTTATTTTTTATTAAATAAATCCCGCCTTGGTGAGCATAAGAGACTTCGTTCAAAAAGATTTTAAAAATCCCACCAACCTCAAACTTTGAATAGTAGTGTATTTATATTAGTAACGTTCAACTTGAAAGAAAATGCTTAATCTCAGATGTCTTTGATGACAGTGGGAAATGTAATAAATGGTTTTTCAAGTGCTGAAGTGACTTGAGTTCTGAAAACGAATCATGTCAGTGCCTCAATTTATTTGTTCAGCACTATGAGCTCACAGCAGTAACGTTCATAGGCAGATAGTCTCCTGTGCTTTTAGAAATATTGCTTACTGGGCCGTCCTTCGACTAACAAGCAAAAGTGTCCTAGTTGATAGATTTCAGGAAGGAGTCACTATTAAAAACATGCTGTACTTTAAATTAATGAGCCTGAAGCACCACTTCAGAGAAATGCAATAAAGAAAATCATTTTAGCATTATGTGTGTGAGTTAAATTATTAGACCAGTGATAAATATTGTGCACAACCAAATTATAATTTAATAGCATTACAGATTCATTTTATAGTGGTTGCTTTTGCCATTATCACAATATTAGGTTACCATCCTACTTTTGCATTAATTATAATATCCTGCTCTAAAGCCAATATTGCAAAAGAAAACCAATATTCACATGCCATCCCAGGAGGCAGACACAGTATGTTCAAAATTGTTACATTCATTGGAGGTGTCAGGGTCACAGGCTAATTAAGAGCAATTCGTCACGTGAAACGGCCTTGACACAGACTAATGTTGTTTTGTTAGCTCCATGTGTTCAAGGTTATTTATGAGCTCCTGGTCTGAATGCCAAAGACTGTTTTCATGCCTCCACAGGAGCAGGAGACACCTCTCCACTGTGCAGCGTGGCACGGTTACTCTACGGTGGCCAGAGCCTTGTGCGAGGCTGGCTGTGATGTCAACGTCCGCAATCGTGAGGGCGAGAGCCCGTTACTCACCGCTTCTGCCCGCGGCTTCAAGGACATCGTGGAGTGTCTGCTGGAGCATGGGGCGGACTTGGACTCTGCTGATAAGGTGAGTACAGACACGTTGAAAATATTAACCATTAACAACTGAAGTGGTTGGGTGTTTTATTGTTCTTACTGTGTCATTTTTTAATAATAAAACTCTTCTGTTTCTTTTCGTGCATGCTGTTTTTGTTGTATATATACATTGATAGCTTGCCATTCAAAATAATTATTGATTACCCTTATCATGGTGTGTTTGCATGTTTATATTTCAGGACGGTCACATTGCTCTGCATTTGGCAGTGAGGAGATGTCAAATTGAAGTGGTGAAGTGTCTGCTGAGCCATCACTGTTATGTGGACCACCAGGACCGCCACGGCAACACGCCCCTTCACATCGCCTGCAAGGACAGCAACTTGCCTGTGGTCATGCAGATCTGTGCGGCTAAAGCCAATCTGGATATTCCTAACAAAGTGAGTTTCAAACAGGATGGATATAACCTTGCTGTATAATAACCTTTTGTTTGAGCTCTAAATGTGTGTTTTCATCCGGTGTTATTTTAGCGTTATTTATGTATTATTATGATTTTAGTTATATTTTGTATTTTCTTTTATTTTTTCATTTTTCTTTTAGTTTGATTTTTAGTAATCGTGTCATATGCTTTTGTCATTTTTGTTACTATTTTGTTTTAGAATATTGCTGTTTAGGTTTATATTTATGTTTATTTATATTTCAGTTGTACTTTTTATTTATTTCCAATCAGTAATTTTAGCGCTTAAACTTATTTCACTTATTTTAGTCTATAGTTTTTCATCTAATATTTATATTTTATTTTATTTCAGCTTAATTTCACTTAACACAAATATTTTTAATAACATTAGTTGACGGGAATAACCATTATGTTATCCAATATACCAGTTTTTTTTCAACTGTTTTTATTAATTTTGTTATAGAACCCCCATGAACAATACAGAAAATAAACTACATACCGTTACAGAATACAATTTTCCCACCCCAACATTATCATTAAAAAAAAACACTAAATAAGCTTAAAGTACATTATTATAAAATTATGAAAATAAATGAATACAAAATATTTACATATACAGGTTGAATGAAGTATGATAACATACGCTTAAAAAACTTAATAAAAAAAATAAAATAATAATAATAATAATAATTTCACATTTAATTTCCAATTACAGTCATCACAACTTTATCTACCTATTAACAAATTGTACAAAAGGGGATCATATCTTTTTAAAAGCCACTGCTTTACCTCTAGTTACATATGTTAATTTTTCAAGAGCAAGGTTAAGTCATATCTTTGGTCCACTGTGAAAACAGGTCTTTGAATGTTTTTCCATACTAAAGTGATTACATGTTTGGCTTGTAACAAACGAAAATCTATAAGCTTCCACATGTTTGCATTGACAGAAACACTTTCAGGATATATATGTAATAAACATAGTTTAGGTTCCAAAGGGATTTTTTCTCCATTCATTTCAGAAACCATTATATGCCAGTTTTTACCTTTGTCTTATTCAAGTGTTAATGATTGTGCTTTTTCTTGTCAGTCTTGAATTATCATCCACTCCTTTTTCAGTTCTTAAAGTCCCCTCAACTGTGACCCCATTTACTTGGTTGCAATTTTCTTTAATTTTTTACATACCAGTTATACATGGTTTTTACTTCTGTGTGAAATTTTTAAATGGCACTTCCATTACAGCTGGAAGATGATTTGTGTTCCTTCTAACTGAGGGCTTTACAGGTCAAGAGGAACAGAATTATATTAATATGAAATTGAATCATCAGCTTTCTGCAGTGTTATACACTTGAACAATTTTCTGACAAAAGCATTTTTTCACCTTTTGTTTTCTAGTTACCATTTTTGATGAATCATTCTCAGAAAGAGAGTGTTTATAAATGTTTGCTTTTCATTTGTCTGTAGTTTGGGAGAACACCTCTTCACCTGGCAGCTAGTAACGGTGGTCTGGAGGTGGTGCGTCATCTCTGTGTTACAGGAGCCAACACTGAAGCCATCACTAATGTAAGTTCAAGATCATCATGGTTTTGATGTGAATAAATAACATATCATTTGTAACAGTATTATACATTTATTTATAAATATATGAGTAAATTATATATACATTTATATATAGGGCCAGTAAGATTTTTTTGAAAGAAATGAATAGTTTTATTCAGCAAAGATATATTAAATTGATCAAAAGCGACAGTATACACTTAAATTGTGTATAACATTTATATTGTTACAATGTTTTCTATTTCAAATAAATTCTGCTTATTTGAACTTTCTAATCATCAAAGAATCCTGGATAAGCAGCACAAAACTGTTAAGCAGCACAAATGTATTCAACATTGAAAATAATAAGAAATGCTTCTTGAGCAGCAGATCAGCATATTAGAATGATTTCTGAAGGATCATGTGACCCTAAAAACTGGCTGAAGTAATATTTCTCACAATATTAGTGTTTGTACTGTATTTTGATCAAACAATTATTATATAAATGTTTATTTATATTAGAATATAGATATTTTTTTATATATAGAATAGTAACATATGTTCCACATGCTCTCAAATGCTTTTTGTTGTTTAGTTTGGCTGCTATCTTCTTTATTGAGGTGTAACTCTAATGAGCTGGTGTCCTGCCTTCTTAGCACATTAATCAAATTGCAGCCTCTTTATCTCTTTAAATGAGTGTTCATTTATCATTTACAACAGCCTAGATTACCATTTTGTCCTTAATCCTTAATCTTTCACTCAGATGTGTCTTTCCTCATATAGTGCCTCTCCCATAGAACATGTGTTGGTTCCTGTAGGTTTGCGTGTTCTTATGTGATTGTGTGGGTGTCCTTCCGTGATTGTGTGGGTGTCCTTCCTTTGGATGACTGATTTTTAATCTGACTCATTCTGAATCTTAATATGTGCTTGTCAGCATATATCTGTCTGATTTTTGTGCGTTTTTTTTTTTTTTTTTTTTGTCTGTAATATAAGGATGTGCCTTCACCAGGAATTTATTAGCCTAGTGCATTAAAATGTTCTTTGCCAGAGTAAAGGTTTTTAATAAAAATGTGCCAGTGGAGAATCAGTTTCAATTTCAGCAGCGGTGAAGGACAGCATGCCCCAATGAACCCCCAACCAACTCATCCTGAACAATGTATTTTTTCAATCAATAACCCTGACATTCCTCCCCTTGGCCGGCCCACATGGCCCTCTCTCACACCCCTTACCTCAACACCATCTCAAAGTGCTCCTCCTCGGTGTTAATATTGTATAGTGGCTGATGCACAATACATGTTACAGCACACAGGAATTTTGAGAATCCATAATTCATTGCCAGAGGCGTATGGGTCGGCGGCTTGAGAAAGAAAAAAATGGCTTCCACATATAGGATGCCATTGATTAATGTGGCCTTCACACTTTATATTTCACTCCTTTTCTTATTGTTTTGTCAGGCGATATGCTACCGTTCGAATGTTTGAGGTTGGTAAGATTATTTAACTAATCACTACATTAGTTAACTACATTACATGAGCTAACGATGAAAAATACTTCTAAAGCATCTTAGATAATGTTAATTTCAACGTTTATTAAATGTTACATTATTAAAATCAAAGTTACTATTATTTAATGGACCTGAGCTAACATGAACTAACAATGCCAGTTGTATTTTATTAACAGACATTTACAAGATTAATAAATACTAGGGCTGTCAGTCGATTAAAATTTTTAATCTAATTAATTACAGGGTGCTGCGATTTAATTAATCTTATTAATCGCAAACTAAATTTGACTGTGAAAATACTGCCAAAAGATAATTTAAAGCTGTTATTGTGTTAAATATTTTAGGCTACAATGGCCTAACACAAAGTATGGAACATAAAAGAAGATAATCTGAGAAACATCTCAGTATTTTTTGTTCATGCAATGAAAGTCACTAGTGACCAAAACAGCTTAGTTACCAACAGTCTTCAAAATACTTTCTTTTATGTTGTGCAAAAGAAAGTAAGTCATCCAGGTTTGGAAACAACATGAGGGTGAGTAAATGATGACAGAATTTATTTATTTATTTTTGGTGAACTATCCCTTTAATGTGTTGTTGTTGTTGTTGTTGTTGTTGTTGTTGTTGTTGTTTTTGTTTTTTTATAAATGAAATTATACACTAAACAAGAAACTAAAACTACCAGCAGATGGCGGTAAATGTCTTTATGAGTCCATTCTTTCAAACGGTTGATTCATTCAGGAATTCAGTAAACGGCTCTCTTTATGAATGGGCTACTGAATCATTGGTTCACAGGATTCGTTCAAAACGCAGATTCATTCCAGTAGCCCCTCACTGCAGAACACAAAATCCAAGGGGTGTGGTTGAATCCACATCTAGGGGGTGGAGATTGATAGGTTTAGGGGTGGAGATGGGTAGGTTTAGGGATCAGGGGGTGGAGACGGGTAGGTTTAGGTATATGTAAGGTGGGAGGAGTTGGATCTGGATCCAACCACGCCCCCTGGATCTTGTGTTCTGCAGTGAGGACCATCTCATTCATTCAGGAACTAAACACCGCTGTGTTGCTCACAGACACACAACAATGCTGCTGTGGTTTTTTTAGGTAATATTTTCTTTGGCAAAACTGAACAAAAACACAATATTGTGTTAAAAAGTAGCACAATATTAACTTCTTATTTACTGAACTTTTGTATAAAATCACATGTGCACTCGTAATATTCGGGACAAAATCAGCACTCGTATGATATTGCTCTCGCTGCTCGTGTGATATCGCTTATCATATGATATAAATATGAGACGACAAACTCATACAGGGGAATTTTTTGCCCCAATATCTGGAATTTTAGTGCATAACTGCATTTATGGAGTTGTTACTCTGCTTCATATTTGTCAACAGTCAACTGTATGAAATGTAAGATGATGTACAGATCTGGGGGCCTGTACAGGTGATGTACAGGTGTTCCATATATATTGTGGAAACATACAATTTTTGAAAGATTCTTTGATGAATATAAAGTTCAAAAGAACAGCATTTTGAAATAGAAACGTTTTGTATTTTTATACATTTATTTACTGTCCCTTTTAATCAATTTAATGTATTCCTGCTCAATAAAATTATTAATTTCTTTAAAAAAAATCAAACTGACCTAAAAGTTGGCCTTTTAAACATTAGTGTATATAGGTTTCAGACTATGATTTTCACCTGTTTTATGACAAAATGGGGAAAAAACTAACATAAATTAGAGACTTGGAAGTGGCCTCTTTTGACTTGGTTCAGTAACCAATCACATTGCTTCTCTCTAGGACAGCAGTGTGGCAATGTGCTGAAACCCATGCACAACATCCAAGCATCATGGTTCACACTCGCATATAAAAAAAGTTTCCTATGTCTACTATGTCATCTCTTCATATATTTTTCATGTCTCCCTTTCCAATACAGTAATGAGAAGCCGCAGGCTCAATGTGTCAAACAAACACTAGATTTGGTTCCCTCACGTCAAAATGCTCCATTCAGCCTTGAGATTTTTAGGCATCTTTTGGGAGACAACCATAAATCAGTAAAATGAATTCAAGCACATCCTCATGGGGACACGTAGTATGAGCTGGAGATGAGCAGACAGACACAAAAAGAGTCTGTGAATAAGAAAATGGGCTGTTTTGCAGCCATATCTCATATAGTCTAATTGGCAGGAAAGCTTTGTGTTTAATCAAGCCACGTTAGATAAGAGTAATTACGGTGCAGCAAAGCTTTCCCATTACTATCCTTTTCATCGGTGCTTTAACACCTCTGCTCCGTTCAGCACATCCTCTTTCGCTCTCATCTGCGTGGGGTGTGTGGGGGCTGTCTTTCAGAGGGAGGCTGGTTAATTTGTCCCCATCGGTTTTAGGAGGAACACAGCTGTTTCTGGTTGTGTGGTTTGCTTGTGGCCCCAGGTGTTAGGTGTGGGTTTGTGTTGCTGTGTGTGAGATTGTGTACATGTATTCTGAGGTGTTAAATCATTAATGGTTTTGGTCAAGGGCTGTGACTGCAGTGGGTTTTGGGTAAACAGATTTATTTATTTATTTATTTTTCAGATAACCAAGAATGCCCTGAGGTTTATGTACAATTTTTTTCTAATGCTCTCTTTGAGTTTATATGTTTTTAGAGCATGTATTTTTACATATGAGTTTTCTGTGGAATATACTTCCTTCAGGCAGGCCCTCTCTGATAATCATTCCCCCTCCACAGCTGGTGTCTCCGATTGCTGATTTCACAATCGCACGTGCTGCCGTCACAGTCTCCTGGGACGTTCCTACGTGCGTCATTTTAGTTGTAATGAAATGAACACAGATTTATATTTCTTTTTTTCACTTCCAGACAAAGACAAAAAGCTTTTATAGAGCTTGTGAAACAAGACAGCATAGGAGGTGCATTAGTTGTGTAATTGACGGTTTCATTATGTATTTTATCATTCCGGTGCTACCAAGTAAAATGATGGGAAATGTAGATTGGTTGGCTCTCATTAACTGCCTTAAATGAGTACCATTTTCCAGGGGGGTTGCTAGATATAAATGACATGTGGGGTTTAGCCCATTAGTGCAATATAATGGAAGCAAAGCTTCCAGGCTTCCAGTTTATTAGGATTTTTAATTTGATGACTAATACGAAGGTCTGAATTTGGTCTTTGAATCTGTTCAAAGGTTTTGGGCCAGTACAGTTCATTTTAATTCATTTTATTTTTTACATTTTATTTATTTTAATTTTAAGAAATTAAAATTAATTATTCAGCAAGGACACAATCAATTGATAAAAATGACAGTAAAGACAGTGATGGTGTTGTGAAAGATTTCTATTCCAAATAAATGCTGTTCTTTTGAACTTTGTATTCATCAAAAAATCTTTAAAAAATGTATCATGGTTTCCACAAAAAATACTAAGCAGCACAACTGTTTTCAACATTGATAATAATAAGAAATGTTTTTTGAGCACCAGCATATTAGAATTTCTTAAGGATCATTTGACAGTGAAGACTGGAGTAATGGCTGCTGAATTTCAGCTTTGTCATCACAGGTATAAATTACATTTTAAAATATATTAAAACAGAAAACACTTGTATTGTAATGTTCGAGAAAAAAAAAAAAACACCAGTTCCAGTTTTGGGTCAGTGGATATATATTAGGAGCCAGGCCATATTTTATTCCGTGGTGTAATTGACATCACCTGAACTATATGGCGCTAAATAGGCTTCTAGTACCTGAAGAGACTTTTTCCATGGGCGGACAGACAGATCGCAGCAGAAGTGAGAGGTGGTGGGTGAACAGTTGAAGGAAAATATTACCCACTATATCACAACTCTTTTTTTCAATAAGAGCCAGAGTCAGGCGGAACAGAATCACATGCAATCCCATGAAACTGTTGCAAATGAGTGAATGACTGTGTGCCAGGATGCCACACTTGTTCTGACTTGCTATTTTTTGGACTGATAATTACATTTTTTGTGGTGTCTTTTATATACACCCATTTCATATATACAATCATCTGATATGTCTTGAAGGCAGCATTACACCTGTCAGCCATAATCATCAGTGTACCTACTGTTGTAATGTACTGTGAGTCATGCTGTTGAGCTGTTAGGTGATATTCTCTCTCTTCTTTCTTTCTCACTTTTCCTTGTTAGCTTCTCACTTTCTTCTTTAACACCCCTACACTGCAAACTCTCTCTCTCTCTCTGTGTATCTCTGTATCTATCAGAGCTTTATTAGTGCGGTGGTCTGGTAATACTGAGCAGATGAAAGGCTGACAGACTTTTATTTATCTAGCTTTACTCATTCATCTGTGTCACTGGACGCTGACGGGCCCTGCATTGCCTGTAATGTTCTGTAAGCTACGGTTTATCCATCACTGTCATTGTCTCTCGCAGGATGGAAAGACAGCGGAGGATCTCGCGATTGCAGAGCAGCAGGAGCATGTAGCAGTGCTGCTGGCCAAGCTGAAAAAGGTGTGAGTCTTTGTTTATTATTCATCTCACTGAGACTCAAGAGATCTTCATTTGCATTACATGAATGCTTTGTGAAGGCTTATGAGATCCTTGTTGTTTTTTATATGACACCTGCAAGAGATGTCAGTTTTACTCAATATTGGCTCTAATCCCACTGAAATGTATGCTGATTTTGATATTTTAAAAATAAATGTTTGGATTTCAGAACATCATTTTAACCCATTGATCAGCTCTTGTGTACTCCTGTAATAATAGATTATTTTCCATATTCTAAGATATTTCAGACACATCTAATTTGACCTTCAGTTTATATCCTTTTCTTTTTTTTTAAATCTTGGTCTTTTTAATGCTTTAGTCACTCAGATTTGATCTAATGTTCAGATGTATGGTTTATGTATTAACCACAGACTTGACTTTAGATTTTGAAAGTCTTTTAATTTGATGGTCATGATTTAATATATGGCATTCAGTGGATTATGCTCTGTTGGAGGACTCTGAATACTAGCTATTAAGAACCTATTAATTACACTCGTTAGGATGCACTGAACATTCTCAGTCACATTAACATTATGTCATTGGTCCATATGTCATATTGTAATGGCACTGGATTGTGTTAATTTACATGCCCTTTGTGACTGGTCTTACAGGACAACCATAAGAGCATTTACATCCAGCAGCTGAGGCCTACACAGACCCTGCAACCTCGCATCAAACTCAAGCTGTTCGGCCACTCGGGAGCAGGGAAGAGCACTCTGGTGGAGTCTTTGAAGTGTGGCATCTTGCGGAGTTTCTTCAGGAGGAGGAGGACCAGGTTGACTAACCCTGTCCGGCACCCAGCCTCACCTGTCACCTCCAAACCTGCAGGTAGGGGGATGGGTTTTCCTTTTTTATCTATAGAAAAGCTGAAAATTAAAGGAATTGTTCTTTTCAATATGTAGATAAGTTTGTTTCTTCATCAGAACAAATTTAGACAAATTTAGTGTTACATTACTTGCTCACTAATAGATCCTCTGCAGTGAATGGGTGTCATCAGAATGAGAGTTCAAACTGCTGATAAAAATATCACTAATCCACAACATGACTGCAGTCCATCAGTTAACATCTTATAGCATGAAAAGCTGTACGTTTGTAGGCAACAAATTCAACAAGGAGTTTTACCTTTAAATTCTAATTTCTGGCTGAAATATCAGTCCATAATCCATAATAATGCTTCCTCCAGTGAAAATGTCCATCCCCTGTTGTCCTCTCACATCAAAATCCAAAAACATATTTGTTAAGAACTGTTTTGCACTGTTTTGACTTATAAATAATGCTTGATCTTCGCATATTTCTCTCCTGATTCAGACGACTTTTTCATTGGAGAAAGCAATGGTTTGGAGTTAAAAATGTCTTGATGAATTTGTTTATTACAAACACGCAGATTTTCACTTCGTTAGATGTTAATTGATGGACTGGAGTTGTGTTGATGACTTGTGGATTATTGTGATGTTTTTATCAACTGCTTGGACTCTCATTCTGACGGCACCCATTTACTGCAGAGGATCCACTGGTAAGTGATGTAATGCTAAATTTCTCCACATCTGTTCCAATGAAGAAACAAATCTTGGATGGCCTGAGGGTGAGGACATTTTCAGCAAATTTTCATTTTTGGGTGAACTATTCCTTTAAGCTTGGAAACTTGGGAGTATAGAGCTTTTTCTGAGCCAACTTTGTTCACTTTTCTCACTCATTCCCAGATTAACACACACGTCATATAGCGCTATCCTTGGAAGGCACAATCACATTAATGTAATGCGTAACTTTTTTTTTCTCACAATTACTGCCACAGCCAAATTGAGGAAGTCATCTCTGGGTTTCTGTGAGAAAAGTTTTTAGAAAGAACCAAAGTTCAGTGGAAAGCGTTGATTGTGCGAGACATATGCAGTACAGTGTGACTAACACATTGGCAAGGTATAAAAAAGAGTTTGAGTCATCTGACTCTCTCATGTTATTTCTCCAACTAAAATGGCTCTTGGTACCTCTGTGGTTTTTTTCGGGAATTTTGTGGTTTTTTTTTTTCCAGCTGAACTATTTTAATTATGTATAAATGTGGTGATAGTGTATAGAACAACATGCAATTAACAATGATTCTCAGATTTTGAAGCAGATTAAAGATATTAAAAATAAGATAAATGAGATCTACAAAGATGATATTGAAAAAAATTTAAATTTCTAAAACAAACATATTATGAAACAGGTGTGAAAGCAACTAAAAGATTAGCATGGAAACTCAGAAAACAACAACAAAAAGCAACAATCTATAAGGTACAGGACCCCGTCTCAGGACGCATGTTGTATAATTTGGATAAGATTAAAGAGGCATTTGAATTATATTACAAATCCTTATATTCACAACAGACACAGGCAAATAGTGATTCAATTAAAACATTTTTAGATTCTCTTGACCTTCCTTCTATTAGACAGAAACAAAATAACCTTTTAGCAAAAGAAATTACACAGGAGGAATTAGATAAAGCATTAAATAATCTTAAGAATAATAAAATGCCTGGTAATGATGGTCTGCCTTCAGAGTGGTTCAAAACATTTAGAAGAGAGATTTCACCACTTCTTATTTCATCATTTAATTGGACCCTTAAAGAAGCAGTTATCCCCCCTTCTTGGAGGGAAGCAGTCATTTCATTTATACCCAAAGAAAGAAAGGACAAAACCCTGTGTAGCTCATATAGACCTGTATCAGTTTTGAATGTGGATTACAAGTTATTTGCCTCCATTTTAGTGAAAAGACTCGAGACGTTTCTACCTGATCTGATAGATTCAGATCAAACAGGGTTTATTAGAGGACGTCAGACTTTTGATAATATTAGAAGAACGCTTTAGGAAGCGTCCATTACCTGTCCATATCTTTATCCACTAGGCAACAGTTGTTTTTAAATCTCAAAAATAAATATCAGAAAAAGGGAACCTTCACTAAATATTTATTTTTCTGTCAACACTTGGGAAAGCTGGAATCAGGCCTTTAGGAGAGAGCTCCCCCATGTGGTGTGTTTCCATATTTCATGAATTGATTTTAAACAGCGTATTTCATTACATTTAATAAACCCTCAAATAATATCCATTATTTATACTTTAGTTACAAATATATCCTTATTGTATTTATTGTTATCTATTATAAGAAGTCTATTCCATCTAGTTTACAATCTCTTTCTTTTTGCTTCCCTGTTTGTGTTGTGTGCCTGTAGTGTCTGTCAGCATCTCTAACTTGTACCCAGGCTGTGAGAATGTCAGTGTGCGTAGCCGCAGTATGATGTTTGAGCCCAGTTTGACTAAAGGAGTGCTGGAGGTCTTTAGTCCTGTTCATAACGCTCTCTCCACGGCTGATGACACCGCTACCAAAGCCATCGACATCCAGAACGCCAATGTCAATGGTAAAAGAATCATTTATGATATTAAATAAATCTCACCAAGGCTGCATTTACTTGATCAAAAATACAGTAAAAATAGTAGTATTTTCAAATATTAATACCATTTGTTTTCTATTTTAATATATTTTAAAATGTAATATATTCATGTGATGGCAAAGCTGAAATTTCAGCAGCTATTACTCTAGTCTTCAGTGTCACATGATCCTTCAGAAATTATTTAAATGTTCTCTTTTTTTTTTTTGGTGCTCAAGAAACATCAATGTTGAAAACAGTTGTGGTGCATAATATTTTTGTTGGAACTTTGTGATACTTTTTTTAAATTTATAGAAAGATCAAAAGGACAGCATTTATTTGAAACAGAAATCTTTTGTAACATTATAAATGCCTTTATGCAATATTTTTTAGGTGTTGGAGACTTCAGTATATGGGAGTTCTCTGGTAATCCTGTCTACTACTGCTCATATGACTACTTTGCTGCGAATGACACCACAGCCATTCATCTGGTCTTATTCAGCCTGGAGGAGCCTTATGAGACTCAACTGAACCAGGTCACATTCTGGCTCAACTGCCTGAAGGCTCTCACGCTGCCAGAGGACAACATCGGTATGTTCAAGCGTGTGTGTCTCCTGAGACTACAGTGTACAATGTATGGATTTTTTCTCCTCCTTTGTAGAGAGCTTTCCATTACAGTAATTAGAGGGATCAGCTGAGGCTGTGAAGTCTGTGATTAAGAGGTCTAAGGAGCAGTTGTACAGTTTTTCTGTATTGAAATTAATATTTTTTTACTTGGTTACTATATAGTTATTCTGCATAGCGTTTTTTTTTTTTTTCCTTCTTTTTTTTTTTTTTTTTTTTTTTTTTTTACAATAATAGACTTGGTGTATTTCATAAAAGTCATGTAATTACACCTTAACATATCTGACAATTTTATGTATCATTTATTAGCCTCTGCACCTCTTTTTACCAATCTGTTGAAATTCTCATTTCTATAATGGTTACATTCCTGATGGTTAGTAAGTTAGAAAAACCAATAACCAACTGTACAATGAAGTTACCCGTAGCCCTGTTACTATGAAAGTAGGGCTGTCAATTGATTTACACATTTTTAAACACATTAATTACACGATATTGTGTTATTGTGGCACATGAGTAAAGCACTAAATAGACATAACAAAGTCTATAGAAGTCAATATATTATTTGTTTGATTTCTTTCATTTTATTTAAATTTAATTTCATGTCATTCAACACAAATCTATAATAATCTGTAATAACCATTGAGTTTGTCAATCTATCAGAGGCCCATTCACACAGAATGCATTCTCACATTCCATCTGCGCTATTTTTGCTTGGTTTTTCTGTGTTCATATAAGCTAGATGGATGTTTTGGCTACTGTATCATGTCTTGCTGTTTTTACACCTTGATCACCATACATTTGTTCTCTGACAAGTTAAAAGCAGTTATACTTTTGAAAACATGTTTTTAGACCCCTTGCATTCCCTTGTGCTACCTGTGTAGCTGTTTTTGAACACACTTCACATTAGTTAGTTATTATTTTACACATTCTTCTTAATATAAATATTTGTATTGAATGAGCAAATTAAATTGACAGTCATATGAAAGAAATGAGCTCATGCATGCAGTTTTCTTGTCTGTGTTTCACTGTTCTCCATTCTGTGTGCTTCATTAATGCTGTTTGTAGTTTTCTCATTCTTGTCTCTCTCAAATTCTCTCTGGTAATTTCAGCCTGGCTTGCCTTTGCTTTCACTGTAGTGATGGTTGATGAATTTGTGTAAGTACTGTAGCAGGCACATCCATAGTGCTATGGATAATGCCAAAAGAGACTTCATTAGAGTCGGTGCATCAGTCTTAATGTAGGAGTCTAGTTATTGGTCTATGGTTCTCAAATAGTTGATTTGAGAGTTGAGATTATGCATAATGATTAAAGATGTTAAGAATAGACAATAAAACTGCCTCTCTGTTGTATCCACAGCCTTTGGAGGGAAGATCAGAAATCCACTTCGTGTGGTCCTGGTGGCCACACATGCTGATATTGTGAATCTGCCCCGATCGTTTGGGGGAGAGTTCAGCTATGACAAGGAGAGATCTCTACTTCGAGAAATCAGAAACAGGTGATTAAATCAATATAAACTGTCAGTTTGAAGCTATGAGACCTATACGGATAAGTGATCATTTTAGTTGGACTGATTAGATCATACTGATTGGATGGGTATGCCAAACTGTTAAACTGATTATAATGCTATTTTTATTCCTCTCAGGTTTGGGAATGATCTGCATATTGCTGAGAAGCTCTTTGTCATGGATGCAGGAGCATCCAACTCCAAAGACATGAAGCTGCTGAGAAACCTAATATTAGAGCTCCGCAACACCATTATCTCTGTAAGAACGGTCTACATTCTACTACACCTCCCAGCACTTTGTCATTTCAGTTACCTAAATGTAGCATTAGCATTAAAGGGATAGTTCATCCAAAAATGAAAATTCTGTCATTAATTACTCACACTCATGTTGTTCCAAACATAAATTAAGATATTTTTGATGAAATCCGAGAGCTTTCTGACCCTGCATAGACAACAACGGAACTACCATGTTCAAGGCCTAGAAAGGTAGTTTAGACATTGTTAAACTAGTCCATATGACGTAAGTGGTTCAACTGTAATTTTATGAAGCTATGAGAATACTTTTTGTGCGCATTTCTTTTCTTCCTTGTCAGTCTTCAGCACACGTTCACAAGAGTATCATGCACTGCTGTCGTGAATGCACATCGAAGACTGACACAGAAGAGAAGAAATTGTTGAATAAAGTTATTTTTGTTTTCTTTGCGCACAAAAAGTTTTCGCATAGCTTCATAAAATTAAGGTTGAATCACTGATGTCACATTGACTATTTTAACGATGTCCTTACTACCTTTCTGGGCCTTGAACGTGTCAGTTGTGTTGCAGTCTATGCATGGCCAGAAAGCTCTCGGATTTCATCAAAAATATCTTAATTTGTGTTATTTCGAAGATAAACTAAGGTCTTACAGGTTTGGAATGACATGAGAGTAATTAATGACAGAATTTTCATTTTTGGGTGAACTATCCCTTTAAATGACTGCAAACACTCAATTTTGATTCTGAACTGGGTCTGATCTCTATATAAAGCTCTCTTCTTTTCTTTACCACATAGACACACACACACACACACATACACACTCGTGTGTGTTATCTCTCAGAAATACACAATATCAAACACTGACACTCAGATCCCTTGCTAATGCATTCTGCTTGTTCTCCTCCTACATCTCTCTTTCTGTCTCTCTCACTCCTACACATACCTGTACAGATTACTTTCTCATCCGCCGTTATATTGTGTCTGGATTTTTGTGTATATTATGAAGGAAAAAGAAGTAATTACTATAGATTTAAATATGTAATTTATATAGTACAATATCTTTGAGGTGTTAAAGGAGGCATTCATTTCTCAGTGGTGGTTTCTACTATTGCTCCTACTTTCAGTTAATGGGGGAAAATCTAGACCATATTTCAGCATGAGACTATCATAGATACTTGGGGGTCTTTTCTTTTGACTTGGGCCAGAAAATAATTACCTAGCAACCACTCAGAACAACTTGGCAACCCCAATGGCATTTTTCTTCAGAGATGTAAAATTGCTTTTCTCTCTCTCTGTCGTTTTCACAGACCTGCAGGCCGATGACTCAGCTGGCAGAGAAGCTGTTGTCCACTCTGCCTTCCTGGCGGAAACTGAACGGGCCAAACCAGCTGATGTCATGGCAACAGTTTGTTGTGGATGTGCAAGAACAAATCAACCCTCTAGCCAGTGAAGAGGATCTGCGGGAATTGGCTTCACAACTTCACAATATGGGAGAGGTGTGTGTGTGTGTGTGGGCGGCCCAGTGAATGTGTGAGAGTGTGTGTGTGAGCAGATGAATAAATATGTATTAATGTTTGAATTATGGGTATAGCATAAGTGTGTTTGAAGTAGATGCACTGTATCAATTAAAATTATTATTTTCATACATAATGCTATACTATCGTACACGCCTCCGCTGTTAATGCCACATCCATTACTTCAAAACCACTCAAAGTATACAATGCAGAATATCTGCAAACATGTTTTATGTGGATTCAAATGAGTTGGTGGGTGTCAGCAACTGAATAGGGGCCTTTGCAGTCTATTGACCACCCACAACCATTACAACAACAGCTTCACCGATAGAGAGAGCAGGTGAATGAGTCATTCTCATCAATATTAGTCATTTGTGTTTTCAGCTGCAACACTTAAACACATTTTAGGGAATGTTTTGATGTTGATGGGCTGAAATGCTAAGCCGTGATTCAGCTTTATTAACATTTACTTACATAAGGTACTCTGTTTAAGGGGCTTCAGCTCCCCCTGTGTTTAACCTCAGCCCTTTTTAAAATATGTTATGTCATTCTCTTCAAAGAATAAGTCTCACAAAAATAATTCATGTCAGCCTGTATGACTGACTTCTGTGAATCAAAATGAAAAATGTTGAAGAATGTACTGAAAGTACATGAGAATCTAGGCTGCCAAGCACCAAAATGACAAAAAAAATCACTGTATAAATCATATGTTTCATAAAAGTCTTCCAAGTCTTCTGAATTCATGAAATAGCTCTGAATAATGAACAGACCCAAATTCAAGGCATTTCAAGTGCGCCCCCATAACTACTGATTTACTGACATCTGCTGTTGATTTATCACATTTATTTGAAAAAGAGTAAGTGAGTTGAGCCCTAAAAGTGACAGTTTAACTTTAGATCGACACATCTGCTGAATTGTTATGGAACCCACTTAAAGGTCTGTTCACACCAACACAAATATTCAACAATAATTTTCAGTCCGATTTTCGCATGTGATATGCCTATTCAGGCCAAAGTGTATTCAGATTTTGGGTAACACTTTACAATAAGGTTCATGGTTAACATTAGTTAACTACTTTAATTAACATGAACTAAGAATCAACAATTCTTATACAGCATTTATTAATCTTAATGTTAATTTCAACATTTACTAATGCGTTATTAAAATCAAAAGTTGTGCATTAATATTAATGTACTGTGAATTAACATAAACTAATGGTACAACTGTATTTTCATTAACTAACAAAACTTTTCATTAACTAACAAAGATTAATAAATACTGTAATAAATGTATTGTTCATTGTTCATTCATGTTAGTTAATAAATTAACTAACATTAACTAATGGAACCTTATTGTAAAGTGTTGCCAGACTGGATATTCATTAAGGTCTTTATCACACAACTCCAAATACAGAAGTTAAGAGGCTAGCATGAATCTTATTGGTTGGTCAGTTTTCTTGTTAGTATGACAAAAAACGGTTTAGAACACTGTTTTAGAATTTTCATGACCGTTTGAACAGATGCATTAAAGGTCCTTGCACACCAAAAATTTCCAAAATTTCATAAGCGTTTTTTCATATTCATCATCCAAACCTTGCACACAGTCAGATGCGTCAAAACACCTCTCAAAATGCTTGCTACGGATGCGAAAAACGTAGAAAATCAAACGCAATCTGAATTTTTTATGACGGACGAAAGTTTCAGAGGCAGTGTGTAAACATGATTGACAACGTGAGGTCGTATTTATTTTTTAACTTGAAAAAATTTTGGACTCTTCTTTTTGTGCAAGAATCTTGACAGCCATTCATTTAAATTAAAGGGGTGGTTGATTGCGATTTCACTTTTTTTAATATTAGTTAGTGTGTAATGTTGCTGTTTGAGCATAAACAATATCTGCAAAGTTGCGGCGCTGAAAGTTCATTGCAAACACAGATATCGTCTTTTAAAATTCTGGCAGTTTAATGCCTACAAATACGGCTCGTAGGGACTACGAGTTACTTCCTGGGTTTTTTGACACCACAAACCCCGCCCCCGGGAACATGCAACAAAGGGGGCGAGGCCATGCTGCGCTGCTTTAGAGAAGAGGAAGAAAACTAGGGGTGCACTTAAGAATCTATTCATATATGAATCGCGATTCTGTCTTCTAATGATTCCAATGCATTCACAAGTTTCAAAATCAATGTTCTAAAGCAGCGGTTCTCAATCCTGTTCCTCACGTCGCCCTGCTCTGCACATGCTCTGCTCTGCATCTCTCTCTCTCTCTCTCTCTCTCTCATTCAGATCATCAGCTCAGCTCCAACAATGAACTGTTCCATTTATACACTTATTTTCTCATAGCTATGAGAAGCGTTAAACATGGACGCGTGTGCGATCCTCTTCACTAATATTCTCTGGGTCTCAATCGGGCTCAAATTGATAAGCAATATAGATGACGCCATTGTTTACAATACAGCCTGAGCACATGCAGCTGAGGGGAGGTGCGGGACGTTTAGATGCGCACTAGAGGCAGTTTAGCCAATCACAACACACTTGACCAGCTAACCAATCTGAGCCCATTGCGTATTTCTGAGGGAGGGGCTTCATAAAAGCAGGAAATGATCAGCGCGTTTATAGGAGAAGGGACAGAGTGGTGTGAAATAAAGGTAAATTATGTGAAAAATAATGCGTTTTTTTTTTTTAAACAAAGAATTAACAAGTTAGACTGCACCCCATAAACACAATCAAGCCTAAAAAAAACTGTCAACCACCCCTTTAAAATTTCATCTCACCCAAACAGCGAAATCTCACCATTTGCTTGCACTCACTCCTTTTTATACTTTTCTTTCCTCTAGATTAACATCATGCAGAGTGAGACTGTCCAGGACGTTGTCCTGTTAGATCCTCGCTGGCTTTGCAGTAACGTACTCGGCAAGCTTCTCTCCATTGAAACTCCCAAGGCGATCCACCACTACCGCGGCCGCTACCGTGTGGAAGAACTCCAAAACCTTGTCTCCGAAGGTGACATCGATGAACTTCTCCAGGTGCTCGATGCCATGGACGTATGTGCCCGTGACTTAGCCAACCCAGGAATGGTTGACATTCCCACCCTCATACGCACGGGTGGCCTACAGCATACCTGGACAGACGAGGAAGACATCGAAGGCGAGGACACTTTGCTTTACGGTGGCGTACGAGTTGTCCCTGCGGAGCACTTGGCGCCATTCCCTTGTGGACTTTTCCATAAGTTGCAAGTGAACTTGTGCAGGTGGAGCCGGCAGCAGAAGCCAGAGGTCGAGGCTGAGGATGTGAGGTTGTGGAGCGGCGGAGCTCGGGTTGGACTTGGCGGCGCTGAGGCACTGGTTCTGCTTGTGAATCACGGACAGGGCATGGAGGTACAGTTACGAGGACCTGACTCGGATCCCGGGCGTTGCTATGCTTTATTGGACACATTGTGCAGCATGGCAGAGGGTCTGTTAGCTGCCACATTACCCGGTTTGCTTACCGCCCGACATTATCTTAGCCCTCAGCAGCTGCGGCAACACCATGGCCCTGTCATGCTCTACCAACCGAGAGACTTTTTCCGCGCTCAGGCACGAGGCGAGAATGCGCTTTCGAACACCATGGGCGGCTATCGTGAGAGCTTTGTCAGTATCATAGCATTAGGTTGCACCCAGGTCTACAAACAGGGCAGTCTTGGTAGGGAAGTGCCAGTGGCGGAGGTCAGTCACCTGGCTCGACGCAAGCTCTGCCGCCTGCTGGACCCGCCTGATGCTCTCGGAAAGGACTGGTGCTTGCTTGCCATGAACTTGGGCCTTAGCGAGCTCGCTGCTAAATACAGTTCTGGCACCAATGGGACTCCACCTGCAGACCCTCTTTCCCTTCCCAGTCCCACAGCTACGCTCCTGCAAGAGTGGAGCCAGCGAGCCGATTCAACCATTGGCATTTTGGTCGCAAAGTTGCGAGAACTCGGTCGTCGGGACGCGGCAGATTTCCTCCTTAGAGCTGCACCGGTGTTCCGGGTCAACTTGGAAATTCTGGGCACCCCACCAGAGCCCTACAGCCCCGTGTGTAACGGGGGCGGCACATCCTACAACTCCATCAGTTCTGTAATCTCTCGTTAGAACATCACTTGTGTCTATAGAGAAACGTGCAATTGATTGGTGGACCGGTGTTAAATCTCAAGCTCCCTGGTGTCCTGAGACTGAAGTATTTGAATCAGATACTCTACTCATGTCCATTTTGTTGCCCTTCGCGATTTCTGAATGTTCATTCTTGGTGTCTTTGAATAGGTGCCGATGTGCTTTTTTTTCCTGCAGATCTTTTATTGACCGTTTCACATTCCCAAGGTGAAACTGCAGACGGCCTTTCTTAAAATGTCCTTATTCAAAGAAAAATTCTGCAGTTTGTGATTACTTTTATATATTCAGACAGCTGTTATAGGGGAATTCCGCTAAATTTGATGACCGAATAATAGATCACTAAGTGCTTGGCAGCATTATTTAATAAATGACTCAAGCTATTGAGTGCCTTGAAGATGGTAAGCTGTTGACAAAGAGCCATCGCTATAGATTTCAAAATTGGATGTGCACCTCTGCAAGTGTTTTGGTGTTTACCTGTCTTATGAAGCTTTTAATTAACATATCTATTACGCAACAATAGATTGACACTTTTTCTCAAACACACAAAATTGGGTAATTCGCATTTACTTACTGAATGTTTTCAGACAGGATTTTATTCAAATAATGACGCACAAACAAACTAAACATTCCTTTAAAAATCCAAATACACGGAAAATTGTTTTTAAGTCTGGTTTCTTAAATCCCTCACATTTGTCTTATTCACACTTATAGCCTACTTGTCACATTCACTTTTGTGAAATATTAAGGTTCTGACTACCTGTCAAATGGAAATGATGAAATATTCCAGGCACTTACATGACAAGACATCACTTACATGATTTTGTTTTTCTTTATAAAAATTATGTCTGCTGCAGTGTCTTGATAAGCATGATCTTTGTTACAATTGTTCAGCTTATTTTAATATATTCTGTTTCACACATTTACACTGTTGTTGAGTGTTTAAGAAATTTATTTTGAACACGTAGTCATGTGTATTCTTTACACTGGAGAATTAATCATAAAATGCTATTCCAAGGGACTTAAATTGGGCAAAAGTGTCATGAAATATGTTGACATTTGCATTGAAACTGTTAAAAGCGATGCTGTTAAAATTCCTCAGTTATAGGAATACCTGTCTGATTGTACTGAATGTGGTATATTGGACACAAATGAAGTGACAACTTGAAAACTGTAGATGGCAGCAAAGACTCTGTTACATCTAAAACATGCTATAACTCTTGCTCTCCTTGGTATGAGACAGTTGCAGTTTCATCATCTTTTTTAATGTCTGAAAGTCCAGAGAACTGTTCCATATTATATTTTGGGACCGGTCTATCCTCCAACCTTTCATCATTTCCCTTGCAGGCTTAAAATCACAAACTGTTCTAAAAGGGAATTGGGCATATTGTGTTCTCTCATTCCAAAAGGCACATTTTTATATTGTGATTAAGTCTATGTATTATGGAGCGCTTTCTCTGTTTTAGCTGTGGTCAAGGTCCATGATTTCCCCTCTTAAGACTTTAACAGGGTACATCAGAGGGGAATTTATCCTGGTGTATTTAAGACTTGTACAGACATCTCTTTGCACAAGACCTTCACATTATTGCTCTATTTATATTATGTTCGCATGTCTCTGAATGTCATGTCCTTAATACTTCCTTAAACTTTACAGTGTACTACATTTTTTTATAATAAATTGTTTACTCAATGATTCTCTCCATGTTCTTTTTGAAAAATATATTTTACAGTATTGTTCATGCAATGTTTTGCCATTTACATTTCTCTATTTCAAAGCTTTTTAGCACAATAATAATTATAATTCATTTTATTAAGTTTCCCAAGCTCAGTGTTACTGTACAAAGAAAATTACAAACATACAGTTACAAACATTCATAAATGTACAAGCAAACAATGAAAAATAATCAACTACATAAACACTAGGGAGAAGTGAGCTGAAAAAACAAAGAAGAGATGACCGAGATTTCAGCATATTTACCTTACAAAATGTTAGATTTTTTTTATTTTTTATGTGTAATTTGTAAATAAACCTGTCCTAATAACAGTTTTCTCAAGTACTTCAAAAGTGCCTTCCAGTGAATTCTGGGTAAAGGGACTTCCGCATGCTTCCACTGAGGCCTTCAATTCAACCGTGAGAAGCAGAGCCCGCTAAAATGAATCAAAAATGACAATGATGACATTGCTGCTGATGAATAATTAGTCATGTGCTGTTTTTTTTTTTTTTTGAGGCGTCAGTGAGTGGCATGACTGAACTTGCATTATTCAGCAAAAGGAATTACCGCACCTTTATTTCAACATGACATATAGAAGCTTTCCTGTTCTCTTCTTATTACAGCTCTGTTTCTGATATGTTTTACTTATGGTTTAAAAACTGCTGAGTTACTATTTAGTTACAATGTAATACTGAATGCATATAAGCTAATCAGAATTTTCAGAGTCATGAATGCTTACACTTGATAAATTCTACTTGTTTTAACTGCTCCTTTTTGATCATTGCTGGAAGCGTTGGGCTGATAGGCTTAAGTGTTAATTGAGCAATCTTCCCAATCTTTCCATCAAGCTACTGTGTGCTTCTTGTGAGAGACAGGCCATTAATCAGTCTGTTTTCCCCTTTGTCTGTATGTAGAGTCAACAGCACTCTAATTCTGGCCTGCTACAAATCTCAACAGTGTACGTAAACAATGTGGAATGTTGTTACACAGTTATAGGACTAGATAACCTGCATTGATGTCCTCACATAGGCGTACTGATAATAAATTCAATATACACTGCTTTTGGTGTTCTGCTGCTGTGTGAGCAGTGTCATGCAAGTTCACTGCATTCACATTGTTTGTTCCTTGTGAATATGTAATAGAGACCCTTTAGTTTTAAAATCTTGTGATTTAGTAATATTAACATTTTAAATGTATTTATTTACAAATGCTCTAGTTGGTTGTTAGAATGAATGGTTTGGTTGACTCGCAAAGCATTGACAAAAAAGGAATGTGATTCAATGTAACATTTAAATCTAACATTCAATTGCAATGTGTTTCTAGTTGTGTGAAAAGCTTGTTTTTGAACACTGAGGAGGCATAAGCACTACTGGCTGCTTAATAATAGGAACAATATCTTAAATGTCTATGATTGCTGTGAATGGATTAAATATCTAAGAAAAAAATATAACGTTTCAAAGAAAACCGATCAATCTGTATGTGCATTCTAATTTAAAACGTAAATAACTCATATAGAGTATTATCTATTAACTTGTGATTTTAAAATAACAAATTGACTTAAATGCAACATTTTTATGTTGATCATGCTGTTTTTTTTAGATAGCAACATTGTTTTTCATAAGTAACACCATCTGTCGGGAAGCCATCACGTGCTGGTGGGTCACATGCTCTGACGCGTTCATCTGGTGGGCGGGATCGACAGAATCTCGACCAATGAGAAATTGAGGAATTTGCCTTCAGACGTGCTATAAACCTGGGGCCCCTCTGCGAAACAACAGAATATTTCCTTCTGGATTCAGGGCCGCTGGGTGAGTCAGGAGCTTTTAAAGCTTTCGGGAATCTTGAGTTGCTTTTACGTTTGTTTAGTTAAAAACTGGTCGATATGGACACTTCAATGTAATTTTGTATATGCCTCTTTTTTTTTTTTTTTTTTTTAAGATTTTAGCTTCATACAGAACAAAATGCAGCTTGTTAGGTCGCTCTTTTGCTGAGCCTTTTACACAATACGTTTTTATGAATTGACTCTTTTCTCTAGCGACTCTCGGTTTTACCATCTTTTAATAGATGAGTAAAGCGTAACGCTTTTTCCTATTTCCATTCCTCTGAAATAGTCCCAGTTGTTTCTTTTTCGATTTCCGTGTCCCGGTTTTGGTCTTTGTTTTTTTTTCCTGGGAAACTGGGCTGTAGTCACCCAGATCCCGTGACTGCCCAAAAATGAGTCCAGACCCTGTGTCTGTCCGGAGGCCCCTGTAAACAAACATATGTTTAGAAGATAGACAGATCATGATATAGATTGATTTCTGTTCGGCTCTGTAGGTCAGCGTCTGATTTTAATCAGTGTTTCATGAATAACACGTCCTCTCCCTGTAGATTACTCACTGCTTTTTATTACCATTTATAACAAAGCTATAACTACCGATGCCTGCCGGTGTTTCTGTACACGGTGTGATCTGATCTCATGACACTGTGGAAACATACGCCAGTTCTTTGAAATATTCATAAACGTTTAATTATACAGCAGTGAAGTGACTGAAAGGGAATACATGAAATGAAATTTCAAGCAGTTTAGCAAACTTTGTTCGGCTTGACAAACTTCACCTGAAACCATTTAAAATACGTGTATGCAGTATTTAGGGACGCGTTAATTAATATAAAACATGGAATCTCATTTCTGCTCTGGAGAAAGGTTTGGTAAATCAGAATTATGACATAAAATATCGAAATTAATGAGATTAAAAAGGAAACTATGAGATACTGAGTCATAATTATGACTCATGATGACTTGTGTCTCATAATTCCAACTTGTAATGTCAGAACTATGATTTCATTTCGTAATTTTCCAAAGTGCCAGAAATGGGCTTCCATGTAATATCTGTACTGAAAATAATGTCATACTATTAAAACTAAGATGTATGCATTCCCTTGTATACATGTTTTAATCTGTTATCTTCATATGGAATAAGGTACATGGTCACTTGTTGCAACATGTCTGACCTGTTGTTGTTTTTTCCCCTCAGTGTTTTCATCATGAGGGTGTATTTGGCAGTGTTCACCTTGTGCCTCAGTGCGGTATTTGCTGCTCCAACTTTGGACAAGCAGTTAGATGACCATTGGGAGCAGTGGAAGAACTGGCACAGTAAAAAATACCATGAAGTAAGTGTTATAATTGACATTAAGAAGTTGAAAATGGAGCAAGAAGTGGAACTCAGTGTTATCTCATTCAACACAGAAGGAGGAGGGGTGGAGGCGAATGGTCTGGGAGAAAAACTTGAATAAGATCGAACTGCACAATCTTGAGCACTCCATGGGCAAACACACTTACAGACTCGGAATGAACCACTTCGGTGATATGGTGAGACTGCAGAACCTCATTTGAGGTGTTTGCATATTGATTTATGAAATTCCTTCAGCTTTCATCAAACTATTCTATATCTACAGACTCATGAGGAGTTCAGGCAGGTGATGAATGGCTACAAACACAAGAAGGAGAGACGATTCAGAGGATCGCTCTTCATGGAGCCCAACTACCTGGAGGTCCCAAACAAGTTGGACTGGAGAGAAAAGGGATACGTGACTCCCGTGAAAGATCAGGTGAGATAGTTGCCCATATGTAAAATACCTAGAAAATCAATGCCTTAGTTTGAACATGCCTTCCTCCAGCACAAACAGTAAAGCACAGCACTAGTGACGTAAATGTCATGGGTTTGATTCCCAGAGAAAGCAAGGACTGACAAAATATGTACCTTGAATGTAAAAGCAAGTCACTTTGGATAAATGTAAATGTATTTAAATTCTGTAGGGGAAAAATGGTCTTTGGAAAGTAGATGTATATGATATGTGTGAGAGACTGTAGTTGTGTTTTTCAAATGTGCACCAGGAAAACATTATAAATAAACCACATTGTGCATTGTGCACAACAACATTAAAAGGCCGTCTACCCCTAGTTTTCAAAACATGTTTTAATCTATGGGATATCTTAGCTTCTGTAAATTAAGTAACTGAAATAATTATATTAAAAAATGTATAAGATATAAATATAATTATATAAGAATTTGAATAATAAAATTTCATGGTTACATAAGTTTTATTTTTTACTCACCCACTACATAAAGATTTTACATATAACTAGTAAAATGCCATAACTAGTAAAATGTATATTCATAATAAAATAGCCATGGTGTTATAAGATTTTAACTTTTTCAGGTCTAGAAATCACACATTTAAAATTAGGCTACCTCACATGTCCAGGTTTTCAATGGGAACACTTGTTCTTTATTGAAGATGAGAGTCAAATCATTATTTTGATTTTTACTTGTAGCTTATTTTGATGCTTGTTTTATCTTATTATGTTTCAAATGTGATATTTCCAGGGTGAGTGTGGTTCTTGCTGGGCTTTCAGCACTACTGGAGCCATGGAGGGTCAGATGTTCAGGAAGACAGGAAAACTGGTGTCTCTGAGTGAGCAGAATCTGGTGGACTGCTCCCGTCCTGAAGGCAACGAGGGCTGTAATGGAGGTCTCATGGACCAGGCCTTCCAGTACATCAAGGACCAGAACGGTCTGGATTCTGAGGAGTCCTACCCCTATTTGGGAACTGTAAGATTACCTTTTATTCCTTTGAATTTATACTTATTAAATATATGAAGGATTACCATAACAAACATGCTTCTTATCATTTTTAGGATGATCAGCCCTGCCATTATGATCCCAAAAACAGCGCAGCTAATGACACTGGATTCGTTGACATTCCCAGTGGAAAGGAACATGCTCTGATGAAGGCTATAATTGCTGTGGGGCCGGTATCTGTGGCTATTGACGCCGGACACGAGTCTTTCCAGTTCTACCAGTCAGGTATGTATATTTGTCACCATTAGTTGTTAAGCCTAACTAAATTAGAAATAAGTTAAGAAGATGTCCATTGATGTGCTCAAATGGATGTATATATCTTCTTAGGCATCTACTACGAGAAAGACTGCAGCAGCGAGGAGCTAGATCATGGCGTTCTTGCCGTTGGTTATGGTTTTGAGGGTGAGGATGTTGATGGAAAGAAGTATTGGATAGTCAAGAACAGGTAAGAAGATCATTTATACTCTAAAATACTGAATGGCCAAATGTTTAAAGACAGTGTTTTTAACCTAATGTGCGTTTCTGTATTCTAGCTGGAGTGAGAACTGGGGTGATAAAGGATACATCTACATGGCCAAGGACAGACACAACCACTGTGGTATTGCTACAGCAGCTAGCTACCCTCTCGTTTAATGAAGATACCTCCAATATCAAGATATAGTACCAGAAGGTCACATTAGTGAAACCCACTAGTGTAGAGAATAAAAAGTCACCTGACACAGGTGACTGTGTGTCTCACAGGCTGATTAAGGCAGTGAGAGAGAAAGCTCAAGCTCTAGGTACTGTGTGACACTGTTTTAGGGAATTTATGCAATTGTTTTTGGTCATTTTAATGCCACTGATTTAGTTGATTTTTGCCTCAGTGTAAATACATATTCTTCAGTGTCTAAATGTACAAATGTGTTTTTTATTTCTACAATCTGTATGATCAATTAAACTTTTAAAAATTTAACTCTTTTGTTTTTGGCTTGGATTTATATTCTTCTATTAGTTTTGTATCTAGCATTTAAAACAGGTCATAATTAACGACATACAACCCTACTCAATTTTATTATTCAGCAAGGCTACATTAAATGGATCAGAAGTGACAGTAAAACGTTTATAATGTTGCAAAAGTTTTCTATTTTAAATAAATGCTGTTCTTTTGAAATTTTCCTTATCAAATTATCCAGAAAGAAATTTATCACAGATTCCACACAAAAATATTAAACAGCACAATTGTTCTCAACATTAATAAGAAATGTTTCTTGAGCACCAAACCAGCATATCAGAATGATTTCTGAAGGATCATGTGACAATGAAACTGAAGAAGTAATGGCTGCTGAAAATTCAGCTTTAGCTCAGGAATAAATTACATTTTAAAATATATAACAATAAAAAAACAGTTCTAATAACATTTATCAATATTACTGTTTTTACATTTTTATTTTTGATAAAATACATGCAGCCTTGAAAAAACAGCCTTTTGAATTATATTATATATATCTCCAAAACATTTATTCCTATCACCTCATCATGATGTTTTGTTGACTCAGATGAGCAAATAGAAATCAAAGCTAGTGTAAGCCTACTTAAACAGGAAGTTGGCTGGTTATGATTGAATGGTTCTGTATTTAGAGTTCTGCTTTATAAAACTTTAACCTGAGCAGCATATTGTTGGATTACAAATTTATAAAATGTTAAATCTAGGTTCCAATGTAATAGTATATAAACTGTTTTACATTTTTATATAAAGTGTTTTACATTTTGAGGTAAAGACGATGACATTCTAAGAAGATCAAGTCAGACAGCCCAGGTGTCTGAGACATTAACCTTTTGTCTTTATGCACTTCCTGACCATTGGGCAAGGTCCTGGGTTAAAGCTGAATGCTAAGCTCAAGGCACAGCTGTGTCTTTGTCTCTATGATAATGTGAAGGTATGGGCAATACTGTCAGGCTGATTGGATTAGCACCTATGCATTTGAATGACACTGTTATGCTGATGAGGTCAGGGCTGGGGAAATTTCCGGTAACGGGCTGATTCCTGTACTGCATTTACATGCTTTGTTTAGCCACCTCTATGTATCCCTCCCCCTTGAAAGGTATAAACTCTACTGTGTTGAGCTATAGTCAGACTTTTTGGATGACTACAGCGAGTCCTCAATAAAGAACTCTGCTTGAAAGATATCCCAATGTCTCCTGGTCTCTGCTTCGACGAGGAAAAAGTTTCCAACAATATCTAGGATAAGTATTACTTCAATGTGTGTTTTAAAAAAAAATGTTTTCTGGAAGTGCCACAAAGGTTCTATTTTTCCTTCCCTATGCCTGTTATAACCTGGTGAGGTGAAAATTAACATGGAGGGCTGTTCTTTTGCTCCAGCAATACAAAGTGTCCTATTTGTTTATCTCTCGGCACGTTGCCATTACATGAGCCGTCATCATGACCAGCAAACTATGACTCGTGGTGTGGAGATTATTGGGGTTTTGGCTCTTGTACTAATAGGGAGGGCTCTGTTCGAACAAGAGCGTGTAAACGCTTTACCAACTAACAAGCAACACACTGCTGAAGGCACATTATGTTCACATAAAACAAGTGAGGAAGAAAAGACAAGATTGCGAAAGGGGTACAAGAGCAAATTTGAACTTAAAAGACCTTGAATGAGTGATTTGTGAAATAAGGAAAGAAAACAATGATTAAAAATACTGGGGATTTAATGTGATTCTGTTTACAAAGGTATTGCTTCTACTATTTAAAAAAGCTACTGTGATGTTTTGTATCTTAATGTCATGTGGGCTTTCAATGGATCAAATTGCAACCGAAATCTCTACTTTTTATGTTTCTTGACAAAGGATAAGTACTCCTCCACATTGTCTGGGGATCCCACCATCAAGGGCACCCTCTGGTGAAGTGACTCGGGAATAACATCCAGGACGCGCTGGGTGCCTGTCGTGGCGATGCCTCCGGCCTGCTCGATCAGGAAGGCTATGGGGTTACACTCGTACAACAACCTCAGCTGGAGAGATTAAAACATGTGAGAACCTTAGAAGTTACATAATGCTGATTTGCTCATTTCAACATATTTTTCAAATGGTCCATTTCATGCTAAACCATGAGCACTTATCATAGTTTTACCTCCAAGTTTACAGCCAAAATGTGGTGGATTTGTGAATTTGGGTCAACTAAGAAGCATTGAACATGTTGAGCTCATTCAGAATAGATTCATTTTGTTCTTATCTATGTAGAACAGAGAAATTGTACGGTGTCATATACAATACATACAAGTTTGCAAACTGGCATTTCTTGAAAAGCAGCAAGAACTGCAGATATAATATCTGGCTCACTGCTTTCATGCTATAGTGTGTATTTGCTCCAGTCTAGGCTCATGTCTTGTGTTAAGTCACTGCCCATTATCAGGAATGACACAGCACTCAGCCATAAAATGAGCGGTTATCTGTTATCAGAATATGCCCTGCCTGTACATGCTCTAAACTATAAAGTATTCTACAGTATAAAACACAGTAGAGGCTTATGGATTACAGAAGTGTTCTTATGTGTTATGACGTAGTGGCCTAGTTCGCTGCAGCATTATTATTATTATTATTAATAATAATGCTGAAAGATAAGATGTTATCTTTCATCATATTCAATATATTATTTAATTATGTCACTATCACCAGATGTGTTTTTTATGGCCGGTTTCACTGTTTGTCCTGAATATCTTAAAACGTGTGAGCTAAAACTGATCATGTTGTAAAACCTTAGCTGACTCACCTTTCCTTTTGGACTCTTCTCATTGGCTGGGTACGTGAATATGCCACCATAGGCAATGGTACGGTGTATATCAGACACCATCGACCCAACATACCTGGCACCATATGGGGCACTGCCATCCTGTGAGACAATCACATTTGGTCAAAAATAATATCAGGATTCATGTAAACAAAAACTCGATCATTCTTCATATATTTGAATTTGAGTCAGTTTGTGTATGTGTGATCTATCTAGGCTTGGATCTCTGAAAACTCAAAATAATATCTACTTGCATGACAGTTGGCAAACAATCTAAAACAAAAACTGTCATGAACAAAGGTCACAAGTGCTTCAATAGAAGAGGACAGGAAAACAGGAAATAGTGTAAGAAGTTCTAGGAAACTGAAACCCAGCTGGACAACAAAAATCACACACATCTGTCATCTAATATATGCCTTTTCCTTTAGAAAGATGTGAGCTGTAAAAACGACAAAAAGGAACTACAAAAAGCTGTAATGTTTGGCTTTAAATATGAATTTTAGTTTCCCACCTCAGGCAATGACAGACACAATATTCAAACAAATACGTCATGAGGTCAGAGATAGCAAGTTTCTGACAACATTTCTACGAAAAAAAACATGATATCCCACATAAAACATGACTGATAACAATGTACTTGATTAGCAAGTTTCCCAATTCGCAATGCATTATTTTATCTACGCAAAGCTCTTCAGTCTTTACTCTTGTTTACTTTTTCCTTCTTATCACCATCAGACTGCTTAGGATGATCTTTAAAAAATGATCAAACAAGAACATGTATTCCTGGAAAGACAAGATCTCACAAGTTTTGACTAGAAAACAATTAACTTTAATAATTAATCAACTGACCCACGGAAAATCATACTCAGCATATTTTATGATCACACTGCACTCGAGGCTTGTGATTAGCAGAGTAACATGAATCAGTTACATATGCTGAGTCTATATGCTCCAGTTCAGAAAACAGAACATGAATTCTTGCAGAGGAAGTCGCTCTTCACTTTCCAGCACGTAACGTGTGTAAACATCAGCTGATGCTGAGCACAGCCATGCAGTCATGCAAGCTTCTGACCTGTCAGTAAGCATTATTCAGACTCACATTTTGTTTGAAACTAAGTGTTCTTCAGGCCAGCTAAGCAACATTGCCTGTTCTGTTGCAACATGCCATGAACTTATGAGTAGGTCTGCTTGATCACATGATGTGGTACACAGCAAATCACAGTGTGCACTCAATGGTTTGATTTGTGCTGTCTAAGTGCTGTGATCCTACAGTCACCTTTAGATATATAAAAAAAAGGCTAGCAATGATAAGACTTTCCCAAAATAATAATAATAATAAAAAAAATACAAAATAGATAAAGCAATTTTATATGGCTAGATCTGATCATGTTTCTGTACAGAACCCACCTCTGGGTATTTCTTGTGCTTTAAATACTCATTCACTGCAGGCTCAAAGTACTTAGCGTAGCCCTCGTTGATACTGTAAGTCTTCCCTTTTTTCTTGATCTTCACATTTCTGTCTGTCAGAATGAATTCTCCTATTGCCTAATTGCCTAAAGAAGAGGAACATAAAAGTAATCATTCTCATGAGCTCATTTGTTACACACTGACTGACACACACTACTGTACAGAGTTGTAATAAAACTGAGTAACCGAATATAAAAGGACCAAAGATGAGGAATCAAAACTAGTTCACTACAGCCACAAAATATTCAAGACTTTCATCCGAAATTGAAAAATGAAGTGTCCCCTTGAAGCATCCCTTTTACTGTGTAAAAGTAACCATAAACAGAAGTGAAACATACAACGTTATATAAGTGCAGAAAGTTTCACAGTTTACTACATAGTTATTTTTGTTTGTAAGACAATATTATGTTTGGCATATGTGCACTGTGTTCATATAGTTGTGAATAAACTGTAAATGATTCATTTAGGCGTCTTCAGTGAACTGATTCCTAGCACTCTCAAAACAGCCTAGATACTCTAACATTCAGTTTGTAAAGCCCTGGCATTATTATTCATGCTTAATCGATCATTTCAGCAGATTTCACTGTTTGTGCTTACTGGATCCAGCATGAAGAAGTTAATATTTTGTAAGTAAAAAAAAAGAAAGAAAGAAAGAAAGAAAGAAAGAAATAATTTAGGCTCATCGAGTAATTAAATGAATGTTAAAATGTCTGTTAAACCCAATGACACCATCTAGAGTACATTTTTGCTACTGCAGAAGATATCTAATATATAAAACACAATAAAAGTGAAACAATAAACAAATAAAATCAATTGCTATTAGATACACTCTAGTGCAGTTAATAAAATTAAATTAAAAGTTAAATTGAATTTATTGCTTAGCCAATATTTGTCATCAGGCAGGGTCAAATGCAGCCAGCTACCTCGTCAGTCTGCATGGGAAAGTAGCACAAGAACACCAAACATCAATCCATCAATACCAATCCATTTCACACACCACAGAAAACTTACACAAAAATACAGTTCTGTTATATTATTAGTGTTGTTTTTGTTTGCTTATGGATCTCTCGCATGCATCAAAAAGTGCACAAAATGCACATGCAACTAACATCTTGCAGCAACAAATGCCATCCAAACACTCACTCTTTTGTAAATGGCAAAGATGGTGCCTATGGGGGCTAAACAGTCGATGTTGGAGGAGCCATCCAGAGGGTCACAGAGGGTCAAAACAGACTACATACTTCCCCTATGACAAATAACAGACTATAGTGAGTATGCAGCTGAAATGAGACATTCGGCGACCTCATGTGGTAATTATATGAATGAACTCCAATAAATATGCATGCATCAGCAAAGAGGTACTACATTAGCCTGACACAAATAGTTTACATAGCAACCAGAATTCATTTGACACTAAATATACGTTGCTTAAGTTTTAATTATTTATGCCAGACTTGCAATTTTACGTGAAGTACCTGACCCTTAAAGTTTCCCTTCATTTAACACATTAAAATTTTGACTGATGTGTGATGGAAACTACTAGGAATTTAAAGACTGTATTCTATATATCATCTTTAGATATGATATATTGTTACCAAGCAAACAAATTTTAAGCCACATTATCCTCTTTTTTTATCTAATAACCATGTTTTTAAATAGTAGTTCCATTTAATTTAAGCACCCATTGTCACATGCTTAATATTTAACGGTTAGACCAGGTCTAACTCCAGTATTAACTCCAATTCATATACATAATTTTTCCTATCCCTTTGGTTCATTTGTAACGCATTTGTAAACACATCATGTGTTAAAGGAATAGTTCAAATTTTAATACGGGAAAACAGCAATATAAACATCTTGCCTGTCTGTGGACAGGAAGAGTATCCTACAGTTTTAGAACGACATAAAGGTGAATAATGTTAGAATACTAATTTTTTGATTACTTTTCCTTTAACACTGAATATTCAAAAAGTATTCGTAAGCAAGCCTGTTGAGAATGATCATACTCTTTTCTCAGCAGGTGTGTAAATGGCATCCTTGTTCTCCTCAGAAACCATCAGACAGGTGCCATAAGAGGCCTGCAGCATATTGATGATCAGATCATTGGAAAGCACATCCAGCTTCTTCTGCTCATCACCTGTGACGTTCACCTGTCCCGCAATGCCTTGACTGTGTTCAGTGAAACCAGCACATAAAAATATTATTAAAAAGCAAGTACTGAGGTTCAAATGCCAAAACAGTGTTAAAATGGTGAACTGGAAAAAATGGTGCAAGATTCCTTATTCTTAAATAATGCTGCCATGAGAAGAATCACAGATTACAATGTAGCAAATTAGAAATTAGCAGCCTCAAATCAATTTTTATAATTATGATTATTATAATAATATTATATTGATATTATTTCTTTACAAAGACAACTACATTACTAACTAAAAGTTTATTGCTTAACTAACCATACTAGAACTGTAACTAGAACTTTTTCAAAAACCATAACTCACATTTCTATCTGATCATTGGCTGAGCTGAATGAACTTTCGCCCGCTTCTATTTCATAGAGTCACAGCATGTTTTACAGTAAAACATATTCATTCACATAATGCAAAATAACTCAATGAAACTTACAGGTGAATGAGTCCTGCTTTCCTTACAGCAGATGAAATAGCTTTAATAGATGTTAACAGGGAGTTAATGAGCTGTGTGAGTTCTCCAGTGGCCCCCTTCACCTGCCGCCCCATCTCCATGACAAAGCGTGTGAGGGTCCATACGTCCACATCAAAGACCGACTGATCCGACATCCTTACGGTGTTCGAGTGTACAAGCAGTTGGACAGGCAGAGACTAACTAAATGTAGAGCCACTAGGCAGTCTTTTTACATACACAGTGAGTGGATGAAGGCCAAGGTTATATTGGTGAAGTGGACCAAGTGACAGTAGTGTAGTCTGAATGCTAGTAGAGCCAGAGCTCAAAGGGCCCAACTTTTAAAGCACGTTCCTTGGCTCTCAGCTAATTATTTATGTCCACTATTGACGCATGACATATACTCAGGGCTTAGAAGGTCATGGATCATGAAGCAAAGCTCAAGATTGTTTATGACAATCATGCCCTAATGAATACTGAAATGGATCTCATTAATAATATTTTGTATTTATTTATATGTAAATGTGTCCCCTATAACTCAAAATCAAACCTGTTACCGTGACTAAACACATCAAACGTGTTTTAAGAAAATAGATGTATAGCATGCTGCTTGTGCATTATATTTGATTCACAGCAGTGAAAAGTGCAATTAACATGCTTTCTGAAAACATAATTTAAATTGTAATCCTCAACAAGCACTGTTTATGCAATGCATTTCAGCATTGGTATAGACGTCACTCTCCAGATTCAACAGGTTGGCTGACGTATTTCCAAACAAGCACTCAATCTATTGCCTCCTGCTCTTATTGCCCTAAATGTGGGTGCCTCCTCTGCTACAGAGCCCAAAATAATAAACTCATTAGGATCAAAACCTTCCAGACAACATTTTGCTCACAAAGAAAAGCTGAGATCACTGAACACAGGCAAGCATTTCTCTAATCATTTCTATACTCAAACTGAACTTAGTATGCTACAAATAATAATCATCATTAGCTATTTTTTTCTTTTTACTTTAAATGAGAATATAATTTATAAACAGATATGCATGCACATATTTTGACCAAGGTTGTGTAGAGCAACACCTTAAAATGTGTCTCAAATGTCAGCGGGGCTCTTTGCGCCTACTGGTCTTTACAGAAAAGGTCATTTGCTCTTCATTTGGTTGCTTGAACTTCTTGTACAGTATATCCTGTATTAAAATCTCTGTTTATATAGGAATGCATTAGGTATGATGAAGGAAAAGTAGCATTTTGATATCACTGATGATATTATTGTGTCTATTGTGGCTTACCAAAATGTGCGCATTGTTATGTTTAATGTTTGCACATTATAATATATGAGCTGTTAACACAGCACAGACATATCTCACAAAGTCTTGTTTTGCCAAAAACTTTATTCACAGCTTCCCTCAATAGGGTGCAAGTGATTATTTAGTCTGTACAGACAGAAACAAATTCATTTTAAATTCAAATCATCCTCATTGCCGCCATGAACTAGCTTCTTGTCTTTTTGGCCATCAACAATTTCAGCTGCAGATAAGGGAGATTGTCTAATGCAGAAAACACTGTGTTTCTCTAAAACAGCCTCAGAGTAAACCTTCTACTTTACTGGTGTAAAGTTTAGATAAAAAAAAAATCACTGTCCTCAAAATTCTTCTTATATTTCTTCATGGAGGTATAAAGTGTATAAAAACATTTGGATTTAGGGGTAGTGATTTTATATTGAGGTATTTTGAAAGTTAGAATATACTTTTGGCATCTTATTTTGGAGTGTCAATATGTATCTTCTTTATGATTTTAAGTCTTTCTCATTCTGACTATTGCTCTTCATTTATGATGTTTCTGAAAGATGGAGATGTACTCTTGGACATCATCAGGGGAACCCATGACCACAGGTACCCGTTGATGGAGGCTCTCGGGCTGGATGTCCAGGATGTTGGTGGTCCCTGTGGTGGCCATCCCTCCGGCCTGCTCCATGATGAAGGCCATGGGGTTGCATTCATAGAGCAATCTGAGCTGAAGAGGGTGGAACACAAACAAAGTTTTACAAATCTCTGTCAACCTCCTCCCATATTTATTCAAGAACATTTAGTTAGGGCTTTGTTCTATTAGCAGCTGGGTGCTACAGCTCCCTCTACAGGCCTTATCGTGGATGTGACAGGTCAATGAAGTTCAAGTCAATGAAGACTTGCATGTAAGTTTTCTCACCATGGTATTTGAATTATAATATTGTGAAATGATAGCATGGCACAATGGTTGTTACACAAGAATCTACAATGTAACTGATCTGTTTTCAGCTCAGGTCTTATGGGTAAGAGAGAGTAAACACTGACACACCTGTAAGATGTGATACCAAACAAAAGAACTGGAGCAAAGGTCATATATACACTTTTCATGTCTTTACTTCATTCATGTGCTTCACTGAATAATACAGTGTCCTTAAAACGATACGGACACTTTTAAGTGAATATATGAACATTACATATCAATTACCACTATAGTCAAACATAGTGGATCATGTGGATCAGGAGGATCACAAACTGCTGTGGTTACTCTGTATGAACCTGAGAGGAACCTTTGTAACCTATTAGTTAAAACCAACTGCAAAATGGCTCAGAAAAGTATTTTAAGTGCAACTTTCTACTTTTTTGGGCTGTTGAATAACACATTTATCAAGACCTGAGTAACAATTTTATGTGAAAATAATTATTTTAATCTAATCTATGAAGTGCAATGATCCATTATCCTACAATACCCCTATATATATATATATATATATATATATATATATATATATATATATATATATATATATATATATATATATATATATATATAAGCAAAGTCATGTAAATGTAAACAAAGTTTAGATGAAGTACCTTTCCTTTGGGGCTCTTCACATTTGCAGGGTAAAGGAAGATTCCTCCGTAAACAAGCGTTCGATGCACATCTGCCACCATTGAGCCTACATAACGGGCCCCATAGGGTGCACTGCCATCCTGAACACATTTTAATAGATATACTATAAATGTGTCCTCTAGTAGCTGGATATTATAATATAATTAATATATATTTTTCTGATGGTCCATATTTTTGATTATGCAAATGTGATTGAAGTGTATTTAAAATGTGTACTTTGTTCAGCTTTTATGATTATTTGATTTGTTATAAAGGAAAAAAAGTTTATTTAATTGCATACTGAACCTCTGGAAACTTTTTCTTCTGCAGGTACTCCGTGACAGCAGGATCAAAATAAAGGGCATAACCTTCATTCAGACTGTAGATCTTGCCTTTCTTCTTAATCTTCACATCTCTGTCAACCAGAATGAACTCGCCAATAGCCTGATGTTACAATAAATAACACAAATTAATTAATGTATGGGTTTATTTAGAACTTATTGCCTATGGACAGGACATGTTGTAACATGTTGCAGTTTACCACAGAAATAACTCGTAATAAATAAATTCGTCCTGAAGTAGAAGAATGAATCATATAATTTCAAGCTACAAATGATTTTCTACACAAAATTAAATTCTTAGTTTGCTTTTTGTAGACTGAATAAACTGTACCGACTGATTTCTTGCTAAATGGTCCTACAATTGATTGTGTAAGTTATGTAGAGTAAAACTGACTCACTGGATCTAGCATGAAGCAGTTGACTCCTTGACCAGTGGAGAGGACAATCATGGTTGCACTGCCATATAGTGCATATCCAGCAGCCACTATGTTTCTCCCCGGTTGCAGGGCATCCTTCTCAGATGGCTCGCTGTCTGTGCACTGTGAACACAGCAGTCATTAAAGTGTCTTCAGGTACTAGGATAGAATCCACATGGACTGCCATGGCTGTATTTCTGCAAATATATTAAATATATGCAGTCATACCTTCCTGTAGATGGCAAAAATGGTCCCAATCGAAGCAAGACAGTCAATGTTGGATGAACCATCAAGAGGGTCAAAGCAAACCACGTATTTACCCTTGAACACATGGAACAAGCTTTGGTTAATTAAATATTACTAAAGTAGTGGTGCATCTTTACTTACAGTACATAGTCATTTAATGATTAATGATGATGTTGCACAATTATATGAGGACATTTGGCCTTTCCATAACCTTACTACACTCCTTTCCATAATCTTACTACACTCAACTCCTTATTCAATCATCACTCATCCTTAAAACAAGATAGAACACTTTAAACAAAACATATCTGATTAAATGGTTTGGAGTAATTAAACACTTACAGTAGTTCTTCCTCAGACAGCATATATAATGCCTTACTCATGCAGTTCTTACCCGTCTATCTGGCTCCACAATGATTGCGGTTTCATGTTCCTCAGTGACCAGTACACATGAGGTGAATGAAGATTTGATCATGTTTATGACGAGGTCATTGGAAAGGATGTCCAGCTTCTTAACCTGGTCACCTGTCACATTGGTACTTCCAGCAATGCCATACCTGTCAGACATTTTCTAAAGTCATGAGCTGAATCATATTAGAGGGACTGAAAGGATTTTTTTAGGTATTGTTTCTCAATGCTTGTTGATAGAAGTGCAATATCTGTAATAGAAAACAATAGCACACAATACAACAGCACTGCTTGCATAAATAACTTGTGTTGTGATATGAAGGGCTTTATTTCATTTTTGCAAAGGCCCTAGAAGTACCAACTTCGGTCAACTTTCTGCTGGCATTTCCCAACACCACAATGTCAAGATGGTTCAGTTTCAAGACGAGCAATTGCGCAAGAAAACCACATTTTTCATCAAAGTGTGTAAAACTTGCTAAACCATGGTCTAAATGAGCAATTGTGCAAGACAACCACATTTTTCATCAAAGTCTGTCAAACTTGTTAAACCAGTCAAGGTTTAACTGTCCAGGTCATATTTTACTCAAAAAATGAAAGAAAGAAGAAATTATATTTTGCAGAAAGAAAAGAAACTTACACTAAGAACCCACATGATACATTGTGACATTATTTTCAGGACAATTTATCATGTTGCCTACAAATTCTCATTATATGCATCCTGATGTTTTAATTATTGCCATTATTTTCATTGATGATTATCATTACCATAATACATTAAAGTTTAATACAGTAAAACATTGCCGTTATAAAAAACTATATAAAACAAAATTATAGTAAATTCAACCATGATACATTTTTATTACGCAAAAAAAAAAAAAGAAAAAAAAATCTTTTTTATTTATTTATTTTTTTTTTTAAATAACTTGTATATAAGTTATACTTTTTATAATTTTCTTTTGATTTTGACCTGGACATTTTCTTGACATGCTTCTTGTGTTTTTGTATTAAAAATAAAACAAACAGATTCGTTTTGCAACTAATGTTTTTGCATCCCAAACTTTATGGAGTCCTAATCGACTGTGTAACTGTAACATACTCACAGGTGCGCGATACCTGCTTTCCTGACAGCGCTCGAGATGGCTTTCACAGCCGTGCACATCGCGTTCAGCAGGGTTGTCAGCTCGCCCGTGCCTTTGGCTTTTCTGCCCTCTTCAAGCAGAAATCTCGTCAAAGTCACAACATTAGTGTCGAAAGACCCCCGGTCTGACATGACTGCAGATCTCAAGATTCTTGCTGATGTTAAATAAAAAATAAAAAAATAAAAATATCGCTGTTGTATGTGTCTAATTCGAGCAACTCTCTCGCGGAAACAAAAATATGAAGGCGGAAATGCTGCGGAAAGGGGTGTATGGAGAGCTAAACCAATGAGAAGTGCACAGCCAGAGGCTCAGAGGTGTGACTGACTGACTGACTGACTGCGTGGAGGTTTCAAAACAATGATGCATTGTGGAAACGGGGGTGTGGATGAAAGCCCCCCCTCATGCCTGGTCTGTGCTGTGTCATCATGATCATGGGTCTGACCCAGAGAAGAGCTGAGGTTACTACTACTACACAACGAGTGGAAGCAGTTTAGGGTGAATGGAGGCACTTCTGTCAACTCATTTAATCTCAACTGAAAGATTTCTTACCAAATTTTTTGGGTTTGAGTGGTCTAAAAAGAGTTGATGATTTTCCACAGAGTTGTCAACAGGTACAGTCTTCACTCTGCCGTTTGTTGGTTTTAGCTTGTCTCCCATACTAGTCAGGCTGGTTTGGTGGCTAGATTTAGAGACTTTAGGCACTTTTACCTCTATTTTTATTCAGTTGTTTTTCAGTTCTCCTCAGAAGCTTAAAATAAAGGTCAACAAACAAATAGAGTGGTTCCCGTTAAGACATAAATCATTTGCATACATACTCATGTAAGCAAGAGATTTAACATTTACTGAAGCATACTTCAGACATTTCTCTGATACAGTATGAAAAGTAGGCAGCAACACTGCAAAGTGGTGGGAAATATGCAATTTACAATCAGAGCTACATTGTGCCATAGCCAAGCCACATATGGCTCTCAGTTGTGTGCTGTCATCTGGACCTTATACCTCAAAACAAAAAGAAAATTCCCTCCAATTCTAAAGCCATGGCAAAACATATATGGTAAAAGTTTGGCCCATATTTGCTCAGCCATACCATACCGCTATCAGCCACATTTGGCCCAAATGTTCTTGCCATCTGGGACATGGCTATAGGGCAGGGCTCCTCAAATCTGGACCTCGAGATCCACTTTCCTGCAGAGTTTAGCTGTAACCCTAATCAAACACACCTGAACATACTAATCAGTGTTTTCAGGATCATTAGAAAATCACAGACAGGTGAGTTTGATCAGGGTTGGAGCTAAACTCTGCAGTGGATTGGACCTCCAGGGTAAGATTTGAGGAACCCTGCTACAGTGAATTATAGTTGCAAAAACATTTAAGCAGTGAATATTCAGCATTTGCCTTATAATGAGAAAGATGCAGTGATGGCAGAGTGTTTTGTAAGGATAGCTGTTTCAGATAGGACTTGCCATGTAGGCTACTTCATAAATTTATGTTTTGTTTTTTTTTGTATTGTGGCTCCATACTGAACTACCTAGAGCATTGGTTCTCAACCACATTCCTGGAGGACCCCCAACACTGCACATTTTGCGTGTCTCCTTTGTCTGACACACCCATTTCAAGTTTGTATGTCTCTACTAATGAGCAGGTGACCTGAATCAGGTGTGTTTGATTAAGGATACATGCAAAATGTGCAGTGTTGGGGGGCCTCCAGGAATGTGGTTGAGAACCACTGACCTAGAGTAACCACTAGAGGTCAGACCTGATTAAGTGTTCTGAATTCAAATATCTGAGCAGTCATGATTCCATTTCAGAATAAATTTGTTCTGATAAAATTCTCAGAAACTTTAAATAACTACAAACATAGACATTAAAATAGACTGAATTTTCAGTCACAGCAATGTGCTATTTGCTAATAAAAATAACAAAAAGAAAGCTACAGAATTACCTCATGGCTGTTGACAAGTTTGTTTGAAAGCATCCAAATATATCTCATATTGTATAAAATGTTAATGGCCTACATGATGCCACACATCCCACCTCAATCCTCCAAGATTAGCCACATAATAAAAGATAAAAAGTGGATGATCCAGGTAATGACACATAGTATTAAGAATCAAGCATATATATGTAAATTTTGAATAGGGCAATTTGTCATTCAGTTATTAAAATGTCTCATATAAAAGTGCATATTCAGGAGCAATCTGGTCTAGATAAAAAAAGACAATGTAGTGATCCATCTTATTTTGTTAATTATTAATAATTATAATTAATATTTTACAGATTCTGCAAAGTGCATGTCAACTTTTGACCATATGACTGTAGCTATCTCACATGCAAGGTTCCTGCTTGTTCAGCCACACATTAGATCATTCAAAATCCCAACAAGTGTCAAAACAGAAAGAGTGCAACGCAGTATTAATTATAACAGAAGTGAGAACATTAAAGTTAAAGTTTTGGATCAAAGCTCAACATTTAGTAAAACCAACATAAAAGTCACGACTTTGCAAAGTTCATATAGCCGACAGTTAGTATGACTTGAGGAAAAAGTGAAAATGCCCAGAAGAGATCTAGAGATCCCAGCTAGGATAAACTATTCAACTTAAAATATAAAGCATTATAATCATTTAATTGAAACATATAACACCTGGGTGACTTTCAGCGGCTCTGCTGATACAGTAAGCAGTCAGAGGAGCACCTGTCTTTGTGTACTCGGTTATTTGTACATCAGGCTCGCGGCAGGGAACATGTGTTGTGTCTTGTGCGCATGAGCGAAGACGACACTTCACCGGGACTTTTATAAAGGGAGCACAGGGACGGGAGAGGGACCTATAAACAAACTTCTTTGGAAAAAAAGGTAATTCATTGTTCCGTTTTAAAAACCGCCGGCCGCATGCTTATAAACTAGACTTTATCGCTCACTTCTGGGCGCGTGCGAAACCTGATCCACCTACAACAGGTCAGCAAACACTTGTCTTTCTGTGGTATATGTTAAAGCTGATGTATTTTTCTCTCAGGTTAAATAAATGAGAAAATAAATTAATCCTGACAGGGATATAAGAAACACTGAATCTGAGCTGCAGAAGTTATGTAGGAATAAATGCGGGGGAGGTTTGCGGGCGCATTGGTGCACGACTCGACTCTTGTTACATGTTGCAAGATAAGAGATTAGCTACAGTATAATTTTAATGGTTAACAGGGTCTGATCTTTGTGGGCAAAAGAGTTTTCTTCAGATGTTGTGTGTTGAGATTACTCAGTAATCCGATGTTTTGTCACACCTCTTCGATATACTTGTTGTAAATACTTTTTTCTTTTTTTTTTTGCAAATGATTTTGTCTCTTGATGCGTTCTTAAATTTCCCTGTTACACAGTGTGTTTAAGTTTTAAGTTGCTTTAATCGTTTGTAATTGTGTGATGTACGTTGTTTACTACATGGTTAGGGTAGGTTCTCATATAACTGAGTAGGGGAGAGTGGGGACAGTTGCAACACTTTTTGCATTTCCTTGAGTTTTTTTTAGAGACTGTTTGCATTAGACAGAATTTTAATGCAGTAAAGCCACATCAGTCGGCTACTTACCCATATTGCTGTAACACGTGCACATGTGAAATTTTATATATATATATATATATATATATATATATATATATATATATATATATATATATATATATATATATATATATATATATATATAATACACAATTTATACTTATCATTTTGCAGTTTCTTTATTTTATTTGTGCATAGACATGGTCTTTAATACGTTAAATTCGCTGTATAAAAACAAAATCTTCTTCTTCTGGCTTCTCCCGATCAAGTAACAACCTTGTCTTGGTTAATTATTACAATACATTTGAACTACAAAATATTAATTTAATCAGAATCAAGACACTAAAATTTAATAATAGCCTACTTCTGTTAACATCTGTGAAAGGTTACTGAACTAAGGCCAGTTGCATGAACTTAGTCACTGTCTTAAGAACTGGTTTGACCAACTAAGAGTTAACCAAGTGAATCAATGTTGTGGTAAGGGACAGCATGTTGGGACGGTTGCAACAACATGTTGCAACTGTCCCTACCCTTGACAGCTGTGATAAAACTTGGTATAATAGCTTAACACAATATCTTTGACACATGCTAGCTATGCCTATTAGAAGCTAAGAAAACACAGATATAAATCATATGTTTTTACAATGCTTCACACAAACAACTTAGTATGACAAAAATCTGATGATTAAAAAAATACTTTTTTACACTAATAGAAAACATAGACATTTGACCATTTGTGCAAGAAGTTTATATTAAAACTTAGTTTTCTAAAATAATTTTTAAATACAAGCATCTCAGACCTCAGTCATGTATGATACAGTGGTTGTGTATGACATATATATACCCATGTAGATAATTTCTTTTAGGTTAAAATAATTGTTACAACACTCCTCACTCTCCCCTAGTAAAAATAAATTGCCTCGTATACATGAAGTCAAGCAAATTTTGAAACTCTTCAGATGTAGCTACAAGTCCTCCGGTCACTTGACAGGACATAATTATGATGGTCGCCCTTCCTGTGCAGATTTGAGGAAGTATGAACTGATTTTCATGATAACCTCAGTCTAAATGACTGATATCCTAAAGCCGGTGGTTTGTGTCATTAAACAGCCATTTAATGAAGTTCTTATAATTTTTTCACTACTGAATATATCATCATGTCATATCTCATGATAAGTCATTATCCAGGCATGGATATATGCATAGTTGTAGTACCAAATTCTGCTTTGTACCTTAAAATATACTGAAAACCACCATAATAATACAGATAAAATAAAAGGCCTCATAATGAATCAAAGTTCATCCCAAGTGACCTATCAATAAACTGTGGAAAAGACAGTGTACAGCGTCATACAAAGACAAAACTCCATCAGGGCAACTCACGTGACACTGAAGTAATTGCATAAACATTCACTAGACAACATTAAATGTAACATAAAATATCTTAATGTAAATAAGAAAAAAACTTAAAAAATGATCAGATGTGACTTCTGAATGTCCTGCCATTTATTTTTAATGTAAATTTATATTTTTTGTTTCCAAAAATCAAGTATTTTACTGTAATGGTGCATGTATTAAATACTTGCGGTTAACCAATTAACAATTTTTTCTCTGTTGCATTTTTACTTGTAGTTTTTAAATTAAGCTCCATCAGAAGGCTTTTATTCAGAAACACTGCAATATAACATGTGCATTGTGTGTGCTGTGTTGGCATGCTCATTCTTCCAGGTTGGCATCATTGCCATGTACAATCTGTAAAAGACTCTCACAAAGACATTATTATGCTCTAGTGAAAAGGATTGTCAGCGACCTACAAATATCACTGTCAGAAATGAAACCTCTGTTTGGCGTATCTGAAACAAGGGAGCCCTTTCCCCTTTCAGACATCATTTATTGGATGCATTCACCCATCATTTCAACAGCATACAATCTTTAAATTCTTCTTTGTTGGCTTCCTCTGATATTCCAGTTGCACTCCTCAAGAAGTCTGTGACTTCTTAGACCACAATAAACCTGTGATGGTTTATTTTGTACGGGGCTAATCCAGAGGAAAATTGGCATATCCACAGGGTGTCGAATGTGTGCGGTTCTGCTCTGAGACTGTGAATGGAAGAAGGCTTTGTGATGCTGAGACATCTTGTGGAGGTAGTTCCAAAGAAGGAACTGTTTCAAGATGAAAGTCTTTTAAAGCCTCCTTTCACCAGTGACATAATGAGAGCGCATATTAAAGAATGTGAGATCGCTGTCTGCCTTTATGCTTGCTTTGCAGAAGGATTGTTATTGTTAAAAGCGAGATGTCTATAACATTCTTTGAAGTTGAGTGATGTTCATGGGTGGCAATGTGGCCGTTTCAAATGAGAAGAGGTTTGTATGTGCATACAGCAACTGTATGTGAATTTCACTTCCTGTCTGTGTGAACAGAATATATGCTGCTGTCAGTTGGTTTTATATACACATTGTGTTCCTCATTAAATATTTATCCTGTTCCATTTGTTTTGTAACAACATGCATTAGTTAGCAACAGTAGGCTTGGTTTCTGAAAAAATATCTACTGTTAAAAGGGATAAACTGAAAAATCATTTACTCACCCTCTTGTCATTCCAAACCTGTATGAATTTCTATAAAACCTAAAAAAAACAAAACAAAACAAAAAAACTCCTTAGTGTTTTTTGTCCATACAATGAAAATCCATCAGGTCCACACAATGTTTAGACATTCTTCAAAATATCATCTTTTGTGTTTCACAGAAAAAAGGAAATGTATACAGGTTTGAAACAACAACATTTTCCAGTGTGAAAACATTTAGAGGTGTACGTTCAGGCCTTTGTGGACATATGGCAGAAGCCTCCTCAATTTGCATCTTGCTGAGAAAGCTTTGCACATGGGGATCAAAGCTCAGTTCATAGTGAAGGGAACTGTCACCTACATCTCTCTCTCAGGCTGTAAAATCCACACTGCCACTGCCGCTTGTTTATACAGAGGAAATTACTTCCACTTTGCTGCCTGGTTAGAACTGTTTGCAAATCTAATCTGTCCCCTTTACCATCGCTCCAAGCCTACCAAACGTCTCTAGCATAGAGAGTCGCTCACTATATTTTAGGTGGGTTGGTTTCTAAAATGCTTCTGATAGATTTTAGTTGTATAAAGTTTGTTATTGACAATGAAGATTTTGTAATTCTGTTTCATTACTTATTTCTGGCCAATATATATACATTGTTCAAAAGATAGTCTTAATATCTTTGAAATAATTCATTCTAATATGCTGATTTGGTGCTCAAGAAACATTTCTTCTTATAATTATCAGTCTTAAACGGTTGTGCTTTAATATTTGGTGAAACCATAGTGCATTTTCTTCGTCAGGATTTGTTAATGAATAGGAAGACCAATAGCACAGTATTTATTTGAAATCATAAATGTCTTTACTGTTGAATACCAGGATTAATTTCTTTCCCAAATAAAAATAAAATAAAATAAATCTTCAGTGTCTTCAATTTCATTCCCTGGCTAGTATATGCTCTGTCACAATTAAACTTGTAGCCTATATTGTTCAGTATAGAGCAGTATGCAGACAAAAATGCAATCCTATCTGTTTGAATGATTTAGGAGTTATAAATTACAGTTACTCGTTCAATTAAGTGCAGTAAAATAAGGTTAATAAATTGATATTAGTCAACTCGCTGTCCTCTAGTAATCCATTCTTAAGAGTAAATTCTGCTTTCTATCTCTTCAAAGTAGAACACATGATTCTTTATGACTTCCTGATGGAAAATGAGTTGTTTGCATTTAAAATGCTAATTGCCTTCTTTTCCGTGCAGTGTTTTAATCACTTGCATTTGATGTCTCATTAACTCTTTCTCTTTGTCATTTTCCATTAGATGCAGTAATTGCTCTAGTAAAAAAGTAATCTACTTAAAATACATTTATTTCATACTAAGTATAGTTCAAATCTATTAATATATTTACTGACATAAAAATTTTAATTAAACTTTATTTGGAGTACTACTTGTGCACAATGCACATATCTTAATATTAAGCCTACAGTGTGTTTTAATGTCACTATTGATGAGGATTGTATGATCTTTGAATTATATCGGTCTTTAAATGCAAGATATTTAAAGTGTACCTAAAGTATACTTGCAACAGTTCTGCTTTAGCACTGTCAAATATACTTCAGTATATGTTTAGTTGGACTTCAGCACTACTTCCATACAATTAAAGTGCATTAAGTACAAAATTAGTTCTTCCAATTTAGCAGACTTTAAGTATACCAGTTTAGTATACCAAAAGTACAATTGCAGGGTTTTTTTATGAAGTGTATAATCTGTAAATGTATTTGTCGTATACTGGGCATGAAATAAATGTATTTCAAATACATTTTAGTATATTTATTTTTCACTAGGGTGTACCTTCAGTTAAAGCTTTTTCTCGTAATAATGCACCCGTTTTTGTCCCACTAGCCTGAAGGAAGGTTTATATTTGAGGAAGAGACTGGGGTACAGGACAATTAATGTCAAGAGACAGGAGGTCTTGGTTTTTTGTTGTTGTTAACTGGTCGTATCCAATCAGGGACCATCACACCGGCTTGTTGGACAGTATTCAAGACACTCATGATGACTAGAATCAAGACAGACTCCAGAATGACTTTTTGTTTAGGATGCTGTCTAGAAGTTCATGTTTACATATTAATTAGGAATTCATTATCTTGACAAGTCCTGTGGGAACTTCCTCGTATTATTTCCTGTTATTAATTAAATGCTTGTAATATTTACAAGAACAAAAGTAAAATGGATGCTATTGGCAATTTTTATGGAATATTGCTTTTTGGAGTTTCTTTAGTTTTGAATTAATTACTTTTCTCACAGCTTTGGCTTGAGCATCTAAAAAAAATTTGTATTGAATATGAATTTCTTCGGTTGATAATGGTATCAGTGCATTGCTTTTCATTTTGCTTGCGAGAAAATAATTAGTGAAGCCTTTTCATTAGAAGAATAAAATGATAACATCTAGGAAAATGCTTTGATGTATCAAACCTGTGTAACACAAATTGCTTGTTTAGGTTGGCTGTCACTATATGATTAGAATTGGATCAGAGACTTGCACTGCTTGTAAAATTTGTACTTTTCCTTTGTTAGCCAGAACGGATAGATTGAATGACAGCCTGCATTCTGACACTCAGTCCAAAACACTGGATTAAGAGGAACACCTGGTCATTTGACGGTCCTTCTATTTAGCTAGAAGCATTCCAGTAAAATAGAGAAACAAAGGATCAGGTTTACTTCATCCCAGACAGCTCTCAGCACTTTAAGATCATTCTCCTGAGATTATGTGGCTGCCTAACACAGTGACTTTATTGTAGTCTGTTTTGGATTGAGTAGGTGGAGAAACACTTTAACCATCCATCCATTGGCTCATATTTACATGTTGAACGTGGATAAATAGGAATGTATCCATTTACAAAACAAGGTGGCTGTTTTCCATTTTCTTTCTCAACTTGGGCATAGTTTATTGTTTCCCATTTTCTTCTTATATAGCATGTTTCACAGTATGTCTAACTTGAAATAAAAATATATGCTCTTTTCTTTTTTATAATGTCAGACCCTGCTGTGGTCAATTGTCTTGAGCTTGAGTGAAGTTTCTTTTGTCAGGAGGACAGAAGCCTGCTGATCGTGTTCAGCTTTGAGGTTTTAGTCAAAGTGAGTGAAGCTCTTGTCAGGAACATCTGCTGAAATGAAGGAACAGGCTTTTGTCTAACTGCCATGTCCTTTCATTTTAAAGGTCTGACTGTATGGGTGCACTGTGTTTAACTTTGAATGCAAACTGAATGCATCCGGATGCTATAATTGAAAGCTATTTTTAAAACTGACAGACTGAGACAAATGGTGCCCTTATTGTTGATTTCATGCATGTAAGTGGGCAATGACATCACTTCACCCTCCATGCGTAAAAATGGAGTATAGCGTTAGTTCTGGCAGGCCATGTTAGTCAAGCTCGCATCAGCTGACACTCAGCTGATCCACGTCTACCTATAGGATCACAACACCAATCATAATTCCCTTCATAAGGTCCCTCAGTCATTATTCAGCAGCTATCGCTTCACTCAGGAACTAATCAGATGGCGAATTCCATCTCCAAAGGAAGCGTTCAATCAGGATTTTCGACAGGATTCCCATGGAGTATCTCACCAGATTCAAGTTGTGAACTTAAGCGAATTTGCCGCGTTGTTTGTCAAGCCGATAGACTCAAAGCGATCTGAGCGAGCACGGCTCCTATACAATTGATATAGACACTTTGCCCACAATTCATCGTCGAAGTTGAGCTAATACGACTGCACCAACAACTTTACATGATCTGCTTCCCCGCTGGAAGAAGCAAGATATTCAAGAAGGGTTAAAGCATCCACGTAACAACTGGCCATTTCACCCTTTATTCATCTCTGAATGTCTTCACGAAACTAAGCAAAGTTTCTTTAATTTTATTGCCTATGCTATGTTGGCGAACATGCTTCAGATATTGCTCATTATTTAAGCCAGTTAAGTTATGTTTGCTAGGCATGCTATAGTGTTGTCACACTGGTAACATTACCAGTTAAATTTACCAGCGAACCTTGTTTTAATCTGTTGTCAAGGCTGTCGATATGAAACAGGCTTGCTGCTTCAGGCTCATCTATTGGGGATGCTTTCATTAAAATTATCCGACTATTTCCAACATGCTGTGTTTAAGTCAGTGATATGCTGTTGCTCAAGCTAACTAGTGTATCGGTAATGTGCTTGATACTTAATGCGCAGATCGTATATTTGCTTCTAAGCTGTATCAATGCTAAACGTTATCTGGACAAGGGCAAATGCTGTTGCCTAAATTCGAGTATTGACCATATGAAGTACTGCTTTAAAGGGGCATGCTGCTCTTTTTAGCTGTTTATAAAAGAGCACCCCTTCGCTACTTCTATTCTTCTGTAAGGGCATACTGCCCCACTCTATGCATTTTAGAAGGTCTTTGCTTAAAGCTATCAGGGTATTGGGATTGCTTGCTTGTTAAGGCTTATCTAGTGTCCAGTATCATATCATTGCTAGACCTGCCGTTGCTTAGGCTATCGGGTGTTTCTGCAGTGCTGATATCCGGGTAAACTTGCGACAACAAAAAGCTAATGTTAAGCTATTGTTTAAGGCCATCTAATTATCTTGAGATATGCTTGCTGCTATGAGTTATCTGGTTATTGGTAATGCTATTTCTTTAGGTCTGACTACTACGACATGCTGTGCTTAAGCAAGCTACACACTGTTGCATAAGGTTCGAGAGTATTGGTAAGGATTGTCTACTACACTAATGCGGGTTTTCAGATAGAGGACATGTATGTCAGCGAACTCTAATATCATGGGAGGCGACAACCTGTATAAACATGACTTGAATTGAGTTATATGCCGTGTTATGGATGCTAAGCTTAGGCTAGACAGAATCTGCAATCTCTAAACCTGTCATTGCTTTCTCTATGGCTGCAGTACGCAGTGTTTGTTACGACTGGCAACTTGGCTGAAATCTAGTGGATTCCGCATCTTAATATCAGGTTGCATTAAAAAGGGGCTTGCTGCTCTTCTTGACTGCTATTAAGAAGAGCACCCCTTCGCTGCTACACATTTCCAGGTAAGGTGCTCGCTGCTCTTCTTAGCTGATTATAAAGAAGAGCACCCCTTCGCTGCTACTGTTTTCCCGAAGGGGCAAGCTGCTCTTCCTACCTGCTCATAGCAGAAGAGCACCCCTTCGCCACCACTTTCCTTCCATAAGGCATTCAGTTAGATTGCTATCAGCATTTTGGTTGGAGGGGGTTCAGCATATGGTTGTTTTGGGGGGTATTCTGCTCTCCCTGCTCCTATCCATGCTAGGCTGCGTGGATGGGCAGGGAGTGTTTGCCCAGAACAGAACCATTCGTCCAACCTAAAATGTATGCTAATCGTAAGTTATATTGACAATAGTGGTCCTGACAGAACTGCTATCAACATTACACAGATGTTCAAACTTATCAGGTGTATCTAAGCGATTTCACTGTAAAGCTCTTCGTCACATCTTATCTTTATTTTTCATCATGTAAAATAAGGTAGATAGATTCACAAGTAGCAATGTAAAGATATCTGCAGGTGACAAGGAGAGAAAACAGACTCTGAGCAAAGATCCAGCTGGGATTAGGGGGTGCAGAGGAAAAACTCCTACTTTCTCAATGTGCCAGCTGTTTCACAGAAGTCTTTTTGTTTATCATGACGTGTGACATACCCACATTTGCAAGTGACATTCGTGACATTCGTTTTTGTAAACATGGGTAACTCCTTAGATGATTTTTTGTAAACTGTCATTTTACAGGAAAGTTAACCGGCTTCTGTCCTCCTGACAAAAGAAACTTCACTCAAAAAACATCTGAAGACACCTCTTTTTCGCCATCACCTGACCAATTTATAGCAGCACTATTCTATTCTATTCTATTCTATTCTATTCTATTCTATTCTATTCTATTCTATTCTATTCGTTTTGGTCAAATTTATTTAATTAAAAAAAATCCTTGCTGTGTGCACTGTGCTAGACTAACTGAGACTTGTCACAGCACTTTTATATTGTTGCTCTCTTGTTGGTCTGTTTTCTTCTAATTTGTATGTCGCTTTGGATAAAAGTGTCTGCCACATGACTAAATGTAAATGTAAAATCAAATGGTGGACTGTTTTATACTAGACTGAACCATGCTTATGTCTCTTACATTCAATATGCACAATTATGATTGTATTCATGACACGGTGTGTAATAGAATATTTAAAGGACTACATGTCAAGTGTCGCCTATGTCTTTAGGAGCATGCCAAGGCCAATTGTAGTACAACGCCCAACTTTTGCCCAGATTTACAATCAATGCTAGATGTCAAAAGTAAACTCTACTCATGACAAGTCCTCTGCACAATCTGACTTTGTTGCAGCCTTTAATTAAACTGCTGGTATCGTCTGGCCAGAGGAGAACTATGGAGTTTAGTTTCCTTCGACACACTATTTTCCTCATTACTGTAAAGCTGCTTTGACACAATGTGTATTGTAAAATGCGCTATATAAATAATCGTGACTTGACTTGACGTGTGAAAAGCTTAGGTGTGTGGTCCAGACATTGCACCTGTGTATATATATGTATATATATATGTGTTAGAAAACGCGACATAATACGATATACAGAGAAACAATATACAACATATGTATACAACATGTATACATATATCACAACACGCATTACACAAGCTAATTGACTTCACAGCAGTGGTTTATAGAAAATTTCAAGCAGTCAGAGTTCACAGACAGATAAGAATATATTTTTTAGATTCAGTCTGTGAATATCATACATGTTCGATATTTTGAACCAATATTGGGACACTAAACTTTTCATTTATCATGCATTTTCTAGAGTTTGTTGTGTTCGGAATGACTTAAAAGTCAGTTTGATGCCCTGTCTCTGTAATCATTCACAAAGACGGCACATGTAAAATGCATAGTGTGTTAAAATATGTTTAGATTTTAAAAGTCATGTAATTTATTAATTACAAAATTTAACATTATTTCGACCTCAGAAAACCCAGACTGGTACAATTTCAGTCAGATTACTTTTGTAGCCCATACAGAATGATGGCATTGTCAATTTGAATTTGTGCCATCAAATCCACACTAGAAAGATTGCCCCCTGGGAACTCCAAGAAATGTTGTGCTTGATAAGGCCTGCTCTAATTGATTGTTTGATGGCTGTTCATGATGGAGCTTATGTAGACATGAGTGAGAAAGACACTGAGTCGTTCATTAGCTGTAGATGTTTTATAATAGTATTCCTGTCTCTCACTGAAGGTCTGACTGAAGTGAGTAAAGGAGAATCAGGGAATGAACCCTCCCCCGATCTCCCCTACGCTGCCTTCTGAAGTTCAGCACTCGATGGAATGCAGTGAAGGGTAGCGTTGATGAATACTGAGCTGAAGTTTTGGGCAGGAACAGGCAGGTCTGAGGAACGTAGGTCTTTGCTAAGGAAAGGCAAATGCCAAATAGTCCTGGGTGTGAAAAATCCTGAGAATGGTATGTGCAGGCACTGTTCAATTGAGTGCTCTCCATTTATGGAAGTGTGCCCTTTTGGAGGTCTTTTGGGCCACATTTAAGGTTAGTCATGAAGTAGATCATGAGCAAAGATTCATCTGGGATTAGAGGGTGCAGAGGATAAACTTTCTCAATTTGTCAGTTGTTTCACATCTTTTTGTTTTTCATGAAGTGTGACGCACATTTGCAAGTGACATTCATTTTTGTGAACATGGTTAACTGTTCAGTTGAGTGCTCTCCATTTATGGAAGTCTGCCCTTTTTGAGATCTTTTTGGCAACATTTAAGGCTAGTCATGAAGTAGCTGGTATTTTGCTGGTCCAGTTAGCCCCTGCTGGTAGATTTTTATTTATATAGCAGTACTTCATGACATTGAGCAAAGATGGCAGAATTCCAAATTTTATCCGCTGAGCAAATGCCATTGATATGAATGGTAAGAGTTTTTCCAAGTTTTATTGACCTCTTTGCTTAAAAAGTAACAAATAAGCCATTATTTAGGCAGTGTGTGTATATGTAAGCTCTAATTTATCTAACCTCCCACATTTGACTGTATGTGTTATGGCAAACTGACAGCCTACAGGGAGCTTGGTTGACTGACCACTGATCTCCTCAGGTTTCAGATGAAGGTGTCTACCGCTGCCTGTCAGACTGCTTGAGTTACCCTGTCCTCCTAGACACTACGTTTAGTTGTCCAGTGGTCACATGCTGCCTAGCTTGTCTGAAAGCAGTAAAGCTCTTTTTAGGCCCGAATGATATGGAGAATATTCAAGAACAGGTAGTTGAGAATAACTTATATGTAGTAATCAGTGTTTTGTGTAGACTGTAGGAAGAAAGCCTCAATTTATATTTTCCTTTCACAACTTTTTATTATTAAAGATTCTTTCAATAGTTTTTGTTAGCATTAACATCGCTGTTCTTTGTGTGCTTTAAAGGGATAGTTCACCCAAAAATGAAAATTCGACGTATGCGTGTGGTGCTGCTGATGCAGGAGCCGGCACTGCACCTTGTTTACAAGCAGAGGAATGCACACGCATGCATCGTGGTACTGTTGTGAATGGCGGCGGAGACTGATTTTAGGGGTAAGAAAAAGTACAAAGGTGTCCCTTTGAGGGTACTGCCCCAGTGACAAGTGTTGTACTCCTAAAGGTAAAATTTTTGCACATTTTTTCTGAGGCCCCGTTCACACGGAGAAATGTTTAGCCTTATACGTAAAAATTTTGTATCGTATTAGCATTTCGTCCAGACGGATCCAGTGTTTTGGGAGCCTGAAACCGCAATTTTTTTTTTATTTTTTTATTTTTTTGAAACCGGGTTCTAGAGTGGATAAATCTGAAAACGACACCATTGCGTTTTCGTGTGTACAGCCAATCTGTATATTTTGTGAAACGATGTCATCACCCCACGTCTTGGAAGGTTTATGCGCAATTGCACAAGCTCCAAGTCGTCTTCTCCATTTTTAGTGTATCTTTGTGGCAGAATTACAGCGCCACATACTGGTCTGGCATGTATACTACATCGTTTTGAGACGGTTTCAGTGGTTTCGTGTGTATGCAGCTATTTCTTGAGACAATGCCGTGTTTACGGAAGAACGAGGAAAAAAATATATATATATTGGATAGGAAAAGCTCTGACTTCGTGTGGACGGGGCCTGAGATTGTAGAGACTGGAGCTACAATAATATAGATCGCCCTTCTTTTTATGTTTGCTCTGCTTTTCAGACACCTAATTTGAGATTAATCAACACCATTTTGTTCATTCTTGAAGTGAACATTTGCCTGCTTGATGACTGGATTCACTCTTTTGGTCATCTGCCCTGAAATGAATGAGGTATTTCTGGTGCGGCGTTTTCCGCTACCTGTGAGTGGAATAGTGCTACGGCGCGCCATAGTGCTTCTTATCCAGTGTTTGACAGCCTTAACTGTCTCTCTATTTCTATATATGTAAGCAGTAGATGCTTGCTAAGTTTAAATCAGACTGTCCTTTCTCCTCTAAGCCATGCTTTCTGAATGCAGCTGTTGGCTGCTTTCCTCCCTCTAAAATAATCCTCTAGATATCCAGCTAACAAAGTTTTGGCTAACTTTAGTAGTTAAAGGGACAGTTCACCCCCAAATAAATTCTTTATTTACCTCATGTTGTTCCAAATCCCTGTAATGTTAATTTTCTTCCTGTTGACTTCCTGCAAATGCTTGTTGTGAACATTAACATTTATTATACACTTGATTTCTCAATGATCTTATCTTAACCAGTACAAGCCTGCAGCCACAGGCTTTCTTTTTGTTCAGCCATGCTAATATAAAGACACGCTTCTGTTGATAACACATGTATAAATACTCTAAAGTGTGATTAAACACCACATCTGACATCAGCCTCATCTGACTCTCTCCTCTCCCCAATTTATCTAACAAACCGAATTTGCTAACTCCATGTTTCTACTTAATATTAATCAGAAACGACCTGGCTGTCTGTGTGGGATTCAGTGCTTAGTTTCTCTGAGCTCAATGCTGAGCTAAAGCAAAGCCCAGTTCATAATAGTCCTCTCAGGTTTCTGTTTTCACTAATAGGGGCAGGTTCACCTAGGTAACCAAATTTCCATCTGGATTCAACCTTCTAATGTGTCTTTTCATTCACCCTTTGTGCTTTCGAGAAAAATCAAACAAGTTAGTTTTCTGACAGAAAAATCACAACAGAGTTTTGTGCATTTGTTTAAACGACAGAGCAGGATCTCACCACTTACTTTGTTTATTGAAATGAACAGGCCACCTGCACGTCAACTTGACCTTTTTAGCTCACTGATTAGAAATGCTCGACATGTTAAATTATCTGTGGGACATAATATTCAGATTATCAGAATATTGATAAAATACGGCAAAACATTTTTAGTGGTATAAGGAAATTCTATGGATAAATTGTTGTTGCTGATGATGCCTGAAGTTTGTAGTGAGAGAGTTTGGGGTTACGTGTGTGAAAGTACATGTAAATAAAACCTGGGGGCAGTTGGCGGTCACAAGTTACCAGCCAGATCTCATGTGTCTTTTGATGAAATGGTTGCTTATTTGTATGAATTCAAGTATTCTAGAAGCATGAAGGTCCATACAAAAACATATGGGATAATATGAATTTGCCACAAATTCATAAAGTAAAATGGTTATGAATTGCGATGAGAGTGTATTGAGGCGAGAGTGTAAGTTCCAGGCGAATGTTGTAGATCACAGCTTCTCAACCTTTTTATCAATGGAGCTACATCGATGGATGAGAGCATATCTCATATGCCTCTTGTAAATTCTGCTTACACATAACCTAATCAATACAACCAACAATTTTTTTTATTTTTTTTTTTATATTAGTTAAATCGGCTTGCTTGTTAATATCCACTCATGCTAATGGGGCACCTGATGTTGTCAGGAGCTGACCAAGTTTTTGTAGTTTGGCTCCAAGTGCGTGACAGTACATGAAGCACTGATTCCAAGTTAGAGTTCAGGCATGACTTAAATCGTGACATTGCAGAGAAAGTGTGTGCGCAAATGTAAGTGGATGCAAATAAGGATATTGCTTTCACACAATAATCTCATAGGATAACTTGAGCCTACAACATATGTTATGTAATGCATTTTAACTCTCTTAACTTTTCACAGATTTAGCAAAGATGCATGTGTATTGCTGCTTTAGTGAGTGTAAAAATAAAATACAAAAGACACACTGGAAAACACTTTCAGCATATTTAGTTATGACAATCACCGCTTTTGTCTTCTGAGGCAAAGCTGCTTGATTTTGTCTCTTATTTTTGGATCAAATGCACTGTTGTGTGTGTAAATGTATTATGTGAGAGTGCTTGGACTGTGCAAAACTCTTCCAGGGGCTTGTGGTGTGATTACTTGATTAAAAATTCCTTAACCTCAGGCCTTGGCAGACAACTCTGCTGTACAGTGACAGATCTCTCCCTGAGAGGAAGATTAATTGTCTTAATCTGGAAAAGCCTCTAAGCAACAGAGAACTGGTCATGTTTAAAAGGATTCACTTGCTTTGAATTCATACATTTTGCATTCAAGTGTTTATTACCTGTATTCTTTCAGTTCTTCTTTATAAGATTCACAAATCTCCATCCTTCTTTTGAACTGTTTAATAATCCGCCGTAAGCCCCATTAAAACTGCCTTAGGGATAAGATGCAAGATTCTTTAATTCTGATCCTTATTTATTTCTAAATACCCCTCATTCTCTCTCTCAGTAATTCCCTCTGACTGCTGCTCCAGACCCACATTACGTGGTTGTGTGGCTACGTGACAGAACTCCTGGGCTCTATTTACAGGCTCCTCTGCATGTCCACAGTGAGAGGAGGGTCCCTGGAGTCAGCTTTGCGGTCGATAGACAATGCTTCTCCTAATTTGATCAGTGCTCATTGATTCGTTAAGCCATGCACGCAATTACTGAGCTCATTCCCAGGAATTCCTCTGGTGTCAAGGTCATGAACCGATCTTGTGTTCTGTAAGATCAGTCCACTTGGGGTGCCATGTCTAATAGATACAAGCGGCTTGTAGACCAGAAAGAGCATCTGACTGCTCTTAGGCTGCCCACTGTGTCCTAATGCAGATTGCCAGGTTCAGCGTTTTGGAGAAAATGAACAAAAATTTGGAAGTGTATTTATTTATTTATTTATTTATTTATTTATTTATTTATTTATATTTATTTATTTATTTATTTACTTCATTAGCATTTCTGACCACATCTCTACATGAAATGATATGAAACACATAAATAAAAAAAAATATAACATTGTGGAAAAAAAAAAAAGTTATGATACATATGATTGCATCTACAAAGCCTTGTTCAAGACAAACTTTGTGCGCGTATTCTGGAGATATGTATGTTTTCCAACAAATTTTAATAGATTAGTTATTTATGTTTACCTGTAAGACCTTCATTCATCTTCAGAACACAAATTAAGATATTTTTGATGAAATCTGAGAGCTTTCTGACCCTGCATAGACCGCAACATAACTGAAACGTTCAAGACCCAGAAAGATAGTAAGGACATCCTTAAAATAGTCCATGTGTGCGCAAAGAAATCAAAAATAATGACTTTATTCAACAATTTGACGCATGTGCCATGGTACTTTTTTGAATGCACGTCAAAGACTGATACAGAAGAGAAGAAATTGTTGAATGAAGTCATTATTTTTGTTTTCTTTGTGCACAAAGTACTCTCGTAGCTTCATAAGATTATAGTTGAACCACTGATGTCACATGGACTATTTTAATGATGTACTTACTACCTTTCTTGGCCTTGAACATTTCAGTTGTGTTGCTGTCTATGCAGGGTCAGAAAACTCTCGAATTTCATCAAAAATACCTTAATTTGTGTTCTGAAGATGAAAGAAGGTCTTATGGGTTTGGAAAGACATGAGGGTGAATAATTAATGACAGAATTTTTGGGTAAGCTATCCCTTTAAATGTGACAATTTTTAAGTAGAAATACTGAAATTATGTAATTAACAGTCAATGAATGGTTTAGAATACGAGAGAATACCAAATGTATCTAATAGTAAGTTTCAGCAAGATCTGATTCACACACAGTTTTATAATTTCAGGGCACATCTTCTCATATTATAATTTTCCTCATGAGTTTCTCCTGTTCTCAGAGCTCTGGTAATTACAGGGACGGGTTGGATGTGGGATTCCTGCTTTGATGTGAGTGTACAGTGACTTAAGGATCACAATGCCACTGTCTGTTCTCTTCCAGAGCTCACTTATCACAGCTCTCAACTTCCTGCGGAGAGCAGAGCTCCAGTGATATCCAAACAATACAGTGCATTATCTGCAAGAGGGTGCGCTAGTATTGTCTTAACCTTATGACCCTTTGACCCCTCACGCCAAAACAAAAACACAGTATTAGTCATGAGGAGCTAATGGTCCCACGGAGCTCAGCTGAAGCTTTCCAACTGTTTCTCTTGTTACTTTTAAGGAATCTGAAGCAATTTTCCTAAATTGCATATCTCTGAGCCATGTAATGATGAACAATAATACTTAATGGACTGTGTATTCTATAGTTTTGCTGAAAGCTCTTGCACTTATATATGTGACCCTGGAGCACAAAGTCTTAAAGGGGTCATAGGATGCTACATGCACTTTTACAAGTTGTTTGAACTGAAATGTGTGTTGGCAGTGTGTGTACACAGCCACCCTATAATGATAAAAATCCACTTTTTTTTAATTTTATTTATTTTTTTATTTACTAAAATCTTTATCCCTTTCTCAAATCGAGCCGATCTCAGATGCCTGTCTGTGTGATGTCACATGGACAGGCCCCTCCCATGATAGTTTGATTGACAGTAGCGTTCCAGCACAGACTGGACTGGTGTCTTTCCTTAGACCCACCCTGAGTGAGCTGTCATCAGTCCGCAATTGTTTCACCGCAGGAGCATATTTAGACAAGAATGTCTCCTAAGCGATTGAGGTGCTTTGTTGTTGGATGTAATAATGAACATAGCAGTCGTCATTTACTCCCGACATCTGAGCTGCTGAAGACGCAGAGGATGTTTGTTTCTGAAGGGAATGCTCCCTCAATCTAACTAAATGTGTTTGTTAGTGCGAATCATTCATGATCCAGCCTCACCTACAGAAGCAGTGAGTATAAGGTTTTTTTAATGAATCTTTGCAAATCGCCTTTCCTAATAATGTGCTAATTAGCAAGTTTCACGATGAATGTAACTAAAATAAACCGTCTCTCTGGGAGCAGCTCGGAAGAGAGGGGCAGGGTCAGCAGAGCTCATTAACATTTAAAGGGAAATGCTACAAATACGGCTTTTTCTGAAAAGAGCTGTTTTTGACAGGGTACCACTGAGAAATTTTAAACAAACTATGCTACAGACTTTTCATTAAGACCCTAAAGAATCATCAACTTGTGGAAAATGGGCATCATATGACCCCTTTAAGTAGCACAGGTATATTTGTAGCAATAGCCAAAAATACATTGTATGGGTCAAAATTATCGATTTTTCTTTTATGCAAAAAATCATAAGGAAATCAAGTAAAGATCATATTCCATGAAGATATTTTATAAATTTCCTACCGTAAATATATCACAACTTAATTTTTGATTAGTAATATGCATTGCTAAGAACTTCAGTTGAACAACTTAAGGCGATTTTCTCAGTATTTATTTTTTTGCACCCTCAGATTCCAGTTTGTCAAATAGTCATATCTCAGCCAAATATTGTCCTATCCTAACAAACCATACACCAATGGAAAGAGCATTTATTCAGCTTTCAGATGATGTATAAATCTCAATTTCAAAAAACTGACCCTTATGACTGGTTTTGTGGTCCAGGTGCACATATGTACTTAATGATTTGTTTTACAAGTTGTGGCTTTAGTTTGCTCTTATGTTTTTTTTCATTAAATTACATGCTTTTTGTGCTTGCATTTATTTCTGATCAGCTGCTCATGAAAAGTTGAAAAACTAGTCACAGCTGTCAGGGCTGTTCAGCTCTAATAACATGTCTGAACATTAAACAGGCATCATCATGTCCATGTGCAAAATCAGCTTTAGCTGAAGGGGACGATTAAATTCATAGGTTGTCAGATGTCATGGATAGGGACTACAGCAGAGCAACAGCTGCTGCTTCATACATGTATGTTTATACATTCATTATGGCTTTGTTTGTTGTGTTTTTTTCATTCTTTAAATGTCAAAGGATCAGTCGACATCATCCTATTGATCTCAGTATCTCTTTCTCTTTCTTCAGGCAATGCTTGTCATCTGTTAAACGGGTTTCCTGCTGCACACTTTGGAGAACGTAAGCTCTGAAAACTTTGGGCCTTTTTCACCACTCAACAACAGCAGGTGATGTTTTGTTTGTTTCTTCTCACTGTCATCCTTGTTTTCTTTAAAGGTTTTCTAAAGGAAACTCTATCATCATTTTGTCACCCTCATGTCATTCCAAACCTGTATGACATTCTGCTGTGGAACACAAAAGAAGATATTGTGAAGAATGTTGGAAACCAAACAGTTTCGGTTCCCATTGACTTCCATTGTATTTTTTGTCCATACAATGAAAGTCAATGGTAACCAAAACGGTTTGGTTCTCAACATTCTTCACAATGTCATCTTTTATGTTACACAAAAGAAAGGTTGTACAGTCAAGAAAGTCAGGTTTGGAACGACTTGAGGGAACTATCCCAATAGGCACAGATTTTAATTTCTATCTCCTGACTTCACTTTTTAAGTTCTTATTCTGGTAGGACCTTTTTTTTTTTTTTTCTTGCAGAATGAGCTAGTGATTTTGGATATGGTGTATGCATGAATGCCTCAATTTGTAAACAAATGCCATTTTAACACATTCCACTGTTGTTATATGAGAAAGGGCCTTTTGGCCTCAACTTATTGAATATTTCCTTTCCACAATGTTCAATTAGAGGCTTGTTTGTGATTTACTTTGGTTGCTTGTGTGTGAGTCCTCAGACAGAGGCCTTTTGTGAACGTGCTGGATCTGTCAGTTGTTTTGTAGATGCTGCTGACACGTTGTCAACCACAACACTCATTATACCTTTCAGTTTAGGCAGACAGAAGGGTCAATTTACAGACTAAAATGTCTCTTTCAAAAGAACTAGGGAAAGTACCGCACCCACAAGGTGTTAATCTGGTGAATTATTATTTTACTGTCAGTGGCTAACCATTTCAATCATTTGTTTTGTAGTCTAAACAGTTTCTTTTCATGTTCTCTTTAAGAATATCAGTTGATAAGAATATGGGTTACTACTAATGTACAAAAGTTTGGGGTTGGTATGATTTTTTTTTTTTTTAAATGTTTTTTGAAAGAAGTCTCAAGGCTGCATTTATTTGGTTTAAAATACATTAAAATTACATTTATTCTTTTAATGGCAAAGCTGAAAGTCCTCAGTGTCACATGATCCTTCAGAAATCATTCTGATATTCTGATTTGGTGCATTTCTTCTTATCAGTGTTGAAAATGGTTTTGCTTTTCAATATTTTTTGTAGAAACCATGAGTTTTTTTTTTTTTTTTTTTTGCAGATTTCTTTAAATAGTTCAAAAGAGCAGCATTTATTTGAATTCTTTAAAAAGAAAATCTTACTGACCTCAAACTTTTAAACGTTAAGTATATAAGCAAGAATGTACATTTTTAAAATGCCAAAGGTGATGATGATATATATATATATATATGCATTTTTTACAACAGGTTTTTAAATCAACCTTTATGGGAAGCAAGTCAATGCCCCATCTAAGTATTCATGCACCCCACTCTCACTATTGTTCAGTCTATTCCTGCCTCAGTTGTTATACAGGAAGCAATTAATTTCTACTGCCCGATTGTGTCTACTGCATTCGTTCTAGTCATGAGATGTTTTACAGAGCATGCTTTAGTCCTCTGACAGTCCGACAGATCCCATGGGGAGAATGGGACGGGTGGAAAAGTGTGTGTGTGTGTGTGTGTGTGTGTGTTGGATGGCAGTTACAGGGTGTAAATGTGGGGGATTCCTCAAGCTGGCTTCGTCTACCAGTGTCTAACCCAGATGGGATCCTCACAGTTTCTCTTCCTTGTCTGTGTGGTGAGACCAATCACTTCACTGTGACAACACCATTATCTATCTCTCTCCCACACTTGCTGCCAGTAAACAACCGAAAAGTTTTAGACAACAAATAGCTATGAATTGGGTGTCTCATTTTCTTTTCTTATTTTTAACCTTAGACTTTTTTTTTTTTTTTTGGCAGAAATGTAATTTGTTGTGTCTAAATTGTCTAGGTTTCTACTTAATCAAATTTCTGTTCCCACCAAGCTCACCTCAGGTCTTTCTTTCTCCGATAACATTATACGGCTTATCGTTTAGCTATGGGAATATGTTTTCTCTGCGTATCAGAGGACCTTAAAGAGCATCTCTCAGTTCCCACTGATAAGCTCATGCCATATTGGTCCACTTAATATCAGCATGAATGGCTGAAGGAAGCCATTTGATGGCCAGCCTTGGCCATGACGTCACCTCTGAGGTCCCTCTGGACCATCTCTACAACTGGAGACAAAAGGCTACCAGGGTAGTGACCGGCTAGTGGAGATTCTATCTTATTTAAAGACTCAAATGTTGGTGTTGAACAGCTGGTCCAGTCAACGCTCAACAGATGGCCATGCATAAACAGTGGATAAGGGTTAGAAAATGAATTCGTACAGAATACATTAGGCCACTAACAAGATACTTTGCCATATTAATATTCGTTTGTTGTTATTACGTCTCTCTTTCGATCTGGAAGCAGAGATTGAGCCAGTTGTTGATTTCCTTCACCTGTGTCTCTGCCATTGGCATCTATTAGAGTGAGTTTTACAAAGCATATCTGAGTACCTCCCTGAAACGTATTGTTGCCTGCTTTACGGTTGCTAACTCGATTGAAAGCATAGCGGATGAATGATTTCCCAAACTTTCACAGGGGATGCTCTGGGTCTTTGTTGTGCTGATTTTGGGCAGGGCAACAGCTGTGGATGTGGCTTTAGAATCATAGGGACCTATAGCGTGGGGAGTAGAGGGAAAATTGATTTTCGATGCATTTTGTGACACAACCTGGTGGGACACTTGTGCTAAAGCCAACGGTTTAGAGGTGGGTAATTCCTTCGAGATCAGAAATCATTGTGAAAAGTTCTGGTGATGGATGATACTTCTGATTAAATGTGCTTGTGAGTTTTGTGTATGTTGTACCAGTTCATTCTGCTGGTAATTGCTTTTTTAGAGGGTTTGTGTCCGTTGGATGCCAAGGTTTGCCCATTCCAAGCATTTCCCAGCCTAATCCACCCCCTTCTCAGCCCCCGGAATGGGCCCTTTCTCATTAGCACCATTATAGCCTAGCCAGCTCAAGTGGTTAAGCCAAACAAAACCCTTTAGCCTTTAAACGCAGCTCTAATTAAGGCTGGCAAGGTGTGTTTAGCATTGGAATTTCTCTTACTTCTTTGTAACTGCTGTCTAAAACATTCCTGTAGTGTCTGTCAACAAGGAGCACCCTTTGGATTTCCAATGAATTCTTTTTTTTTTTTTTTTTTTTTCTTCTTTCTTTTTTTATTTGTCTTGTAAACAGTAAATCTTCATTTGGAATTAGCATGTAGGTGGGATTATAGGAACCAAGCATCCTTTGAATTAATTTTATTTTGGGATTATGTGTAGTAGTAACTTTTTAAAAAAAAAAAATTTTATTTTTTATTATTATATCTTGTGCAATAAATGTAATATATTAAAAATATTACATATACATAAGTATATTAAGTGTGTATAAAACAATAAATAACAGGATTAAGAGATTAAAAACTAAAATATAATTAGTTTTATATTATAAGTTAATTTATTATTGTTTTTTAATTGAAATATACTTTTTATTATTGTTTCTGAGTAAAATATACATTTTTGCAAAAAAAAAAAATACATTTATGTAGCTTTAACTAAATATGTCAGTGTATGTAATAAATATTAAAAAATGTTAGTAAATTACTAAAATTCCTGAATTGCTAAAACTAAAATATATATAGTAATGTTGTTTTTATTATTTATAGGAGTAAATAAACATTTTAAATGTGTATTAAATATTAAAAAATATATTATAGTAAAGACAGTAAAATATAAAATGTGCAAGCATATAAAATGTTAATATTTAAAGTAACAGCTTAATCAATACATATAAAAGCAGAAGGTTAATACACTAGAACCAGAAATGTTTCATTCCCATAAATGGTCCTCTGGTCCCTCAGTTGACTTTGAAAACTCTCTGGCTGAGGAAACCAAAAACCTTATGTCAGTCACCAGTGTCAGTGGATTTCAAACCAAGCCAGTGTGAACATAGCTAAACATTTTCATCCTTCTCTCATCCATTTCACAAGGTTGACTAAAGCTTGTGTTATTTTAGAAGGTCAGTTGTCTGACACAAAGAACTAAACAATTTCATCTTAACTCTACAGTATAGTTTGACATGCATTTTGATAGATAAAGCATGGTATTGCAGCATTCAGTGGCCGTAACTCTGGGAGGCTCCCTTGGCCTCCAGCCCTCTCCAGGCTCTTTATCATGAGAAGAACGGCCACTGGGCCTCTCAGTCTGCCTGGCTCCACTGGAGAGCAAAACAAATAACTGGCTCCAGTCTGTCCTTGGTCAAATGCACGGTTGAACAGAGGTGAGGAGATATGATGGGAACGAAAAATAGAATGAAAAAAGGCACATTGTTTTATTTAGTTGCAAAACTAATAGAACGAGGTGAGTAGAAATAGACATCCATCTGTCAGAGAAATGGGGGGACAGATAATGAGAGAGAGTGTGTGGTCGATAGGGACTACCCACTCTGTGTGTGTCTGTCCCCTCTATACACCCCTGTGGAGTGAAATGGCTGGATCATTGTTAAATGAAGCGGTGAGTTTGCTCTGCAGCACTACGTGAAGTGAACTGTGTCCCCTCGGATGCTTTCGTGCACGCTTTACATGACTTTTTTTCTCTGATGGAAACCGTGAGATAATTGGACTTAATGGATGTTTTTTTGGTATGTATGTTTTTCTTTCCATTTTGACTGTTGGTGGTTTGATTGATATGGAAGAAAACTTGCATTTATATTGCAAAATATTGATTCGTTTATTAATTAGTTTTATTATATTTGTGTGCCCATGCACTCATTTACTCAAATGCATTTACTGTGTATATACTGTGTATTTAGCCTGTAGATGGCAGTGTTGTCAGAAAGTTGGACTGCATTTGGACTCGCACAAAAGCCTTGTAGTATTGGCTGGCTCAGTGTAACACCAATTTAGTCTGGTAGAGAAGTTGATACAGTCCACAGTTTCTGTTGGCTTCTTTTATGTGGTCTGGCTGCAAGCAAACAAAAGTGGAAGTGTATTCACTGCACTACATTTCCGCTAAAGAGAAGAGGTGAATAGAAACTGTATCGTGTTGGATCCTCCTGGAGCTATTTGGTTCAAAGAATACTCTGCTACAGACACTTTTGAAGACATGTTAGCTTTTGTGGGTTTATGGGTTCATATTCTTATCTCTATGAAATCTCTGAAAATCAGCCTGAAGTCAGACAGGCGAGTCAGTCATGTGATTCAGTTTAGGGAAAGAATAATTTTGGAAAGACAAAACAAGAAACTGTCAGACTTTCCCCGTTAGCTTAATTGAAAATTTAGTTTAGTTTCAGAAAGTGCAAAAGAAATAAACTATCAGCTCTTGTCTTCAGTGTGTATGTGTGCGTTTCTGCTTAACTATATTTTGGAGACAAATTTGTACCCAGAAGTTACCTAAATCTGACACAACCTTCATTTAGGGATGTCCTCTTTTGTAAAAATGGTTTAAAAATAAAGTTTTATTTTTCTTTTCGTAAAAATGCTGAAAGTTTACTGTTAGGGTTAGGTTGTAGCATTTATATCTGTATATGTCCCTGTTTAGTAAATGTGTTTGTGTGTGCTTTGTTTGATTTGGTCCTGTTGTGATGGAGTCCGGTTTTAACAGATGAAACACATTCTAAAAATAGAGAAGAACTGGAATCAGAGGTGCATTCCAAATCAGCTTCCTAAATCTGTCCTCAGGTTTTGAATGGACCCCAATTATTAGTGTAAAAGTACATGAACAAAAACCAGTTTTTTTTTTTTCATTTTTACTTTTGAAACATTTTTTAACATGTTCTGCTGTTCATATTAGCTTATGCAACAATTTCTGTTATCAGGAAATTAAGCTATGTAGAAATTTGACAATTGATTTTAAGATTATAAAGGAAAGATCTCCGCTATTCTTCAAAAGTGGCTATCATTATTACACAGGAATGCATTGAGTGCAATTCAGTGTCCTGCTTTATCAGACCTCTTGAAATTAGACTGTTCAATAAAACGGAGGTGGTGTTTCTGACTATTCATGCAAATAAAAATGTACTATTATTACTTAAAGTTTCTCAAATACAGAAACCGAGTTGGTCTTGCTATATACATTACTGTTCACGTTTTGTGGTCCATAAGTCAATACTTTTATTTAGCTAGGTTGCTATCAGTTGATAAAGTTACAGTGAAGGCATTTATAATGTTACAAAAAATAGTTTAAAATAAATGCTGTTTATTTGAACTTTTCATTCATCAAAGAATCTTGAAAAATGTATCATGGGTTCCACAAAAAAATATTAAGCAGCACAAATGTTTTTAACATTTTTATAATAATGAGAAATGTTTGAGCAACAAATCAGCATATTGGAATGATTTCTGAAGAATCATGAACAGTGTAGTTTATCTATAGTCTTTCTTTATTAAGCCATTCCACAGCAATCTATTTTCTACCATCTTAAAAATCTCTTTAACCTTTGACGACACTAGATAAGAAGGCACAAATTGGAAAGGCACAAATGGACTCTTCATGTGGTCTTGTGTTAAAGTCAGACTAATTTATTCTAAATAGTGTGCATTTCATACTGTTTGTTGTCTTGTTTTAAGTTATAAAGTTGTTTGTTTCCAATAGTAACAAAATGCTAATTTCATAGATTCCTAAAATATTGCCTGTATTTATGTTGTCAGAGCATGCTAACAGGAGGAGGCTGTAGTAGCTTATGTGATGTCCTTTTTACTGATAAGCAAACACTTTGCCTGCACTTACTAGTGAATCTAGAGTCGTATCACAGGACGCCGTTTAAGGCAAACAGACAAGAGGGTGATAATGACAAAAATAGGCTCTATGGCCCATGCGTTTCTCTTAACGGGTCTGTGGATATGATTAAGTCACTTTCTCTTCAGGGTTCAAATGAGTCTTTATATTTAGCTGACCTAAATCAGGTTTAGGACCTTTCAGTCCGATCTTCAGTTTAAAACTGGCCGTCTAGTGCATCAGTCGCTTGCAGTTTGAAGGTTGACTTTTACATCAAGTTGATGTCGGGTTCTTGGAATATCCTGGATGCATTCGATTCAGATGAACCAGGTAATGACAATGTGGTTGATTGCGATTTATTTGGCAGTTATTCTAATTATTTATTTAATAAACCAATGCAGCACTCTTAATACGCCGCTGCATTGTTTGCATGTAAAGATGGTTTCTTTGAGTTTCACATTGCTTAGACTGAAAACCCAAAGACAGAATAAAAATGGTCTGTGGTTTCAGAACCCCCCTGTGCCTGTCAAGATAATTATAAGCTTTGAAGCTGGATTTGGAAGAAGGGGGATCAGCATGGTTGTCGTAAGTAATGGTTGGAGGCATTTGAGCCTGGGTCAGACCTTTGGCCCCCCTGCCAGAAGCTAACACGAATGCACAGGTGTGTTCAGCCCCTCTCTTTTCTGAAGTTCTTTAGTTCTGGCTTATTCAAAGCTCAACGCTGTAATGAAATTCAGCTGGCTGCTTTCATGGTCAAGTTGCCGCTGACAAATCCTCCTTTTCCTCCAACTCTTGTCTTCATAATGACTGTGGCTGATGTTAAGTAAAAAATGGTGTTTATGAGTGTATTAGCCTTTTTTTTTTTTTTTTTTTTTTCTCTCAAACATTGGTGTGGAAGATCAAACGGGAGTTTCAAAAGGAAGTCGAATGATTTAGCCATATGCATATACTCCTGCGCTCTCCATTTTCTGGCTTCAGGTTATGTCAGATTATGAATGTCAGGAGCCCCTCACTGAAAAAAGTCAATGGACACACCTGCAGCTCCACCTCAAACTACAACAGCAATATCCGAAATGGCCTTGTGGCCTCTCAGATGCACCTCCTCCCCTGAGGACATGAAGATCATGTTACTTTGACCCATTATTTGAATTTTTGTGAGAGCAGCATGAAGCTCTATAGGTGGTCTCAGGTTTAGAATGTGGTTAGTTTGAAAAGCTTCTTGTATGGTGTTAAAGGAAACTAAAAATCTGCCATTATTCACACTATGTAACTTGTGTTACATGGAAAAAAAAAAAGCAATGTCATACAGTGACCATAGCCTTTCAAAGTCCTCAATGGATAAAAAGCAGCATACAAGTAGCCCATATGACTCCACTATATTTCAAGACTACTGACGCCATATGATGAGAAACTTTGTATGAGAAACTGCATCTTTCCCTCCAACTTAGCTGCCATAACTGTCACAAATATCATTCAAAAGTTTGGGGTGAGCTTGATTGATTGATTGATTGATTGATTGAAGATGTCTGTTTTGCTCACAAAGGCTGCATTTATTTGATAAAAAATACAGTAAAATGCATAAGACTAATCAGAATTTAAAATAACTGTTTGTTATTTTAATATATTTTCAGCAGTCATTTCTCCAGTCTTCAGTGTCACACGATCCATCATAAATCATTCTAATGTATTGATTTGGTGCTCAGGAATAATTTCTTCTCATTAGAGTTATTGTAAACTTTTTACTAACCCCAAACTTTTGGACGGATATGTTTCTCAAAGATCTGCATTTACTTGGCATGACTCTTCACATTCCATTTTTAAACAAGATTTTAGAGGTCTAGCAGAGGGAAATATTTTAACTTGATCTGTTTTGTATGTATGCCTTCACTATTGTATGAACTGCTTTCACTACATTTGAAATATAACACAAGAATCCTCTGCATTCCTCTAAATTTCTCCTTATATGTTCCACAGAACTAAGTCATGTGTACAGAAACAACATAAATTGTAAAATTTTTCTCTAAATGAACCATTTAAAATGAATTCTGTGGAAAGTGTGATAGAGCAGTTAAAAATGAATGACAAATGACAGGTAAACTAGGTGTGTATGTGCATTTTTAAAGCAGTACACTTACCACTCCCATTTTAGATCTGTCTCCAGCAGTGGAGTATGTTTGTGTGTGTGTGTGTGTGTGTGTGTGTGTGTGTGTGTGTGTGTGTGTTTGAATGCAGAGCTTTGTATGGACCTGCACTCCATGTTTAAATGCTGCCTCTAGCTATGGTGTTGTGTCAGGTGACTGCCTCGTCATGCTACCCTGCCCTCACCTCTGGAGGTGTGCAGTACCTCCCACAAGCATGCCACGTTTCTTATGCAAGAATGTCTGTCACGTTCCCACTATTTATGAAACTAACATAAAATATAGATTGCAACAAGACTTTGTAGCCTTTTTCCTAGTAGTCAGAACAGCAGATTTTAATAGTGTAGCATTGCAGATTTATAAAAGGTATAAAATGGATTTCTTTTCTCATCAGCATTAATTTTCATGCTCTATATATACCTAGCAAGGCATTACATGTCCTCTTTGATTACAGATGTCTCCATTTATCAATGATGTGTTTTTCAGGAGTTGTCAGTCTTTGAGTCAGTGTTTTTATTTTTCACCTAGATCCCACGGACATACCAGGAACAAAAATGAGAACATCTGTTCTTGCTGTAAGCAGTAGTTATAAATTCAATGCCTTTTGACTGTGTATCTCTTCTTTAATTGTTCTTTTTGAAAAGAGTCACTCATGTTGTAAAATTCAAGTACAGACTTCGCTAACAGGAAGTTGAGAATAGGGAGTGACACTAAATGAGTAAAAATGATAAAACACGCCTTTCCGATTCTTCATGCTATCAGAATGATCTACCTGCAGTTACATGTCAATCTGTACTGGGCTGACCCTGTTTGCGATTAACAAGCAATCTTGTTGATGCCATTGTGCCAATAGAGGACTTAACATTGTAAGAGCGTTTGATTTAGACATCTTGTACCTTTACACAGAGGGTCTCTTGTTAATGGTCTGATGACCAATGGACAGATACCTCCTTTCCTCTTATAGGATCTCTGAAATCTGAGAAAGTTAGATAATCTTAGCTGTAATATACACTCCACGTTGCATAGATGTTTTGGCTTATAGGTTACTGCAAGGCTGTAGTAACACCATTCCCTGTGACTACATGTTGAAGACGTTTAAGAATGACTGAGCAAGGTAGGTGCACTTTGTAGTCCATCTGCATCTAATGTACGTGTGTGATTTAGACATTTTTGTTTGAAACTGAACTGACCCCTGTCAGTTTTTGTATGTAGAGTTTGTGATGTAAACTAATGTCATATTTTTAAATGGTCAAGCAATCTGGGTTTAAAATATCTTCTAGTGCAAGCCGCACATTCATTTTAAATAGCAGCTTTTTAGCATGTTTTGACAAGCTCAGAATTGACTTTCACCCACATGTGCATATTTTCATCAAATTAGCTTGGTACATTTTTGTCTTTGAGACTGAGCGATTATCTTTGTTAAACTAAACAACTGTATATAAAGTATTGAACAGGTCTCATTCTTTGCAGACTGAAGTGATTTATTGATGAGCTCTTTTGCTGTGCTTGTTAATGGTGAAAAGGAAAAGTTTGTCTTCTGTCTTCTATTCAAACAAATATCGAAACTTCACAAACATCAGCTACATTTTGCCTTTTGTTTGTTGAAAAAGTCATTGCACAACATTTCGAAGTAGTAACATCAGTTTGGATGTGAACTTTGGCCGTGCTGTATGTGTCTGCCAAAAAAAAAAAAAAGCATGTTGCTGTAATTGTTGTTGTAATATGTGAGTTTGTGTTTTTTGTGCAAGTTGGAGGAAATTCCAAAACGTCCTGTGTTTCATAATACTCAAGACTGGTACAATCATTGTTTTTACTAGCTTCCCAAGTCTGTGTTCTTCAGAGAATATGGCAGACCTCCCGCTGGCCCTTCTTCCTGCTGTTCTTGCACTAGGGGTTTATGAGACCCACCACTGTATCTGCTGCACACATGCATGTCTGCTGCTCTGCTCACACAGTCCCAATCTGCTGTCTTTGGTTTGAGGGTCATGCTAAATGCTGAATTCAGCAATACTGAGTCTTGGTTCTTGATATTACCGATGTTAACGTAAAGATGCACAGCTTTTCATTCACATAAAAAATGTTTGGCACCAGAATCAGTGTGTTGTTTTAGATGGTTACAGATGGTGTGCTGGTTGCCCCACATCAATATTTGGCATTATTGCTTTTGAAGTTGGTTTGTCTTTAGTTCTTTCCAGTTCCTGTGCTAATTTAGAATTAATGTAGTTTCATTTTAGAGCTCTTAGAGCTCTTGTGTGGGCTTTTTAATACTTTGCAACTCAAATGGAAAAAAGTTCTAAAATTAGTAGTTCATCCAAAAGCCATAAAATTCTGTCATAAATGACTTACCCTGAACATCCTGTCCACTTTTTTTACAGATTAAAGAAAGTTAATAAGGACTTGCACTTTTAAGGTCAAAATGATAAAAAGTGCTCCTGTACCAAGTGTTTTGAAGAAACAATAGCTTTGAGTAAATATGAGCAAAAAATTTGGACACTGTTCTAATTTTTGGGTGAACTATAACGTTTCAACTAGGATTAGCCACAGAATTATTTCTGTATCCTCACCATTTGAAGGTTAAGGTTCTATTTGTTGTTAAATATTAAATGACCTTAATGAAAGCTCATGTTTTGGTTAAACTTCCCACAAGGTCATGCACACAGGTACAAAATTGCAACACTGAGGTGCGTCACTAAACTTAGGTCTCACCTATATCAGATCTGTGCCCGTGATTTATTTCACAATTTACTTCACTTTTTTGGATTTTTTTCATAGTGTGTGTTTGTTCTTGTGAATCATGCATGTGGCATTGTCTGACATTTTGTGTTTTGTTCAGTTTGCAGGTTGCATGGCAAGCTGATTTGATGCATGACATTTGCATGAGTGCATTCAGGCTCTCTGTGGGATTTCGAGCGAGTGTCTGCGGGAATGGCCCAAACCATGCACGTTAACAGCAATGCCTCAGGTAACACCCCTCCCTTTTAATTAACGTAATTGTCTAATCTGTTCTCTAATGAATCATCAGTGTTTGTGCCTAAAATTATTCTCAGTTAAGACTGAAGTGTGTAATTTTGGCACCACTAAAATCACCAAAATGGAATTGCAAAAATAATAATTGCTGTCAAACAGGTTTCCCAAAAACTTCCCCTGCCTTGTAAAAAGTTCCACCCCAAACTCACGGCATTGATTAAGCCAATGTTGGGCTTTGTTCTTTGTTGGGCTGCTTGCAATGCTCAAAAAAGCTAAGTTAGACATAGAGTATTGTAACGTCAAAAATGTACACACTTCAGCTTTAACTTTGCCAAGGGAAGACTCAGGTGAGCATTTGAACAGTTATATTGAACATGGATATATGAACAACAGATGGTTGTGTGTTTTGAGATGTTAAATCCGTATTATTCAGTGTTGGGAAAGTTACTTTGGAAATGTAATAGGTTACAGATTACAAGTTACCCTAGTGTGACTTTCAATTACTTTATTAAAGTAATGTAACGGATTACAATTTATTTTTTTGAATACTTTTTAAAATTTTTATCGAATTTTTGCAACTGTTAATCATTTTAAAACATTTAAAGCAGGACTCAACACTTATTACTGTCAGACTTTCAAAATGCTTCTTCACTTTAAGATTATAATAAGAAATCCTATTCTGTGTCCTAAACTCCTGAAACATTGGTGTCTCATATTTTAGAGCATTCGATGCAATTTGGGAAAGGAATCAATTAAATCTGTGTATGTGTGTGAAAATCATAATCATTAACTTTTTCACAAGTAACTGTAATTTAATTAGACTTTTTTTTTTTTTTTTCTCAGTAACTGTATTGATTACAGTTACATTTATTTTGTAATTAAATTACGTAATTCTGTTACATGTAACTAGTTACTCCCCATCACTGGTAGTATGTTGTATTTTCTGTTTTCATGTTAATTTCATATAGAATGTACTGTATGTTTAAAGACTTTTGCAATTTTTAAGCTTTGTTTTGAGATACAAGTCCATGCTTCAGTTTAGGACCTGCACAGTCCTGCTGGTCCAACACAGTATAGAAGCGTGACTTTCGCAGCGTGCTGTGAAATATTGCTTGTCAGCCTGGCCGTGCTCTGAACACTCAACCACAACATCAACACATTCCATTGCGCATTCCTTCCGACAATAAAGTGAAAGAGCAACAACATGAGTAATAAGAAGAACTGTTATATCAGTCACGTTTTTTAAGTGATTCAATGGAAATTAATTGAATTAATTTTTTTTTTTTTTTTTTTTTTTTTTTTTTTGGCCAGCTTGTGTTGACACAAGGTCATTTTGATGATACTTTAAATGTCAAGCAGGCATGTTTTTGCTGTAGATTAGAGAAATCATCTTAATGAAGCTAACAAAGTCAATAGATGGCTTCTTTCTTCAAGATATTGTATCTTCTTTGGGCATTTTTGTTGTCTGTGTCACTGAACCCTCACCTTTGATGTTTACACAATGAAATTCAGGTCAGTAACAGCTTAAAGAAGATTTGGTGTTGTCTTGGAATCTTTCCATATGGCGGCTCCACAGCAAACTAAGGCCAGAGCACTCAGTGTTAAACAAGGCTGCCAAGCTGTGCCATTATGAAGTCTAGAGTTTTAGCTGATTAGCATGTCAACATTGAAGGACTAATGGACGTGCTAAATTGTTGGATGCTAGTGTTACGGGTACTTGACTACTGCTGAGTTACAATTGTCATCTCTATACAAGTGATCTAGTACCTCATTAACATTTAAACATTTTCTTTGTGTATTGACTGTCGGCAAAGTCAAGTTTTCATTCTAATCTACAGTGTACAAACTTTCAAAGCAGATGTGTGACTGCTAATATATTTTGTGTTAGAGCAAATTTGAGTACATGAAATTCAGTATTAGATACAGTACATATTTAGTTTTATAAAGACCCCATGAGTTTATGATGAAAGTTTTGTGGCTTGTAGTCCACATCTGTTACCTTTTTAGCCATCTGTGGTGGACACTGACAAAATTATTCTTGTGGGAAAATAGACAAATCAGGGGTGCATAATAGATTTTGTCCATTACTGCAATAGCAAATCACACTAGCAGTGATTTATACTAAAAGATACTGGAAACGCTACATCGACACAGAAAAGAAAACTGCACTCCTCAAACCATTTCATGGGTTATTTAAGTTCTTATCAGAGCATGTCTGAAAACTTATGCAGTCTATTATGAAATGAATGATGAGTGAAACAGGACTATGATTCAGCCTTACTAATTGTAATTAATTAGAAGTTTGTCTACAACAACAACATACTCTGCATGTAATTTACCGCCATTTCTTCTGATATTCTTGGTTCAGTTACCGTTAAAATTGGCTGAATTAGTTTTAGTCTGGGATGTACTCCAGGTTTAGTTAATGCCTAATACTGAATCTGTTCACTGTTTTGTCTGGGTTTCGCTCCGTTCTTTCATGGCAGGACTATTCTTAGAGAATCTTCTATATCTGTTCCAGCATTGTTGTTGTGCTTGTTTAATGGCTCTGTGTGTGTGTTTGTTAGTGTGGTCTTGAAAATGACGTGGATTTCTGGGATAATTAAACTGGGAGGCTGACGTGGTTTCCATGGGCCGGGTCAGGAAATACCAGGCCAGAGTGAGAAAAAGGGCCTCTGTTTTCTCTTCTGTGTGTGTGTGTGTTTGAGAGAAGACTGATATGCTCAGACCAGTAGTGCTAGATTGCTACAATACTGCTTGTCAAACTCCCATCCCAGTAAGTCACAAAACCATATTATATTCAGTGCTCTAGGTATTTAAAGGTCGACTGAATGAATAGCCACTAAGTAAAACAGATGAAGTGTTGATACTGAATTACTGAATGCATGTCAACCGTGTTTTGCTGCTTTGTTTATAGAAGAGAATGTTAAAGAAGTTGCATTTGTATTTTTGTCATGTTTCAAGCTAGTTTGTTATTTGAAAGTTTCCATTTAAGGGTCTTGCACAACATTTATTTATTTATGCATTTATTTATTTATTTATTTATTTATTTATTTATTTATTTTGTGGAAACATTTAATCCACCATGCAAGAACACGCCCCTTGTCTTATTCTATAGCATCAGTACAGTAGTTGTAACTTGCATTGTTAATGTATTGGACTGTTTGAGGAAAACTGTTGTAAAAAAAACTGGAGGCCATTGATGTGGGTTTTAGTTTTTGGAGTGTGCATATCTGAAATGCCTTTTGAAAGACATCGACATGTTCCAGGTGCATGTTTCAAAGATGACCAAAATATCCATGTTCACAAGCTCCAGCTGAGGCTTATTACAGGCTTCTTTTACTGTAGCATTTGCATACTGAATTGTAATTGGTCATGTTTTCCCTGTATATATTCAGATATTTATAGATGCAGCCAAAATGTTTTTTATTTAATAATGATCTTTATCTGGTCTTTATTTACTTGATAGTGATATCAAGTGCTCATTTATAACTTTTTAGGTAACTTTTTCTTCTTTTCAGGTAAAAGTAAAAATAAATGCAAATGTTCAGGGGTTAGCTGTCATCAAATTGATTCTGTTTAGGAAATGGATAGCATATTCTGTGAGTGTGAATCTTAGAATTTTGAAAAGCAAATTATTGGATAACTCACTCACATTGGATAACAAACTTTTCATGCTTATGTCAACCTCCTGTGTTTTCCTGCTGTGAAAGATAACTTGGATGTATGAGGGTCATTTCTGACATGCTAATCTCTTACTTTTCCATTTATGTTTTGTGGTTAGCAAAACAAGCTGATTTATGAAATTTGCTTTTCCTCCCACATCATGGATTTGGGCATCAAAGGCCAGACATTCAAATAGATGTTTATTTTCATTGCTAACATTCAGCAGATCCATGCCCAAGGTGATCCTGAACTCTGTGAGAGATCCGCTGAGATTTCATTGTTACATTAGAACTGAAAACATTGTCCTCAGGGGTTTATAATTGGTAATGAATACTCTCATGAGTGTTGTATTGGAATAGACCGCAAGTGTAATAGGCAGACCCTAAAAGAGGCCAAAAAACAAATTCGAACTATAGATTTTAGATAAGTCTTGCTCAAATGTTTCTACTTTCGCAAGGCATCATGTTGTCTGGTGCCAACGTATGCTGATCGCTCAAATATTTAGCAGCTACTTGCTGACATGTCTTCAGACATTGTCAGACAGTTTTTGTTAGACATAGTAGATAAGCCATGACCTTTTAAACTCAAAGATTGTGAGACACACTTGTACTAATGCCTTTCTGTCTGCCTCTTTTAGAAAAAGCAGTGCACAGGTTAGGGTTAGGAAAAAAAGCAGGAAAAAAGCAGGAAAAAGATGACACTAATGTTACATTTGGTCAAGCGTGGATGTCTTGTGAGACTTTAGCTGAGAGAAATCACACCATCCTGTCTGTTGGCAAATGCAAGTGAAAACACATTTTTAAAAGAAGGAAAGAAAGAAGAAAGAAACACCCCTTGTTCCGTATTTTAAAATATTCCCATGGGATTTTTCAAACCATTTCCCATCAGACACAAATCAGACACATTTTTTTTACCTTTTTAAATGGTCTAGACAGATTAGACATTCATTTAAATCACTCCTAATGTGGGCTGAATGTACTTAGCACTTTTTTTATATTGACAATCAATTGTCATTATTTTTTGAACAATAAAGCTTCCTGTAGATATTGCACTATTCCAGACCTTTTACAAACACCATTTGCATGGTGTCTCTTTCTGCTCATTTTGTCCACAAATAACTTTGTGACAACAGACATGCCAAATGATCGTGTCATGTTTGTTTGTCCACCTGTCAGATCTCTTCCTTTTTCTGCTGTCTTACTGGTCACTGCTATATCCTTAGATTTTGTTTTAGCCAATCACATTTTTTCTTTAAAGTTGCGTCACCCCACAATTTAAATTTTTTTTCTCCTTGTGTCAAGGACTATAACTTGCAGTCTAAAGCAACCAAGGAGTAGGAAACCTACACTCAAAATAGGAGCAGACTACCATCCATTTTAAATTTACACAGGTGGAGTGTGAATATTTGTCTTTAGGATATATTCTGTAAGTACTGTCTCATTTTTGAATCTTTAACTTGCTGCCAGCTGGTTGCTGAACTTTAAACCAGCCTAGCTCATACAGTACAAAGTACTTTCCAACATTAAAGTAAGTTTGCTTCAGTACGTTGCCCGTAGCATAAACTATTTTGATCTGAACATCCTCAAGGCTGTTTTTGTGTCTGATGGTGGGTAGTGTAATTCTAGACTGCTAAAAGAGAGTGTGGGTGGATTATTCTCGGAGCTGCTTCTCACACTGCTTTCATTCGTGTCCCTCGCTTCTCGCTTGCCCCTTTAGTAAGCAGTGAGGTCAGCACTCAGCTGCCCAAGTGTCTGTTCCTCGTACCAGACAAGACTGTCTTGCTCTCCATGACATTGCTGTTGTGCTCTTGCTATAGTCAGCAAAGCTAGCTGGTGTGTTGAACAAGCTAGCAATTGTTGCAGTGCAAATACAGTAAAAGATTTTGTCAGTGCTGTTGAATGATTGTTATGTGGTTAAAGAATGAAGCTTTTTAGTGTAGTTGGAGTATTTAGAAAAATGTCTTTTTGGTCTGTTAACCTTGTAAATTACACTTTTATTGTAATTTAAAAAAGCCATGTTCATGTCACAATATGTTTATCTGTAATCCTGAATATTAAGGAGCAGCAAAAGCTTAAATGAACCTTCTATTATGTGTCTGGTGAGTTTAGGCTCCTTAATATGACAAAGACATGCCTGCAAAGAGTGCTTAAAAGGGACCACTGTTTGAAGGGGTTACGAAGTGTTTAAAGAGCACTTTGAGAGAGGCAAGACAGAAGAAACAGTGTAAGTGCTGCATGATTGGTGGAGACATTTAGCCTATCACAGGCTGCGCTGAGCTAGACTAAGTTTACACCAATAGTGGAATTTTTTTCCCCTTATGGAGTGAAGGTTGAGAAAGTGCTCAGTGAGTGAGGGGAGGCAGCCTGTTGCTTGTTCTAGTTATAAAACTCTATTACGGCTTGTAAGGGAACAGGCGCCGCTGCATGAGGACTGCTGTTTGACTTTGGGTAAGTGACGCTTAAACAATGAGGGATTATGTTGCCTGAACCTTCTCAAAAACCCTTTCAGTGAAGTCTATATAAGGGACATGGGAGGCAGCGTTACATGGTCAAGTAAACTTTCTTGCATTTTACATATTTCTTTAAAACGTACCAAGAAATGTGGTTTGTTATTTGTTTTTAATGAACTGTGTCTGCTCTCTAAATCATCTAAAAGTGTTGACTTCCAGAGAGTTAATCTGTCTAACTGACGGGAGGAATTCTCTGTCTGGTGTGGAATTTGGACTGTGATATAAGCTCTGTTGATGGATATTCCTTGGCTTCTAGCTGAAAAGAAACCATTAACGTTTTTGCCTCTCAGTCAATGCGTTTCTTGTCTGCTAGGTAGTGAGTGAGTGAAATGTTTAAGATATTGCCAGTTGCAATGGACCGAATGGATCTTTTGGTAGAAAGAAACATTTGCTCTCCTTGTTTTCCCTTAACCTCACCCCCAGTTACCCTCCCCTTGCAAATGCTTAGCAAACACATGGAGTTTGTTTTGCCATGAAATTGAGTAGAAAACATCTTTACAATATGATGTTGGAAATCGATAGATGGAAAATTTAATTTTTGTTAGTTAATGGTTTAACTCTTAGTGGAAAAATCTTAGCAATGTATTGTGTAAATGTGAAGTGGTGTTGGAATGACACTCGTACTGTTATGATTACTGGGTATGACAGTTGTGATCACACCGTTATCACACCTTTGAGCTTGCAGCCATAGGAATACCAGGGACTCAGATTAGAGAACCATTCTGTCAAAATTAAAATTTTATTTTTATGTTTTCAGAATAGCTGGCTGTTTTAGTCCTTTTGGGGACTGCCGTGGTGTATTGCTTTTGGTTCAATACTGAATATTGGTGTATAATATTTATATAATATTGCATAAAGGAAATCATAATGTTTGGGGAACCTCGGCATCACCATAGTTGTATGGTGTTATAAAGCTTTAAAAAAAAAAGTGTAACATTTTATGGACTGATTACACATTTTCTTCTCTGACATTATTTTGCATATTTTAAGGAAATAATTGAATAAATTGTACAGTGATAGCTTATTCAACTATTTTCTCTTTTTTTCAGAAAAAGATGATGATGAGAAGGACCCTTACTGTTTGGAAACACCGTATGGTTATCAACTAGACCTGGATTTCCTTAAGTATGTGGATGACATCGAGAGGGGCAACACCATCAAGAAGCTAAACATCCAAAGGAAGCCAAAAGTGGTCAGGTCTGTGCCTCCTCCTCAGAGCAGTTGCAGTGGCCAGACTGAGTGGACTTCAACAGACTCCTTATCCTCTTCTAACAGCAATGAGAGCAAACAGTCACCAGTCTACTTTACACCTCAGAACCAGGTAGCCCCCCCTGGCCACACTGCCCAAGTCCATGAAGCTCCCCAAGCCTTTGTGAACGTCCCTGAGACCAAGCAGCTGCTGCCTCCACCTTCTCCCCGCCTTCTTCGCCATAACCCCCAGGTGGAGAAAACACTGATGGAGACCCGAAGGCGACTGGAACAGGAGCGGCTCCTGATGCAGCCACCAGTCAATGAGCCGCCTCGTCGGCGACTAGCCAGTTTTGGAGGAATGGGCTCTTCCAGTTCCCTGTCCTCTTACAGTGGCTCCTATGGGCCAAGCCAGATTTCTCCTAGCTCGCATTCTTTTCAACATAATGGACATCTAGGTAATGGCGAGTACAACCCTTACTTCACATCCTCTATGGGCAGTTCGATCCGCCACAGTCCCCTCAGCTCAGGCATGACCACACCAGTGACCAATGTTAGCCCACTGCACCTCCAGCACATTCGAGAACAGATGGTAGTGGCTCTAAAGAGACTAAAAGAACTGGAGGAGCAGGTAAAGACCATCCCAATCCTTCAAGTCAAGATCTCAGTCTTGCAAGAAGAGAAAAGGCAACTAGTGTCCCAGATGAAGAACTCCAAAGTAGCGGGGCAGAGTCCAGGTGGAGGATTCAGGAAGCGCTCCTATAGTGTTGGCAGTGCTGATCAGTATGAGCCCCTGACTCAGCTCAGGACAGGCTCTGAACTCCACATTGAAGAGATGGAGAACACTGAGCAGAGCACTCAAAGGCTACAGGAGTTCAGGCAACTGACAGCTGAAGTGGAGGCTTTGGAGAGAAACCTACAGGATAATGGTGAGGAAAGGAAGCACCGCTTACACCAAACAGAGGAAAAAACAAACCAAAACGTCCAGCGGTGGAGGCGTGAGAGCAAGTCCATTGGTGTCGGAGCTGATGAGAACATGAACAATGTGGTTGTATATCGGAGGTCACCTGGGCAAAACAGAGATGTGGCTGTTGGAACAGAGCAGGAGTTGAGGAGCACAGGAGTTGGCGTGACTGAAGCCATGCTAGGTATGAGCAGTGAAGTAGAAGCTGAAATCGAGATGCAGCACCAGACCATCGAAGCCCTGAAAGAGAAAATCTACAGACTGGAGGTTCAACTTAAGGAGACCACCCACCAAATGGAAATGGGAAAGTTAAAGCTTCAGCTTCAAGAGGCTGGATCGAGAAAAAAGGCAGACAAGGGGATGATGGCAAGGCCAGAGATGTACAGCACTTCAGTGGAGGCCAGAGTGTCCACACAGAGCCAAGGTGTGGGCAACCATGTTCAGTTTAGCAATGCAAGCACAAATCATGTCCAACAAATGTATTCAGTAGGAATTATTTGCAGACCAGAGACAATGCATGTTTCAGTGGGTCCGGAGTTGCCAATGGAGCAGTGGGTTGTACGAGAACGTGCTGAAGTTAAGGAGCAATGTGTTGGCAGGCAGGTTGTGATGTGCAACCAGGGTGTGGGAGTGGAATTAAGTGTATGTGAAATGGGAATCAACACTGAATTAACGGCTGAAGATTTAGGACTATGCAAAACTGAGGATGAACAAGCCAAGGAGTTCAGGTCTATTGGATGTGGAGATTGTTCAGTCGATGTAATGGTCAGACCTATCAAGGAGATGGCAACCCAGAGCACAGCAACAGATGAAGTTCAAAGAACTGACTTTGGAGTCATGGTCTTACCCATGTGTGCCTCACAGTACACAAACACAGAAATTGAGACAATAGGCAAGTTAACCAATACAGACAAGGTAGTTCTTACTGATTCCTGCACCACTACACAACCATACTCAAAAGACAAACAAGTTAGCACCGTACCAGTGGAGACTCGTACAATTGCCATTGGCGATGGTCTTGTAAAAGATGTGCCGGCCACATTAAAAACGCGCTCAGTTTCAGTAGGTACAACAGCGTCCGAAGAAGGTATGCATGACAAGTCGCCATCTTGCAAAACCAAAGAGACTGGGATTGGCCTCACGAACATAAATGAAAACTTTTTAGTTGGTCAGAAGACAAGGAACATTGCATGTGGCCCTTCTCAGACTCCTACCTCGATCCAAGTTGAGAGTGCTCCTGTGGGGTCAATGTCACCAGCAGCACCCATCCACTCGCAGGCTGGGGCAGGTGTTGGACTCGATCACTACATAGAGAGAGTGCAAAAGCTCTTGCAGGAACAGCAGATGTTGCTTGCTCAGAACTACAGTGAGCTGGCAGATGCATTCGGCCCACCTCAACAATCCCAGTTTAGCTCCATCAATAGTGAGCTGGTTACTACACTATCATCCATCAATTCAGTAATGAAGTATGGAAGTGTTGAGGAACTCTCCAATATGGACCTTCTGAGGCAGAAGGAGAACTCGGACCACACCGTGAAAGGTTAGTTGCAGTTTGTTTGATCCTATATGCTTTATGAACCAAAGAACCAAAGAACCTACACGCAGAAGAAAAAATATCACTGAATGTTTAGTATAAAGCACTGTTGCACTCCAAGTTGCTATGTTTACACTCAGGCCCCCTTTTCCTGCCGAGTATAGTGAGGAAGAGGGATGAGACAAAAGTGGTGCATTTGCGTCTGTAATGATGCCTGACACGATCTGACAGGGCAAAGTTTTCTCTGACCCTGAAAAATACATAGGGGCTTTGGATATAATCCAACAATGAGCTCATCTCTTTTGGAAGGCAGCAGCTTGTGCTAAATGGCTAGTTGTTGTTGTCTTTGCTGATGCTGATTCATAGGTCTTCAGTGTTATGTAATGGAGAGAAGCTTTGTGTAATTACTTTCTCTCTATAAAACCAGACTCAGGGAGCATATCCAAAGTATCTTTAAGTGTGTGCACAAGTACTTCATGATTTTATTTCCAGGAAGGCTTAAAAGTCACAAGAATCTAGAATCTTTTCTTTAGAAATACCAGGCTTTAGCATGAGTTTTTATGGAATGCTCTGAAGTTATAAATAACAGTTGCTTCTACTCTGCGGGGAATTGAGGGAGAATTTTTTTTTTTTTTTTTTTTTTTTTTTTTTTAATGCATGCACATCAGAGGATTATGGCCAATGGTCAGTCAAAATTGCTGCCAAGACTTTAGTGTTTCCATGTCTGCTGTGAACTGATTTGGCTCTAGATAAAGCAGATGATATGCTCAGGTATTCTCCATGTTGGACATTCTTTTGCAGAAATATTTTTATTATATTACTACCTTTGGTTCATGGCAATGAAGACCATCTGATATGATTGATATCATTGCACATATTATCTTAAACTGTGCGGGAATCCATAAGAACACTATTCTAATTGTGTTCTTTTTTTTTAAGCAACTTTGTTTTGGCAGGAGCTATATTATAATGTTTTGTAGGTATAATTTGAGAGTGAATTATTATGTACAGTATACCTTGTTTGCAGCTGCACCTAGAAAAACCATAATTTATTGGTTGATTTGCAAGGCTTCTATCGGTGGCTTCCCACAAGTCTAAATAGAAGCAGCTACTGATATATCTATACCAAAATTTGGTGTTATTTTTGTCTGCTGCTGTGTAATTTTTGAAGGCTTTTAGCTTAATTGCCGTTGTTTGCTTTTATACAGCTGAAAGGGTTTTTTTTTTTTTTTTTTTTTTTTTTTTCCTTTTAGTTTTTTGGCCATTCATGTTGAAAATGAGTTCTTTTAAGCTATGCAAGGATGAATTTCAGATTTTCAAGATACAAACAAAACAATTTACTGATATTTTTGTTTCTTATCACACTAAAAAAAAACATAAAATGCAATTAGATGAAAGGAAATCTGTGAAATCACCCATGTGTTATGGAGGGGTTTCAAAAAAGGACCTTTTCTTTACCCTTTCATGTGTACCTCTTTATCAACAAAATGCTATTAAAAATGACTTTCATTTTAAGATTTGATTGCCCTGAGCTATTAACAAATGTATCTCATTTTAAAAAATGCATTGTTGTACCTCATGTCTGTCTGTCTTCTGTCTCATCTCATCCTATTTATCCAGAAACACAGATGGTCAGTTCCCACTCAAGTAGTTTGAAGACAGAGGTCATACGGATAGAAAATGTGTGTATTGACGATGCACATGGAACAGCGACACAGAAAAGCCGCATGGACCAGCAAATGTCCACAGCATTGCATGGTATGCACAATTCTGTCACTAAACGAGTGAGAGATATTCGTACATATATTTTTGCAGTTACAGTCAGTTGTGGTTGAAAGTCAGTGTGTTGATATGACGTTCTTACTGCTGTGTTTCCGTGTGTGCTGTCAACTGATTTAGCTTTAGATAAAGCAGAAGATGTGCTCAGGTATTCTCCATATCAGACATTCTTTTGCAGAAATGTCTTTATTGCATTACCTTTGGCTCATTGCAATGAAAGACCATCTGATATGAAGAATATCTAGAGACAAGAATTCCGATTCATACCATAAACTGAGAAAGAATCAGCAAGCACACCATTCTGATTGTATGTGATCTTAAGTTGTCCGTTTTTCAAGCAACTTTGTTTTGGCAGAAGTTGTATTATAATCTTTTGGAGGTATAAATAGAGCGAGTAATTATGTACAATATCATACCTAGAAAAAACATAGCTGATTGGTTGATTAGCAAGTGGCATCCAACAAATCTAAGCTATTATTTTAGTTTTAAGGAATCAATTGGAAAGTTGTTTGCTCTTATACAGCTGAAAGTGTTTTTTTTTTTTTTTTTGTTTGTTTGTTTTTTGTTTTGTTTTTTTTTTTGTTTTTTTTGTTATTCATTTTGAAAATGCAGTTTTCAGTTGTAGTTTCAGTCAGTTGTAGTTGACAGTTGGTGTGTTGATTTGATGTGTTGTAAGACTGTGATTTAACCATCACAAAAGAAGCCACTTATTCTTGTTGAACTCCCCTTGATGGAAGGTTTTTTTTTCATGAAAAACCCTTGTGTGACTGTCTCAGGAGAGCATGTAGCAGATTAACAGCTTTAAGACACATTTCCCAGCATACAACTGCTCTCACCTGTCAAAATAAGGGAAACATGGATAATGAGTGCCTTCACCGCATACAATGTCAGAGATACAGACAGTTAGAGGAAGTGTATCCATCTGTAGGGCATGTTCTGGCAGTTCTCAGAACTGTTCTTTTTTCAGTCTCTGTGGAGAGGGGCGGCGATCTTCTTTGGTATTTGGCAGTGCAAAGCCTGTACTTAACATGTTTGCCATAGCTTTAGGCTGTGGGATGTTTCTTTTGCTTCAAATAATTTTTTCAAAACACGTTTGATATGCAACTTATTTTTTTCAAAATAGCAGTGCTTGATTTATTCTTTCTCCTGTTAAAAATGACAACAAGGGTTGGACATTGGACATTGCCTGTTAGATTTGGAAATGTAGCCAGCTCTAGCTTATGGTCTTGATTAGCTGTTGCTGGCTAATGTAGATTCAGCTTGTTCATTTCCCATAACAGCAATAACACTGTGTATCATAATAAATCATGATGTCAGCGTTATGCATTTCTTTCCATTTTGATAGGGTGTGAAGATTTTTGTCAGCATTTTGGCGGAGACAAAATATTGCTTTCAGATCTGTATTTTTTTGCACTAACAATATGAATGTACTGTGTAGGCTTGAAAATACCTTACCACTATTTATACCTGGAATAATATTTGATTTAAAATGTAAACATCATAAAAAAATAATTGATCGCCTGCATTTCTCTTTTCTACTAGGCAGTCATAGCACCCTGAAGTCCATTATGAAGAAAGACGGTCATCAGGGACCTAATGGCACAAAAAAGAACTTGCAGTTTGTTGGTGTAAATGGAGGGTAGGTTCTCTTACATATTATGAGGAGAAAACCCCTTTATTATGAAAGAAGTGTTTTCAAAAAATTCTATTCCAGCTGATGTTGGTCTTAAGGGATATAGCCAGCTAGTCATAATAGCTAGTTAGTAGTTTATCTTAAGCTGCAACAATAATAAAATACAAATTGATGTATTGGTAGTAACCTGCAGTGGTGTTTTTTATTTTTTATTTTTATTTATTTATTTTTTTTTCATTTTTACTATACTAGCTAACTGTTTTGAAACACTAAATTGTGACAATTAGCTATTTTAACTTGTGTTGGAAAGAAAAAGGAGACCACAAAGTGATATAACATAAAAAAAGTGTTGCCATGAAGAACTATGAAATATACATTTTAGCAGTCATTTTACAAAATCAGTGCCACCGTTGAACAATCAGAATCAAGTATTCCGGATCATCATGTAAATATGCAGTGATTTAACTATGTGCATATCTGTGCTTTCCATATCTAGCTATGAGACAACATCGAGTGATGACTCCAGCTCAGAAGAGAGCAGCTCCTCTGGGTCAGAGGATGAAGAGGATGACAAAGACAAGATGGTGAATGTAAGAGAGAGGAGGAAGGAAGAATTCAGGAATAGTGAAGCAGTGGATGAAGACAGAGACACTGAAGATTTTGGCCAGGACAAAAGGCAGAGGCAAGTATTGCCAGTAACTCTTCAGTGTTGCACCATTTTTGACTGTAGATCAATTCAAGAGTCTCTTGCATCAGAGAATTTAAGGTATTTTGGATGTTATGTCTGCAATTTTTTTTAAAGAGTAAAGTAGACAGTTTGGAGTCACGAATGAAACCTCAGATCTGTATAATCATATCATTTAAGAACCCTGCATACCAAACCTGACATGAGTTATGAGAAAGAGTACTAAAGTACTACACTTCATAATCTCAAATAAGTCCTCTGTCCACCTGGAATTAATATTATTTCATATCTGGATAGTGTCTGGATATTCTTTAGCTAGAATGCTAAAAGAATGATTCTTCAGCTACACTTTGCATTCCAGTGTGTGTTCAATGTAATTGATTTAGATAGCTGAACGATTACACTAGACACGCAAAACGGAAAATGCCATTCATTTACATTTTTCAACCATTTAATTAAAAAAAAATGACAGTTCTAAATGTATTCATTTCAAAAGATAAACAAGAATATATCTGGTATATTACGTTTCCCTACTTTACAAGCATTCAAACAGTAAAAGATGCTAATAGAAATTAAAAGTGAAGGGGAGAAAAATAATGATTTAAGCACCAACTCAAAAATAAACTAGGAGAGAGATGTGAGGTAAGGATTTGGGGAGAGAAATTAGAGACTCCTAGTGTAGTCCAGTAGAATAATTCATGGGATATTGTTCATTAACTTGCATAACCAGATCACAAGACTACAGTGTCTGTTTTCTTTTTCACATTGTGAAAGTCAAGAAGCCACAATGCAACATCCAAGACAAAAACAGCTCTAGCCACAGATGTTCTTAAAACAAATACCAAGCAGATTTTTTTTCTAATGAGTAAAAATGGAGCATGACTGAAAACTGACTTGGAGTTGTGGATAATAAATATTTTTAGCACAACCTCTACATTACAGATTACCTACTTGCATGCATATAATGAAAATACATTAGCTTCTACATCTTTGTCAAATGCGGTAAGAGTCCGGAATCCCCTGACCACCTCCAATTCTGGTTTCCACTTTTAATCCAAAAACATGTTTATACGCAGGGTTCTTTGTCCGATACTGGTTAGCACTCAGAAGTGTTAATGGTTTTTTTTTTTTTTTTCTCTCTCAGGTATGAGTTGAATGAGAAGATGCTTTCTGCATGCAACATGCTGAAATCCCACCTCAACGACCCCAAGGCTTTATCTAGTAAAGATTTGGTAAGTTTTAGCTGTGTCTAAACCCTCAGTGCACAAAAATAATATTTGATTCCAGATTACCAGAATTATTTGGTGAAATCATTTATTTTCTTAATGCCTTTGATTTTCCTTAGTCAGCAATCTTGTCAAACAAGCGATTCAAAGCAAATTAGAGTTTTAAATGTTTCTTCAAGCTCTGCTTCACTGCGAAACAGGAAAGATATTGGCTCCTTTGTGGTTAATGTGGTGTAAAAGAATGTTGGATCAAGACTTATTTCTGCTGACCCCTGAACAGAGGGTCTGTGACACGCCCAGCTGTGCACTGACTGGGCTGCTGTTAAGTCTTGGGTTAAGTTAAAGCTGTATTTGTCCTGAATTTCAGAAAAGCTGAATCTGATAAGTGAATGTAATTTAGACTAATTAGGATCATTATGTAACAAGATCCTGGATGTTTCTCTTTGTTTTGCTTCGGTTTACAAATTTTACTTTTTTACTTTGGGGTGATTTTGAGGTTTCTGAACTGATACTACAAAAATAGCACAATCCATGTATTGTAAACCTTCTATAATACATACTGATCTTGATCTTATTTATAATTGTGTTATTCCAGAGGCCATATGTGAATACAGTGCAGCATGAGTGGTTCCGAGTGTCCAGTCAGAAGACAGCCGTGGCGGAGATGGTGGAGGACTACCTGAATGCTTTCAGAGGCGTCTCTCCTGCCCTGCTGCAACACATCGTAAACATGGCCGATGGCAACGGCAACACTGCCCTCCATTACAGTGTATCCCATTCTAACTTCCACATTGTGAAAAAGCTGCTGGATGCTGGTAAGTATTTGACTCACATTCAACATTTCCACATTTTTTAAGTGTGAAGGCGTGCCTGTGGGAACTTTTTTGCTAGACGCGAAATGCATCACTTGCGATTTGTGTTTTTATGTCACTTTCGGTTTTGTTCATACTATCAGGTAGGTTTAGGTGTAGTGCAGATGGTATGTTATTTTAAAACGTCACAGAGCATTAGACTTATAGCGCCACTCAACGGACATTTAAATTCAGAACTGGGTACAAAAATAGTACAAAATCAACGTCACACAAAACGTACCATATGTACGTTCATTTGTTCCGGGGGGGAAAACGTGCTCTTTTAGCACCACCCAGTGAACATTTCACATCGAATATGTCGCGAAGCGTACGTACATGGCGGTACATATTACATGTCATGCGGAAAAGTTCAAACAGGTTGGAAATATTAAGTATCTCAACTATTTTCAACATTGATAATAATAAGAAATGTTTTTGAGCACCAAATCAGCATATTAGAATAATTTATGAAGGATCATGTGACACTGAAGACTGAAGTAATGACTGCTGAAAATTCAGCTTTGGCCTCACAGGAACAAAATACATTTTAAATATATTAAAATACAAAACAATAAGCATAAACTTAATTTAAGTTTTAAAAAACTTCTTCCAAATACATAAAAAATCTTACTGACCCCAAATTTTGAACGGCAGTGTACCTAAGCTAATAGCTAATCTTTCAGCCACATCCAGAATCATGCAGTTCCCCACTGTTCCCCCTCCAAAAAGGACCAAAGAGCTCTGTGAATACCACATGATGAGGTGCCCTGACTCCCGAAAATAAAAGCCCATTATCCCAATGCCTTTGTGCTCCTCTACTATCTGACTCTTTTGGTGCGGCCCCCATTGTCTCAATTGTCTGCTTCCATTCTCGGACCCTCTAGCCATCTTTGCCCCGTTGCCAGTCAGTGAATCCCTGCTTTGGTCCTTCTCTTCTTCCACAACCCATGACTCTCAGTCTGAATAGCCTGCATGTCCCCTCTCTTAAATTCAAACAACAGACGGCCTCCTTCCAAATGCATTTACTACAAGGGTGGGCTCAATGGTCTCTCTGATTCTCTTGTTCTCTCTGTTTCCTCACAGATGTCTGCAATGTCAATCAGCAGAATAAGGCGGGCTATACTCCCATCATGCTAGCAGCGCTCGCCGCCGTGGAGGCCCCGAAGGACATGAGGGTGGTTGAAGAGCTGTTCAGCAAAGGCGATGTCAATGCAAAAGCAAGCCAGGTTAGTGTAATTCTACTGTTGCACTTAAGCATTGCTTTAAACTAAACTAAGTACATAGTTGTTATTAGTAAATATTTTTGCATATATTGAATAGATAGTTTGGTAATACTTGTCAATAGCCTATGGTCCATTTCATTAACATTAATTGAATTAGGTATCATGAACTTACAATTAACATTTTAAAAAATCAAAAAAAAATTTTTTTAATTAAATAAAGATAAATAGGTTCATTTCCGGTTGCATTACCATTAAAATGTTTGGGGCCAGTAAGATTTTTAATTATTTATGAAATGAGTCTGGTTCCCAAGGCTACATTTGTTTGCTTAAAAATACAGTAAAAAAAACGCTAATATTGTGAAATATCATTTTAAAAGAAATTGTCTATTTTAATAAATTGTAAAATGTAATTTATTTATTTATTTTACTCCAGTCTTCAGTGTCACATGATCCTTCAGAAATCATTCTAACGCATGTATTTATTTTTTAGTATTCTTTAATAAATAGAAAGTTGAAAAGAACAGCATTTATTTGAAATTTATAAATGTTTACTGTCACTTTTGATCAATTTAATACATTCTTACTGGATAAAATATAAATTTCTTTAAAAACAATCTGTACAATGTACAGATTTTTACAGATTATACAAGAACAATAGGTAATTAAAAATAGTATACTTACTATAAATTAGCATTAAACTAGATTATTGGCTTTTCAGGCAGTGGTCTGTTACTTTTTAAGTCTCTAAACTGATCTCAATGACCCTGTGAGTCCAGGCTGGTCAGACGGGGCTGATGCTGGCTGTCAGTCATGGCAGAATGGACATGGTGAAGGCTCTGCTCGCCTGCGGTGCAGACGTCAACATCCAGGATGATGAGGGCTCGACCGCGCTTATGTGCGCTAGTGAACACGGCCACGTTGAGATAGTCAAGCTGCTGCTGGCTCAGCCGGGCTGCGACGCCACACTCAGCGATAATGTGAGTGAGCAGAGTCTCAGTTTAACCTAGATAGTCCACCAAATACTTTTAATGATCATGAAGTATATTTATGCAATGTGTTCAACTCATTTCTCATAGCGCATACTGCTAGTGTAAATCAGAAGTAAAGCTAATGAGGTGTTTGCCATTTGTTGTTTTCTTGTCCCTAGGATGAGAGCAATGCCCTGTCTGTTGCTCTGGAAGCAGGTCATAAGGACATAGCAGTGTTGCTGTATGCTCATATGAACTTCTCCAAAGCTCAATCACCAGTGAGTGATCGCAATTCACATACAGCTGATACACAGTGCATTCATTTGATCTATGTGTTAATAATTCATATTTAAAATAAAAATAAAAATTGTATTTGTTTTTTGTAGTTTTATTTTTTAATAAGTTGGACTGTTTCAGTGGATAATCATAATTTATTTTGTAATAAGCAAAGCATAGAGTCAGAAGGAGGCCTCTTACAATGGCTATAGATTTTGCAAGTGACTCATGTTTGGCTCCGTTTACGGTTAATCATATCTTTTGTGTCTGTCATCTGTTCACAGGGTACGCCTCGACTTGGGAGGAAGACTTCACCCAGTCCTACAAGGAAAGGGCATGTTTGATCGTAGAGCTTCTACCCCACCCTGCCTGAGCTGCTATTTTTTCAGGTTCTGCCATGCCTACCATTTTCATCAGCTAGAAACCAAATCTACAGCTAAAAGACTGAAAACTTACTTCAAACCTCAACTAATGGATAGTAGGCAATTATACTGAGCACTTTTGCAAACTTCTCCTCGGTTATGTCTTTCTCCTTGGCTTTTAGATTATAATACAAACGGACTTATAATATTCAGTCCCTTAAAGACCTCAAATGTGTACTCACCCTGAATGTATTCAGAAAGTATTCATCTGCCTGAAATCACCAGCGTAATATCAGAGTTAGACGTCAACTGGAAAGTGGTTATGGAGTTGCCTTCAGAATATTGTTATTCTCATATAAATGTTTAATTTTATAATATATGGATATATATATTTGTATTCTTCCTCCTTTGAGTGATCTAAAGCTTAAGTCAATATTTTTTCCCTCTCTCTTTTTAAAAATAATCAATAATTTATAATTCCAAGATGTGGCCAATGTTGCCTGACGATGAGCTTTATATTTGAACCATGTATATGCTGCCCAATATGTTCAGCCTTTGGGGTTTAAATCTTTTTTTCCTCCATCAAATCCCCAGCAGAGATGTCCAGTGGATAGAAACACGTTATTCTAGATTTGGATTTGGTCCTTACTTTTATACTTGCCATTTTATCTATTTAAAAATCACAGTATTTAGTACATTTCAGATTTACTTTGTAACATGAAGTTATATATGTACCAATTAAAAGTTTTTATCAGAAATAATTGTACTTTGTATATATTGTATGTTTGCAATATGTGGATGCAATAGCTTTGACTGGCCTTCATGTAATAAACTTATGTCATAGGTCTAATATGTGGCTTTTCATGTAGTCACAAATAGAATAACAGATAACTACTGATAGTAGCCAATAACTTGATAATAAAGTAATAAAATGACATGGCTTGTGCCTGTCTCTCTTCTGAAACTACTTTCAGTAAGCCCACTTTTTACAGGGGAACAGTACAATGTCTCCCTCTACTGGAATCGACAGCTGATGTACATTTCTTATATACATAGACATGCTTGTTTGAACTCTCTTTTCTTAGTAGGCTCTGTTATTCAAATAGGAAATATTCAGTTGAAAATGTAATTGTAAACATTAAATGTATACATGCATTTTTGACATCTTAATATTAAACATTTGAATTTTAATAAACTATTTAAAATTGTGCTTACAAATTAGCTCGACTTCTTGCAGGTGGGGAGATCGGCAGGCATACAAATGATGAGCAGCTTTTCAGCTGTATTAAAGAGGCCTTTTAGATATGGACACTGCGAAGAGAGTTACAAATCTGATCAATGTCCTGGCTAGTTAGTATGGGCCGTTAGCCCCTGCTGGTCGACACCGTAGCTGCATCCATTATGCTGCAAAAAGTGTATTTATCCTCTAACCGTCATTATTGAGAATTAGCTATGTATTCCGTTTATTTACTGCAGTCAATAACGTCTAGGCTCATTGTCAAGTATAAATATTACTTCAAATATTATAGATGTGTAAAAAAAAAAAAAAAATACTTGGAAAATATTCCGTTTCTATTACGTTGACTCTGCCTTTTTCTTCCCAAAATCAAAGTGCTTTTAGATATATAAGCCTGAAAAGAAACCATAAAATGTTGGCTGTATAAAATAAAAAATTCTTAATTTTTTTTTTTCTCTGAACTTTCCCGAGAACCCACTAGCACTTATATCTTACTGTTGTTTTATGTGCACATAATCACAGCTTTATGAATCATGCCTTTTTTATTTATTTAATGTCTTTGCGTTACTTTGATATGCCAACAACTGGCTGGAGCCCATATCAAATCTGTGACACCCTTTCACTTATTACAAAAATCTTATTTATGCTCGCATTTTGTTTTGTGTCTTATGATTCATGATTTCACGAGACAGTTTGGCAGTCGCTTGGTCTCAATGGCAGAATCTGAACATCAGCTCCCACGCGCGCTGGAATGCACAGGTTCCTCGCGCCAAACCTCAGGCCTCTGTCCTCCCTTTATAAGCGGGTTAGAATCGGCTGGGTGACCCATTCTGAGCAGAAGCGGCATCTTTATCACCTGCCGGCATGAGCGAGGAAGAGCAGAATAACGGCTCGCTGTCTGTCAGGAAACCGTCTCGTATGCCGAAGTGTTCTCGCTGCAGGAACCACGGCTTCGTGTCGCCGCTGAAGGGCCACAAACGCTTCTGCAGCTGGAGGGACTGCCAGTGTCAGAAATGCAGACTGATCGCTGAACGACAGCGGGTCATGGCCGCCCAGGTGACCCGTTACACTAGCCGTCCTCGACGCGATGCGACTTCAGCTAGTCTCTCTTTATTTTATTTATTTGTTTGTTTGTTTGTTTATTCAACGTTGTATCTTCCGCTCTCTTGTGCTATAATTTTCACTTAGTTGTTTACAAACTTAAAATTAAAACTACTCCATATTTCATACCTTGCCTCCCCCGTTGTTTTTGTATTCATCGTTACTTAAAGAAGACTACCGCATGTTTTAGCCGTTTTTCCAGTGTACAGTCGAGTTTACAAATAATTGGATTGTTTGCTACAATAATAATGATAAATTGTTTACAATCATAGTAACGTTTTGTAGCTAGTTACATTGTTTTTCAGCTAGCTGCAGTTTGGCGCCTTAGCGAGTTTTTTTTTTTTTTTTTTTTTTTTTTTTCACAAATAAAGCGGAGAGCAGAAAAACATCCAGTTTATTCACTTTTTAATTTATTTAGGTGTAGTCAAATTATAATTCAAATGCCTCGTGGTGCTCGGGCGTTTCAGGCCTTGAGGTGACTGTTTGTCTTGGTAGGTGGCGTTACGGAGGCAGCAGGCCCAGGAGGAAGAGCTGGGCATCTGCAGCCCGGTGAATCTGTCCGGTTCAGACACTGTGGTGAAAAACGAGGCCGCCGGTGATAATGTGTTTACTATCATCTCAGGACCGCCATCACCCACCAGCAGCAGTGCTACCGCCTCTCCCACCAACCTAGGTGAGTAAACCCGATTCATTTGATTAAAAAACAAAACTGACTCAAAAATACAGATACACAAATGTGTAGTTTCTCTAGAACTGGATGTTTAGAGTATATTTGTTTCAAACAAATAGCTAAAACATTATTTTGTGAGTTAATTTAAGCAGAAAATTCCAGCATCATTATGTACAGTATTTGTAATAGCTGTTGGGTAACAAGTGAGGTCAATAAAACCTCACTGAGATGTATTTTGGCAAGAGTGAATTACATTATCAAGACAGATTGAGATTTTAACTGTAAGGGCAGTTTTTCATGAATGTCAGCTTGGGGCAAGTTGTCACGGCTCACAGCTGTGTCAAAAGTTTACATACGCCTTGCAGAATCTGCAAAATGTTAATTATTTTAACAAAACAATAGGGACACTCCAGCATATTTAAGCTATTGAACTGATTCAGTTATTCTGTTTTGTGGGCTATGTAGACATCTATTATGTCTTTTTGAGGACAGTACTAAAAAAATAACATGCAATTTTTTTTAATGATGCCTCTTATTTTGTTAAAATTCTTAACATTTTACTGATTCCTCAAGGTGTATGTAAACTTTTGACCAAAGCTGTATAGTATTGTAATTCTATGGAAATTAATTTCATTGTTCATTTGGTCAATATCTATTTGCTGAAACTTTTCTTTTGCTTTGCTTTTGCTTTGTTTAGTAACTTTGATAATTGTTTTACTGAAAATCTTAAAAGCGGTTTTATTTACAGATATGTTGTGTAAGATGGGTTTTATCTATTTTAGAATGTAGTATGTAATATTACAAAAAAAAAAGATATTACTGACTTTATTACAGCAGGTTACCACTTACTGTGATAACTTACCCATACAGTGTTAAATGAATGGTATATTTTATTTCCTTTTTGAAATAATATAAATATTCAGTAAATTTTTGTAGATAAATGGTACCCAAATTAGGTATAATTAAAAAAAATAAATAAATAAATAAAAAAAATGACCCTGAGAAATTGAAGCGAAAATGTGAAAGCTAGACCTAGTCTTCCCTAATCTAACATAAGCATACTTTTTGTTTTGAATTTGCTTTTGAAATGCATTTCATCAAATTGTTATCATAAACGCCTGAAGTAAAAAAGGCATTCTTCAGCTTATTGTGGAATAAATAAGCTCTTGTTTTACTGTGTGTGATATGTCCTTGCATAACATCAGAAGATGTTTTATTACGGTGACCTTCAGTATTTTTCCATTCTCATTATTTGTTCATCAATTGACACCCTCTTTTATTAAAATAAAACCTAAGCTCAACTATTTGTGGGAAGTTTCTGTGAATCAGGACTTTGTCGTTTGACCATGAGAAGACCCTCTGAACTGTCCATGACTGTGTGAGCAGCAGAGAAAAAAAACGAAAGTATTCATGACCATGGACATCTTGTACCCGTCCCATGATTCTCCATTCTGCCACCCTCCTCAGAACACAATACAGTCAGTGAGATGCACCTCCATTCTCATAAGAAGAGGGGAGGAAATCAGCGTAGATGGCCAATGTGCCGTGCCAGACCATATCCACGGAGGGCTGTTGTGTTCAGTGAACACGAGAGACATCCTGTTCCTACTGTTCCGATAGCAATGAGAAAGGAGTTGAATATCAGACAGGTCAAGGCTGCTTAAGCTCTGTAATTGTACTTAGCTGCCTCTTTGCTTGCTGACAGATGAAACAGGAGTTACTGGAGGTTTTCAGTAATTGTCGTCAGAGATAAAGTGACACATGGCATAGCACATGCTGAGCCATCAGTAATAAACAAAGTAACTTCTTATAAACTGCCATTGTATGTTACTGTGAATCTGTGCCATCACTTTCACTTAAAGCACTAAAGCATTGCATTTGTTGACCATATACATATAGTAGATGAAGTTTGTTGTCAGAGAAACTGAACAAAATGAATGTTTTTAGTTTATGCTTTAAACAAAAACAGATATCTGTCAATGAGGTTTGAAAAATTATTTTCCTTTTGAATTAGGTAGATTTTTCTGAGCCTCTTGGCAGATATTTGTTCTTGTGTTAGTCATAACTTAATTTTGATCAATTTCTTATAAGACTTCTTATTTTTATTTGTAAATGTATCTTCGTTTATGAATCCTTAGACATTTGCACTGGAAAACAAGACAAAAATACTGATGAACATCAGGTTTTTTGCAGTGTGGTCAGGGTACAGTAAAAGTAATTTTCATAATTTAGTTTTTTTTTTTTTTTTGGTAAAATGAATAAAAAAAGCAATGGGGAAAGTTGTATTTTCAAACTTTCAGATTGTTCCAAGACATTTACATTTAGAGACCTTATTGATGTATCGTGTTCCATTCAATTTATTCCTTAAATCAGTACTGTTTTGCATATGTCATATATTTCTAGCAAAGGTGTATTTATTAATTTTTATATCTGGCATAATGTAAGCTACGCTATATTGCCAAAATATTGCCTTCTAATGAACAGGTTTGACTACTTTAGTCATTTCCATGAGTACAAATCTTAATGTTTAAGCATATAATGATATTCTAGGGAATTGTGTGCTTCTAATTTTAAAGCAACAGTTTGGACAGGACCCTTTTCTATTCTAACATGACAATGCCTTTGTGTATAAGGCAAGGTTCAAAAAGAAATGATTTAGTCAGTGTGGAAGAACTTGACTGGTCTGCAGAAAGCCAAGTCCTAATCCAAGCTGAACACCTCTGGTGTGACTTTAAATGCAGATCTTGAGCCAAAAACTCTTTACCAAACACCAATGACTTTAAAATTAGAAGCACACAATTCGCTAGAATATCATTATATGCTTAAACATTAAGATTTGTACTCATGGAAATGACTAAAGTAGTCAAACCTGTTCATTAGAAGGGGTGACCCAATACTTTTGGCAATATAGTGTATATAATTTCCAGTTTTGCACATTGTGTTAAATATGTCTTCTCATTTCAGGGCATAGGACTAAAGCTGATGCGCTTGCCAGAGAAGAGACAGACACACCTCATTTTGACCAATTTTCTGATGTTTCAGGGAGCCGTTCCATGCTGGCTGTAAGTCCTGCAGCAACCAGCAGAGGCCACAATGAGGGCACGTCTGACCTGATGGTGGATGCCTCCTATTACAACCTCTACCAGCCCACACCATACTCATCCTACTATAGCAACCTTTATAACTACCAGCAATACCAGGTGAATGGACATGCTCCTCACGTCAAGTGCAACTGATCGCCTCTTTTCTGTTTTTAAATTGTTATAAATTTATTTGATGCTAATATGTACCACTGTTATATACTAATGCAGGGTTTTTCCTGGCTCAAAATGAGGCGGAAGTGGTACCATCCCGATCATGTGCACACAATGTACCCACCCTTTAACTGGCTGAAACACACACTTTTTACCCACGACGCATTTTAGGTGTTATAATAATTATATGATTAAAAAAAAAAAAAAAAGACAATTATAAAGTTACATTTTACAAAAACAAATTAAATTAAATACAACAAATACAAAAAAAAAATACTAAAAGCCCTTTTGTAGTATAGGTGAACATAAACATAACATTAGGTTGTTAAACACTTTGTGAAATTGAAAATCTTTATCCACTCCTTATAGTCTCCTGGTCCATATCGCTTTGATCCAATATACATTTATCCACATAAAGTATCTAGAAAACAAAACATTTTCTTACAACCTTACATGAATTCTTCTTACTATCATAATCGTGTGTTAAATATAGGGCCCTATGAAATCTGATTTATTTTTTCCCAAATTCAGTTTTATTTTTTTCCAAATTCCATTTTTTTCCTTTCAAATTTTTCTGGAATCCTTTTTAATGGTTACATTTTTAAGATTACATTTTATTAATCAAAAAGCATGTCTAATTAATTAAAATCATGAAACTTATACAACTTCACATTAGTTTATTAAAAGTTTAACAAAAATTACATGTTTAGGGCTCTATGAAATTTTATTTTCTTTCACCATATGTTTATTGTTACCAAATTCTGTGTTGTAGCATGTCTAATTATTTGAACATAAAATAAATATAAACACAAAAACAACTTAATTTATTCTTAAAATAGCCTCATGAAATGTTTTCTTTTTCCTCAGAAATTCTGTGTTGTCTAGCCATCAAATGAAGGCATAAAACATTAATTTCATTTATTTAAATGATTGAAAATCAAACTTTTATTTATTTAGGCAAACAAAGGGGAATTACTATTAAAATTAAAACATGGAAGAAATTTTGTTTGATCATTACTTAAAAAATAAAATAAAAAAAAAAAAGTTTTAATAATTTTAGTAGTAGCCTATTAGTAGCAGTACTGCAAGTTAAACCGAACTTTTATTTTGACGGGTTGCCGTGAACACCTTTTCAGTTCTGTGCGACGCTAGTTTTACTCAAATGAAACGGTAAAATACTCATGAAGTGACTCTCGGAGCAGTTCTGGAGATGTTGTTCGTGATTTTTTTTTTTTTTTGTCCTCATTTAGAGAGACGACAGACTCTGAAATCACCACGAGCGTTGCGCGCTTCAGTCTGTGTGTAGTAAACCAAACCGCGTGTCTCCGCCATTCATTCATTCATTCATTCATTCATTCATTCATTCATGCAGTTTATGAGTTAATGCTCATCAGATCGCGTAAATCAGTGGAAAATGAACAGAAATTATGATTCTGTGTAAAGAAATATCAGGTAAACTTGTATAAAAATATCAGTATTTTTCCAAATATGAACTAAATGCTCTAATGGACACTGTTCAGTGATGCTTGCTCTGACTGCCTGCCTGAGTTTTGTCTACAACCAGAGGCCACCTCATAATTCTCTATGCAGGAAAACCCTGTAATGATACTTTATTATTATTATTATTATTGTTATTGTTATTGTTATTATTGAAAATGGGACTGGATAGTTTAAAGGGATAGTTCATTTCAAAAATGAGAATTCTGTCGTCATTTACTCACCCTCATGTTGTTCCAAAATATCTTAATTTGTATTTCGAAGAATAACCAAAGTCTTATGGGTTTTTTTTATACTAATGTCATATTATATTATTGAATTATTATTATTATTATTATTATTATTATTATTATTATTATTATTATTTATTTTATTTTTTTTTCAGAATATGTATTTTTGGTGAACTACCACTTTAATACATAAAAAAAATATTAGGTTTAATAATAATAATAATAATAATAATAATAATAATAATAATAATAATAGTAGTAGTAGTAGTAGTAGTAGTAGTAGTAGTAATAGTAATAAAGCTAATATTTGTATGTGTTAAGACACCTAGTCCCTTTTGAACTTCACTTCAGGCACCTTTACTGTGCATGTAAATTTGTAACCAGTAAGTTGTTACACTTTTGTTGCATTACTTCAGTTAATTAAGTTTAATAGCATAATTATGCACTAAAAATAAAATTGCTTCTCGCTTGCTAAATATTACATTTATCTTGACGGTTCTGGCTTTACATGAAAACTGTTTTATCATTTTAAAATATTTAAATTATTTCTGACACATTAGCTGTTGTAGTAGTAGTAGTAGTAGTATTATTATTATTATTATTATTATTATTATTATTATTATTATTATTATTATTATTATTATTATTTGTCAGTAAATGTAACAACAACTGTTGTTCATGACAGAATTTTTTGTGAGGTTTTTACTTCTAAAAGTGACTCACATTTATTTTGAATTAATCTACTGACCCCAAACTCAGCCCCCTACTATATAGTATCTTCAAACCAACCCTTCAGACATACAGTACCTCACACTGGCACTCTAGCAAACATCCGTGTGAACGCCAGCATGGTGAACACACCTCCACACTCACCCAGTCTGCATCTCATGTAGCCCAGGCCACGGTAATAAGGTGATTAAGTGTGTTGCAGCCGTGTTGATAGGGGCCGCTGTCATTGGACCCGTCTGGCTTGTTGAAGTTGGCAGGCCGTAGTGAGCGTCTGTCCTCGTTGTACAGTGATAATACCTGTGCCATCGTTCCAAGCCACTGGCCAAACACAGCAGGAAGGTGTGGGGCTTTCATGCACGCTACACCTCTTACATGCTGTTTACATTTCCCCGCTCCCCCCAGCAGGAACCGAAACTAATTCTGTCATTGGAGGTTTTTTTTTTTAACCCTTATCCTTGTTGTATAACTATCACAAGAAGACTGATATATCAAAGTCTAAATAATCACTGCTTTTAATTAGTTTGACTCTTATTGTTTTATAATATCAGCTAAATATGTTTTTGTTAGTTTAATCTGATATTTTAAAAAATCCTAATCTACAGAATGACTAGACTATTTCCAGTTTTCTCATTATGCTGTTCAGGTACTGACACTCTCACTCTTCTAGCAGAAAAAATATTCCTTTGAAAGCAGCTTACGGTTGTAGTAGTTGTATTGCAATTACCTTTTACATTTACATTTAGTTATTTAGCAGACGCTTTTAGCCAAAGCGACTTACAAAAGAGGACAATAGAAACAATCAAAATCAATAAAAGAGCAACAACATGCAAGCGATATGACAAGTCTCGGTTAGCCTAACGCAGTACACACAGCTTTTTATTTATTTATTTTTTAAAGAAAAGTAGATTAGAATAGAAAAAAGAAAGCTAGTGTTAGTTTTTAAAGAAAAACTAGCAGTTAGAGAATAAATATGCAATTGATAGAGGGTCAAGGGTGTTTTTTCATGTTTTTTTATTTTTTATTTATTTATTTTTTTAAATGGAAGACAGATAGATAAAAATAGAATTAGAATAGAGTGTGATAGAGTTAGAGCGTCAAATAAAGATGGAAGAGATGTGTTTTTAGCCGTTTCTTGAAGATGGCTAAGGATTCAGCTGCTCGGATTGAGTTTGGCAGGTCATTCCACCAGGTGGGAACGGTTAATGAGAAAGTCAGTGAAAGTGATTTGTGCTTTTTTGGGATGGCACAATAATACATCATCCACTTGCGGAATGCAAGCTTCTAGAGAGCACATAGGTCTGAAGTACTGAATTTAAGTAAAGGGGTGCAGAGCCAGAGGTGGTTTTGTAGGCAAACATTAATGCCTTGAATTCTATGCGAGCAGCTATTGGTAGCCAGTGTAAATTGATGAACAGAGGTGTGACGTGCGTTCTTTTCGGTTCATTAAAGATTAATCTTGCAGCGGCATTTTAGATTAATTGTAGAGGTTTGATGCAATTGGCTGGAAGACCTGCCAAGAGAGCATTGCAAAATTCAAGTCTTTTGATGTAGTGTAATATATTGCTGGTGTAAATTACCATTCAGAAGCTTGGGGTCAGTAAGAATAATAATAAAAAAAAAAAAAATCATTTTATTAAGCAAGTTGATCAATCCACAAAAACATTAAATGGAACAAATATTTTCAACATTGATAATAATAATAAATGTTCTTGAGTGCCAGATAAGCATATTAGAATGATTTCTGAACAATCATGTTACACTGAAGACTGGAGTAATGATGCTGAAAATTCAGCTGTGCTATTCCAGGCAACAAATTAATTACACGGGCAGAAAAAAAAAAGCATTTTAGAATGTAAAACGGTTATTTTAAGTTGTAATAATATTTAATATTATTATTTTTTTTTCTTGTAGTTTTGCTAAAATCCATCCTTTTTGTGCATAAATATACAGTACAATTGTAATGTCAAAACTGTTAAAAGGAAATCTGACTTTTTGTACAAAAGATTTATGTTGTCAGTGTCACATTTGCCTATTAGCGGAATAAGTAGGTAGGGGTTTCAGTTTGTAATGATAGAGACATTAACATATTTTAACTGTATGGTTAAAGATTTACACCAGCGTATAATCAGATGTACTGAACTGCAAAGTAATTATCAGTTTCCCTCAGAGTCAGATGCAAACCATGCTAATCTGAGTCCAGGCACATGAATCTGTCCTGGCGGTCTGCATCAGACCATGCTGCACAAGTCTGAAGATGACTGTTTGAAGATATCAAACTGGACAGCATGAAATTGAGGGCATCCTCAAAGTCATGGTCCGTTCAACTTTGATATACCATCATCGCATTGCAACAGTTTTACAAGCCTTTATTAATCAGCCATCACCCACTGACGATAGAAAGAGTCTTCATACCATGACATAATAACCATGATTTTCATATTGAGTTCAGCCTGTGTATATGGACTCTGATTTATATGGCAAAGTATCCCTATTGTATCAAATCTGAGCTACTCAAGTGTGAAGTAAATTAAATCTATATTTCTCCAGGGAGTCATTCCTGAGTGTTAAGTCAGTGGTGGGGCCATATTTTAGCATATTTGTGCAGTTGGGACCTTGATGGCGACATATTGCTCCAGGGTCACCGCCTCCATCTCATTAGTGTGTCCCGGGGTTTGAATTGCAAAGGTTAATGATATTGCTTATATGAAGATACAGCTCTGTAGAGGGGGAGCAACTTTAATTCTGATCTCCCATTGCCTGATTTTGACTATTTGGAAGATGAATGTAGGAAATATGCTGGGATTCTTTGTAGTAAACTGTTGTCTTTAGTTTGTTTCATTATCTATTGGTTTGTTTTTAGCATTTGAAAAAAGTAGGATAATTTATTTAACATTTAGACTTACTAGAAGTTTTAATTGTGTGACAATGTCATTATTTTATGATCAGAATACATTTAAAAATGCAGTTCATACTGATACTGACTTGAACACAGCTTTTAATATCTAAATGTTTCTCATTTCTGAATTAAAATTCATTTTGCTTTTTCTTTTTTATGGAGCATTAAAATTGCAAAAAGTTGGTGTAATGGAAGAAAAAAGGTCCCATGTAAAAGCTCAAATTCTTGAGTAGTGTAAGTACCAGTAGTTTGGCTTTAGTGGTTTCATAAAGATTTCATTAAAAAGAAGTAAAGGAGCAGTTTACACAATAATGTTTTCATCAAATCAAAGACAGTGTAATTCAAGCCAATTTGAAGAAAGAAAGAAAGAAAACCATAATACAGGAAATCATATAAACCCTTGTGACTGTGTCATTCAGTTTCTTATTCCTATCTCAGATTATTAGATCTTTTGACATGAAGGTTAGTTCAGGTTGTCACATCAAATGGAATTGCCTCAAGAAAACTTGTGATGTCCATGACTGAAAAATTCATTATAATTATGAAAATAGCTGTTACCATGAAAAATCTGGTAGTCAATAAAAGCATGAAGCATGAGGGCTTTGTTTCTGTAAGAAAGGTGGTGTTGTGATTTGCGTTGCATCATCTAAGAAGGCTTTCACTTTCCATCAGGCCGTGTCTTGTAATCCAGAAACTTCACAGTTTTTGGTATGCAGTTGTTTGTAGGACATTGTGATGTATTCTATCTTATGTTTACGAAATCATTACTTGTTCCATGAAACTTTCCATCATAGCTTCTTCTCATTATTAGGGTTCGTTTGATAAGGAAGTAATAGGGTGAGGAGCTCATCTGGCTTTTATCTTAGTGTGTCCATCTCCCGCCCTCTCCCACCTCCAGCGAGTGGGGCTCCGCTGCACTGCAGGTGGAGAATGAAAATATGAGGGTTGCGTAGAGGATCCAGACAGCTGATGGTGCCAGATAAGAGCTCACTCAGGGAGGTACAGGACTCCAGCCAGCCCTTATTAATGAGGCTGCTCTGGATCCAACACAGCAGTGGTAGCACAATGCTAGCAGGCCTGGTCATTTCGTTGAGCAGTGTTTTTTTTATTTTTTTTTTTTTTATTTTTTTTTTTATTACATGAATTAGAAATCACAATGCACTTTCAAAGTGCTGAAGCTGTGCTAAGCAAGCACTATGCAGTGTTACCAGATTTTGCCTAGATATGTTCATACCCGAGATAGAGATCGGAATCACAGGGAATGACGTTGAATGATGCATGAATTTTATTCCACTTGGACTTATTTTGATATAAGCGTTATGGTAGGTTAAGAGTGGCATAGAAAAGGCAGGAAATAGTTGAGTAGCATAGCAAACATTTGGGCACATATTCAGTGTTTGTCTCTTGCTTGTTGTGGAACATGCTTTTTTTCCCACCTCGTTTTATTTCATGTACACATTGGTGGGGTACTGTTGAAAAAAATCAGTTCAATTTGTGTTATATTTGTCATAGGCAATACAAGAGGCTGACATTGTTTAAATAACAGTTTATAAACCTGTCAAGATTTGATGGGGTAGACAGTAAATGGAGACATATTACTGGCTGACAGAAATCAAATTCCATAAAAGTGAAATTGAAAACACCCTAAGGCCTCTGTGCCGACAAGTAGACAGCTTATTTTAAAGTTCTCGCAAGAGGGAAGAAAACTTGCCAGAGCAGTTTGTTGCAGTTTATTTTGAAAAAGAAAGAGAAATAAAGCAATCTAGGCAGGAGGTCAACCATTACACATACTGGCCATTTTTTTTCTCCTTCTCGGACTTGAGGTTTATATTGTCAAATGTACAGAATGTATAGACTCTTATCAAGTGTTTCAGTGCTCTGAAACACTTGATAAATGTGTCATGTAGTGTGCAGATAGAACTCAAGACCTGGTTTAGGACTGTCACAGTTGAGGTACCATACACCTTGTGTCCAATTATATGATTAAGTATGTCTTCTGGTTCAAACAGGGACTGTATGAGGATTAGGAGATGGGACCAGTTATACAGTCAAACCATAAATTATTCAGACACCTTCAAAATTTCTCACATTATCACAGTTTATTCACTGTAGTTTAGAAAATGGTAAGAGTGGTTAGAGTTAAACTGTCAGAACAAATTCATCTTGATAATGTCAGATAACTTTGATAGAAAGGTATGTAACAAAACATGGTCAGGTCAAAGTGTCAAATCAAATTTTTGGTCCCAAATTTTTATAAATTTTGCTGGTAGTCCACTGTATGAAGAATTTTTGGGTATAATACGTCACAGTTTACTTTATTTTGCTATCCTCACTTACATAAATTAATTATAGTGTCCTGCACCCACTAGTTAAAAAATAAAAATAGATAGATAGATAGATAAATAGATAAATAAATATAAATAAATAGATAAATAAATATAAATAAATAAATAAATAAATAATATATATATATATATATATATATATATATATATATATATATATATATATATATATATATATATATATATATATATATATATATATATATATATATATATATATATATATATATATATATATATAACAATTATATATAAAATTATATCTGGTGTCGGAATAATTTTTGGTTTGACTGTATATAAATAGATGGAAGAAATTGCAAAAGGAACTGTAATAAAGGAGTTTCAGTGTTTCAATTAATACTTATTGGTAAAGCAGCTGCCTAGTCTTATTGTTTTGCAATGTACATGCACAGTAGCTAGACCAACATGAAAAATACACTGCTGTTAAAGTGTCTGGGGTCAGTGCATAGTTGCTGAATAAAAATATGAATTTCTTAAAAAACAAACAAAAAAAAAAAACACACACACACTGACCCCAAACTTTTTAACGGTAGTGTAATTTTTTACAAAAGAAGCAAAATGAACTGTCTCGCAAAATCCTTGTTGCATTCATATTGCTCTGCATTCATCACCTCATTGATTGTCACTACTTAATCTAAATAAATTTTTTACTATTTTATTGAAAAGTAGAAATGAGACAAGCTGTATTAAAATCTTGCGTGCCACAGCTCAGTATACTGAACCTTGTATATTGACGTTTTACAAGTTTGAAAAATGTGTGAATGTCTGTGCCTGCAACTTTCAAAATGTGATCATCTTTCATTTGATCCTTGACTGTTGATACCATGAGACTCTTTATGTGTTGTTAACTTGTCTTTTTTTTTTCTCCACCTCCTCCAAAATCACATCCCTTTGAAACAGATGCCCAGTGGAAATGGTCGCCATAATGTGTCCCCCCAGTACCACACACACTCCTACTATTCATCTTACCTGAGTCAGGGGCTCGGCACAACTGCATGTGTGCCACCCAGCACCTGCCCTGAACCCAAAGGAGCAGGTCAGTCACACACACACACACATGCTCTTAGGGCCATAAACTTTTATCCAGAGATTATCAACAGTGTGAGCAAGTACATCTGAGGGAGGTTCATATTCTGAATCAAGGGCGCTGTAAAATTTATAAAAATAAATAAATTCAAAGGTAAAACTTTTATGAGAGCCATTTGTTCTGGTGACTTCAGATTTAAAGAGACAAGGACCATGTGCTAAGCGCTCCAGGCTTAGAACATAGAAATCATAAATTTTATTTTCAGATTTTTCCTGTGCCTTTCACTTTGTAAAGCTATACAGTTTGAACTGACACTGTCTAAAATTATTTATAGATTTTAGAAACAATAATGACTTACCGTGCACCCTTTTGAACAAATTTAAAGTGTTGAAGGACATTTTAGTATGATTGCGGTGTTTCTGTGATCCACCATTCCCGTATACCTCCAAGCTTTCCACCTGCCTTTGCTGTTAATGATTTTTACATGCTGATTTCCAGTGGTTTCAACATGAGGGTGTCTGTCACCCCCACTATCGCTGCAGGGGGTGTTATGTTCCATTACACGCAAAAGACTCCAAGCTGGGTGGTCCCATTTCCAAAACAAGCATACTCAGAGCCCAGCAATGAGTTTGTGGTCCATTATTTGTTTCCTGTACCTAGTATTTATACAGTACCCTAATGTAGGGCTTTTGGGGTCTTGGGATCCACTAGGGACTCATGAATAAAGAGAAAAAAAAATATGATTTTACCATTGTTTTAGCAATGTCAAAGTTTAACGTGTTAAGATTATAAAAAAAAAAATTAGTATTAAATATGTACAGAGATGTAGCGAAGCACCTCGAGCAAAACGATAAAAATATGTGAATTCAAGTCATTTGAGATGTTAAACGAATTGCGATACAACTGGGGGTGGGGGTTTACATGAATGTATCTTTTCAGTCTTAATAAATGTTTATTTGATATTTTCTTTTGATCATGCCTCTGTATAATGCATATTAAAGTAGTGTTTATAAGCGCAGTTGCTTTGTTTACAGTGGCAACCAAGGAACTGCTGTATTGCTGCTGTTCTATAAGCGCTGTCAGAGAGTGAATTTGCATTCTCATGCAGCCAGTCTACTGTTTTTTTTTTTTTTTTTTTTTTTTTTTTTTTTTCAGATGTTTTATGTAGTATAGTTTCACAAAGCTAATGTCAAACTGTTCTGTTTTTGATTCAAATTTTGAAATTATACAATATAATTGAAATCAGAAACTGCTTATGCGGCATGTGTGTATCATCTTTCTTTGGATCGTGATTAAAATGCGGTGGTTGACTGTATGGAAAGAGCACAGGCAAAGCCTTAGTTTGTTTATATGAAGAAATTTCTTTTATTTGTAATATTTAAGTTTTAAATTTAGTTTTATCATTTGACACATTTCAATTTGCAGCATTTTGCCTGAGTAGTAATAAAAGGACACCTTTTCATTTATAATTTGCCTTAAATCTCATTTTTGGAAAAAAACAAAAATTGTGAGAAAATTGCTTGGTGAAATCATCGTGAATCATATTGCATCATGAGTAGAGTGAATCGTTACATCCCTAACAGTGTATGTCCAGTAACACTTATAAAGAATTTGACAATTATTTCTTTCTGCTTTCTATCCAGTTATTTTTTCTATTGATAACCCTGTAGCACAAAAGAGTAAATCTGCATATTCTTATATATACACACACACTGAAATATGCTGATTTGAATGAAAATTTGTCTTTTCAGGTTTTTAATACATCTAATATTACTCTGATAGTAAGTAGGTAAGATATGTTAACTTAATGCAAATTAAATATTTTCCAGAAAATATTTTATTTGCTTCAGTACAATGACATCATAAAAGCCATTTATTTCATTGCACAAGCAACACTTTAATTTTTTTTTTCACACTGTAAATTAGCCTGTATATTGTATGTATAATGTATGTAGCTAGCTGTCTTTGTATTTCTTGAAGTGGCTCTCCCAGAACAGGATCATCATATATATTTGAAGGCCCTAATGAATCTTTAGTCAGCATAAACAGAAATTATTTATTTATTTTGGTGACTGAAACTTGGCTAATAATCTGTAACATCCTGTTCCAATCCTTTGGTTAGTGAAAATGGCCGGATGACACTGAGTGACCATCCAGGCTAGTGTGGCCTGAGTTTGATTCTTTACATTGGAGTCTGCACTCCCTCTTCAGTCAGATCCCTAAACATCTCGAGGTATTTTCTAGTGTCATATAACCAGCTTTTACAGTCAGACCTGATTAGCTGCCACACTCTGGATATTGTTCCCATAATTGTGCTCTATAACCATCATACTGTTTGGAGATATTTAAAAAGAGGTAGCTTAGTAAATGACAAGCATTCGAGTTTCATTATTTTTGAAGTAGCATTGACTTGACGAAGTAGATGACTTGTCTCTTGAGTCCTCTGTACTCTATCTGTGCCTCCAGTGCTTGTGCGGCGTGTATTTATTTTCCCTAGCGCTGGGGTAATCAGTTGGCCAAATATGAGGCCAAATAACCTTCAGGAGTGCGACGCTGTCCTTTCCGAGCGGCCCCCACAGCTGTCTCTGGAAAATTGCCTCTGGGGTTAGTGAGCGGGAACAAGTTAAGATTTACAAACAATGATGAAGCTTGTCATGCGTCTTTCTCCATCCGTCACGAGCGGCGGCCTGCCGGGGCGTCGAAGTGTTCTTCATAAAGCTCAGCTCGCTGTGAAATACGCCCCTGTGCGCTCTTTACTGCTGGGAGCTCGTCAGCAGCGCTCCACCATAAATTGCCTGGGCCGGAGGTGACACTGCACTCCATCACCCACCAGGGCAGCCTTACCTCCGCCTGCATCCGCCCCCACCCGCGGCAGCCGCCCAGCCCGTGAGATGATGTGCCCGCTGTGAGTTATGTAGGAATTTCAGTGTTATATGAGACAGTCTATGGGTCTTACCATTTTCTCTCGTGCTCTGTTTTTTCTTTTTGTCATTGTTTATTATTGGAGGATTCAAAGTTAGTTTTGTTTGTAAAGTTTACTGCTTTAGAGCAAGACGGGGGCTTTTCGTTTGCAAACAGACTGTATTTAAAGATAATATGTGGCTTTCAGAATAAATTGTAAAAACAGTGTTTTGTAGTGCAAAGCTTTATCCAAAAGTAACACATTATTGCCTTCTTTACACTTTTAAGGTGATGTTGTTACAGTGTAATTACACAAGTATTGAGTAATATGAATTAACTTACTGTAGTGTTAAGTGTAGAGTTTAGTTTAGGGTTAGTTACTTATATTCATACAAAATGTGTTGTTAGTGTTATAATAACTATAGTGTTATTACTATAGTGAGTACATTTAACATATGTAACTACGTCACCTTAAAGTGTTTTCTTTTTTTGGAAATGGTACTATGGGTGATAAAGTGTTTTAGTTGGCCTATACCAACTAATGCCATGCTATTCTTTGAAATACCTTCTAGATCCCTGTAAATATAGCATGATGCTCATTCAAGACCATTGCACAGTTTAAATAGTGCCATGGCATTATCTCATACGTCAGTACTTTTTTTGTTAGAAGTTCTAATTTTTTGTTGCTGTCAATCAGTAACGGTTTTATTTCAATGCAAATATTTATTTACAGGTAACTAATTACACATTCAAGTCATGTCGATACTTGTGGAAATCATATTTAATGTTCTTGTGACATATATTGATCAATCTGAGGCTGTTTACAAACCACAAATTTAATGCATGTAATTCTTCTCAGTCAGAATGTGATATTTTTTTCAGAGGTGGCAGACCCCCCATAAAAAGTTCCAGGAAAAAACAAAATCTCATAGGAGCCATCAAAGAGCCCATTCATTCTCTTTCAATGCAGAATAACAAAGGGCAGTAATGATTCTTTGCAAGCTTCAAGCACAATTGAGAGGTAGAGCTTGAGCAGGAAGAGGTGTAACGTCTCATCTGACAGAGAAGCCGTGGAGCTTTTTTTAACATTTAATCCATCCTGTTTGCATTATTCCTCTTTGGAACATGCATAGAACTTTGGCACAACCTGTGCCCTCAGGGTTAAGTGCTGTTACATGTGTCCCTTTATTTAGTTGTTACACAGTTTCACTAACCTGGCTAGGGTTACAGAAAGGGCAAGAGTTCATAAGAAGCTGCATACACAATTTATTGTTGATTTTAAAGGAATGATGGTTAATTGCTATATGATGTCAGATGGATGACAGATTATACTGTTGTACTCGCCATATTTACATATTGCCATATTTGCTGACGGTTGCTAGTTCGTCTATTGCAGATTAGTAGGAGAAAGGTTTTCCCTTTTTCTCACACACAAAACAAAGCAAGCACTTGATAGCTTTTGTAATCTTGACCGTAAGTATGTTAGTAGTACAGATGACAAGGATGGCTAATGTGCCACATGATGCATTCCAAAGAATTTGAAAGGAATCAGTAAAGCCTGACTTGTCTCGGTCAAGTAAATCAGAGGGTGAATCAGTGGCCTGCAGGCAAAATCTCTGGCTGGAGTGTTAACCGCACAGTCAGTAACTCCTCCATGTCATGCTGTCTTCCCTTATCCAGTGCTGATGCTAAATGCTCAGTGTTTTCTCTCTATGGATCGGTTAAATACCAGTGTAATTGGCTGCTCCAGGCTCAAGCACTGTTGTAATGTGTTGTACAACATTTCCATTAACACTTGCCCGAGGCACTGAGGAGATAAAATGGGTAATGACTGCTGCTAAAGGTTCTGCTCTCTTTAGCACACTGTCCTCCTCACGAGACTGTCTGTGTGAAAGAAAGCCTAGAATCTGAGTTTATATTTAGTTAGTTAGTTAGTTAGTTAGTTAGTTAGTTATTTATATATACACATACATGCATACACACTAGTGTTCAAAAGTTTACGGTGGATTTATTTATTTATTTTAAGACATTTGTTCAGTAAAGATAGCTTGATTAAGATTGACGGTAGAAAGTATAATGTTACAAAAGATTTATATTTCAAGTAAGTGCTATTCTTTTGAACTTTCTATTTATCAAAGAGTCCTGAAAAAAATGTATCATGGTTTCCACAAAAATACTGTTTTCAACATTGATAATAATAAATCACGTAACATATTAGAAATAACTTACAACTGGCTTATTTCCTAGGTGTTTTAGAAGTTGATGTTAAAATCTTTTAAAATGATTTTACTCAACTTAATGAAAACATTTTTTCATAGTTGCTGCAGAGAGCTTTATTTTATGGGAATCTTTAGTTATTGAACCTTGTCTAAATTGTTAAAAGGCAGGCATATTTTGTGTCTTTACTTAATTGCTACTGGTTTCAGAAACACTTTAGGGGACCAATTCTCACTATTAACTAGTTGCTTATTAGCATGCCTATTATCAGTGTTGGGGGTAACGCATTACAAGTAATTTGAGTAATAAACAAGCAATCCCAGCCCAGATATGATAAAGTAATGCAAAAGTAACATAACTCATTACTTTCCAGAAGAAGTAACTAAGTAACGTAATTAGTTACTTTTTCAGGGAGTAACGCAATATTGTAATGCACAACTTTCCCCAACACTGCCTATTATTAACATATTGGCTGTTTATTACTTATAAAGTAACTTAAACTTAAAATAAAAATACCTAAACTTAACCTAAACTGCCTTACTAACTATTAATGAGCAGCAAATTAGGAGTTTGAGGCAGAAGTCGTAGTTAATGGTTTGTTAACAGTGAGAATTGGACCTTTAAAATAAAGTGTGACCATGGTTTCTTTTCCGCACAGATTTCTAAGAATTAGTTATTTTTGGTAGCATTTTATTTGTTTTAGCTTACTAATGGAAAGTGGACATTCATTGTTGACCAGAATGTTTTGTAAGTATGTTCATATTCAACCTTAACCCGGAACGTAACTAAGTTAATTCAACTGAATCTATTAAGTCATTTATTTCACCCAGGGGGGCTTTAGTCTCCCTCACAGCCGTGCTAACTGATGCCTGCAACGCTTATTCTGCACTTGTCATTATTTTCTCTCCTTTAAAGATAATGACACAAAATCCCTCAAATCATCGATCCTATGTCTCAAGTCATTATAGTATATCCATAATGTTTCGACGGAACAGAGCGCAGGCCGGGAGAGACGGACAGGTCATTTGCAGGGAGGGCAAAGCGCTGTATCAATGCCAGTGATTTAACAGGGAGGAGGGCCTGTCAATTCTCTCAGAGACACTTTGAGACTGGGGACAGATTGGGGAACAATACAGCTCTGGAGGTGCTTATGTGTTTAATTAGCCTCTGACCCTGGCATGATGCCTCCTGTCAGACGTTACAGGCCACTCATGCAGATCTCTAATAGACCGATAATGGGGACTGAAGTGTCCGGTGTACTCGCATGTTAGCTGAATTTTCAGCAGTCATAACTCCAGTCTTCAGTGTTGCATGATCCTTCAGAAATCATTCTGATATACTGATTTGGTATTCAAGAACAATTATGAATGTTGAAAACAGTTGTGCTGCTTAATGTTTTTTGGAAACCGTGATGGAATTTTTTTCAGGATTCTTTCATAAATAAAGTTCACATAAAGAAACATTACATCATAGTTTTTTATCGGTATGAAGTGTTTTTTGCACAAATAAACCACTCACTTTTTCTTTAAAATCTAGTTGGATTTCGTTATAATACTATAGATGTGCCACCTATAGATCTCTCTTTTATATTGAGTTACAGAAATGAAATGTACATAAATGCATTTTGAATTTTATTTTCACAAGCTTATGTTTATCTGCTTGGGTTGTCATTAAGCGTTAAACACTTCTGCATTCACCTTCTTTGAGTGCTTCAAACTCCAGTGCCAATGTGATTATGAGTGAGAGCTCCACTCCGGGAACAACATCCGTCTCTTTGCAGCAGCCACCGCTCTTCACTCTGAGGAGTCAGCAGCTGTTTAAAGTGCCGCCTGCTTGCTGTAGGTCTGTGTTTTCTGCGCCATTAAGTCCTGCCACGACTCTAATGATTGAGAGAGACGTGCATGTCATTCCTTGAGGGAACTCCATCTCCCCCCCAGCACATCTTCAGCCAAGTCATGTCGTACAGATGTGAGTGTTTGCTTCTGAGGGTGCTTTCACAGCTTTTGGTGCCAAACTGAGTTCCTTTGACACCAGAGTTTGGTCCGTTTGGTTATCGTGAAAGTGGTTTTCCAAATTTGAGAATGCACAAATGAAGTCCAACAGGCAAAGTTAGGAGTTTGGTTCGTGTGAATAGCAATATGGTTTAGCATTGACATAAGTAAGGATGCACTGATATTACATTTCTCACCGAAAAACTATAACTTTATGGCTAATAACCACTAAATGGCTGCTATTACACTTTTATACCATTTCAAAATAAAAACTAAAACACAAAACTAAAATCAATTTTTTTTTTTTTTATATTTATTAGCATATATATATATATATATATATATATATATATATATATATATATATATATATATATATATATATATATATATATATATATATATATATATATATATATATATATATATATTTAATGATGTGCAGTATGAAAATGAATATTCATTTTGAGATAGGCCTAAAGATTACATTTAACATGTCTGTTATTAGTGTTTTTAAACAGTTAAGTGTAAAATGCAAAAGTATGAATGAATAAAATATCCAATATCTGAAATTGCTAAATTAAAGAGTCTCTAATATCAGCCCGCTTTTTCTCTTAAAACACGTCTTGCAAGTAGTTGGAGATTTTATATAGTAAGCGCTCTTCAAAACAACTTGTTTAATACAATCTTACCATAAGTTGTTTTAGAATTTTAAACACCTTGTGTAATTTTATTTTATAGTATTTATTTTACTGTGTTGTATTTGTACATGTTATATAATTGGTTAACAAAAAAAAAAATAGCGTCAGCTGCTGACATGGCATTAAAATCGCAGCTACCTACCTACCGCTAATATCAGTCTGTAACATCTTAACTCTC